>OX940803.1:28063885-28622226 GCA_954870605.1 Acer campestre | reverse complement strand
TTTTCTTACCATGGTGTAGTCTACAAGAATCAGTTTTTCCCAGACAAATTGGACAAGCAAGATAACCCTTAGTTGGACAACTAGACAAATTCCTATAAGCAGGAAAATCGTTAATCGTCCATAGTAAAACAGCCCGTAAGTTGAACCTCACTTGTTTGTGAGCATCATATACTTCAACACTAACTTCCCATAAAGTTTTTAAGTCCTCAATTAATGGAGCTAGGTAGACATCAATGTCATTACCAGGTTGATGTGGAAATGAAAGCTATTTTATGTCCAATGTCACTACCATGCATTACTTTTCAATGGATTTAGGAGAGTCTCAACAATTCTCACAATCTCAACAACTTCCTAATGACATTGGACATATAAACACTATTGACTCGCTCAATACTCAATATGTCTTCAACTCCTCTCAAATTCATCCACAAACCTGTATGACACAAGCTAATCAATTTGTTCCATTAAACCTATCGTTCCAACCAAATTTTGTCTTCAATCCAATGAATGATTCATATCCTTCTCATGTTCACCAACAATTTGGATTCAAATTCTCGTTTTAAAGTCTATTGAATGCTCCTAAACTTCCATTTGGCACTCAAACCGCAAATACATCCAAAGGATCCAATAAAAAATGCAAGGCCACCAAAAAGTCCAATATCTCTCAAATTTCATCGCCTAACAAAAAGTGGACTAAAGTTGAAGACGTTGCACTAACAAATGCACGACTATATGTCTTTGATGATTCTGATATTTGTAAAAATCAGAAAAATTCAGCAATATGGAATCGTATATTACAAACTTGGAGGGACAATATGAGTGCATATGATGAAGCCGAAACTACCAATAGCTTATGATGTCGTCAGGGGCGGCTCAAGCTATAGGTAACTAGTGGTGTCAAAATGTGCCGGGCCCTCTAGGCCCGGCACGGCCGGCCCGCCCAGACTGGCGGGCCGTTCTTGGCACGGCCTGCTTGTAGCGCGGGCCAGGCCAGGCACAGCCCACAGTGTGGCCCGGGCCGGGTCACATTTTACGGCCTGGCGGGCCGGCCCGGAACGGGCCAGCAGGCCGGCGGGCCAAGCCACCAGGGCGAATGTAAATTTTTTTTTTTTACTGCTAAAAAATTAAAAAATAAAAATTAATGTGGCACGTGCCGACCCGGCCCGACACATGTGCCGACCCGGCCCGACACATGTGCCACGTGCCAGAAGCACGTGCCGGGCCTACTGTCCATGAAAACGGGCCGGCCCGGCCCGGCACAGCCAATTTCTGTGCCGTGCCAGGCCAAGCCCGTTTTCATAAATAGGCTCATTAGGCACGACACATGTGGGCCGGCCCACATTGACACCACTGTAGGCAACGGAGGTAGTTTTCTAAGGCCCCACCAAAAATCAAGGCCCCATATTTTCATTTTCAAAAAATATGTATATATATCTTAACAATTAATATTCAATATTTTTCTTTTTATTTATTATTCAAAAAATATCTCTTTTTTACTTCTATATCACCGTTTATTTCTATTTTCAAGTAATATATTCCAATTTTCAAGTAAACCACATTTAAGTGAACTTAAATACTCATTAATGTATTTTTTTTTTTAAAATACTCATTAATGTTTTTTTTTCCTTTCAAGTTTCAACGGTTATTTTTTATTATTCTTATATATTGTTAATAAAATCTATTGTTTTATATATTCTATATTCAATCAAGTCCTCCTATTGCAATTTGCAAATTGAAATCAAACATGCTACAATTAAACTTCTTTTCTTTTTTTTTTGACGAAGGTTTGCAATCAAACTCTCTTACTATAGCTTCCTTTTGTCAACATTCCGGTCTTCCAGGTTTTATTGTTCTAAACTTTGTTACTTTAATTTGTTTTTTTTTTTTGTCATTTTATTTATTTATTTTTCACCTGTAACTTAATTATTTTTTTTTTTTAATTGATAATCTAATATTAGACAATAGACATAAGACATGTCTAGTAGAAAATACGAATCAGGATACAAAAAACTAAAAAAATAAATAAAAAAAGAAAGAATAGAAAAATTAGTTGAATCGCAAAAAGGGGCTCTGGATAAATTATTCATTTAAAGTTATTCGTTTTATTTTATTTATAAAATTTGTTAAGAGTGAGTGTGTTTTTATTTGAAAATAGAACATATATTTGGTGGTTGATGTTTTTTAAAGAGTTTTATATTTTTCTTTTAAAGTGAAATTCTTTCAATTTTTTTTTAAAAACTGTTAGAAAATTTAGAATTCAAAAATTTAATAAACAATTTTGCATCCCAAAAAGCAAGAAAAATTAATTTTAAATAAACTGTTTTTATTGTATATTTAATATATTTTGACATACACATCCATGGCCTCGTTTTATAATTTCGCCTAAGGCCCCGGATACCCTTGAGCCGCCCTTGGATGTCGTTTGGGAAAAATATTAGCCAAGGTAAACAAATTACATGCATTTTATGAGTGATTGGAAAAAACTCCGCAAAGTGGAACAACCTCAGAAGATATGATAATCTTTTATTTTACTCTATGATAATTAAGTTTTAGCTATTGATCTCTTATTTTATTTTTATATAGTCTTCTTTAATGTTGTTTACAAGTACTAACATATGGAATTTTCATTTGTTATAATAAGTATATTTATAATTAATGTTAATTTACTTATTCTTGATTATTTCTACTTTCTCTCTTGTTTATTTATTTATTTATTTATTTTTTATTTTTCTAGAAAAGAGGAGCAATGTGAATGCATGAGGACCTTACTAATGGTAAACAATTCAAATACGAGTATTGTTAGGAGATCTTGATAAAAAAAAAAAATAATAATAATAAAAAAAAAACAAAAAATCCAAAATAGTGTTTAAAAGAACTTACCAAGACAAATGACTCCAACAAACAAAAGTCTGTCAATGACAGTGATAATCCGGTATCTTTTTCTAATCAAGGAGATGATTATATAAATCATTAGTATGTGTACCATGTCAAGCTGTGGGGCAATTCTTCTAATGCTAATACATACAATCAAGACTCTCAAGCATACATGGAAATCCTAAATCATCTCCTTCTTAAACATTGTTCTGCAAAAACCCATATTACAGCAACACAGAATCGCTTTAGGCATTTCGATTGCAGTGATTTCTCCAATTTGAACATATTCATCAAGGATATCAGTCGGACAACCATATGCAAGCATCCGCACAACTGCTATCATTTTCTATAAAGAACTCAACCTGTCTTTTCCAACTGTATCAACCTTTTGTGTAAAATAATCATCATAATTTCCAATAGCTCGTAGAGTTCTTTTGATCGAATATTCCACATCCATTCGAAATCGACGACGAAAATGCTCAGTTGTGTACTTTGAGTGCTAACCTTTGACGCTCCTTCCTATCATGACGAATATAACGTCTACCAGGTGTTGAGCCACAATGAGTAGAGGTGTAAATTGGATTGGATGATCCAGATCCAATATGATATGAAATTTTGGATAATTTTTTATCCGAATCCATTCTTATCCGTATACGGTTTCGAATACGGAAGGGTGAAAATTACTGCTCAAAAAATTTCGAAGCTGAATCTGGTACGAATCTAAAACCAATACAAATTCAAATCCTAACCGAAACCAGTACGAATCCGATCCGATTTAAAATCCAAAACCGATTTTTCATATAAAATCCAGTGACCTGTCAAATCAAATTACTTTTAAAATACTTCAAGTTGAGAAAGCTAGTGTATATATACATTAAACATGATTGTTATAAGTTGTGATATGTTATAACCAATGTCACTTGATCATGACTTATGTAAGCATTAATAAACTTAGTTGATCTTAATCTTGAGCAAATAATGGACGTATATTTATAGATTATTTCTTTTGAGTTATCACAGAGTGAGACCTATTGTATATGGTCAAAACCACGATGACTTGAAGATTTAATTTTATGGATCGTAGGAACATATATTTGTTATATATAATCTAATATTTCGGTGCTCACCTAAGCTGTCTGCAGGACTTGATCATTTAAATTTGTAGCCGTAGTTTATTTAATAAATTATTTATTGAGTAATAATATTTATTTGTAAATTTAATTTACAAATATAGATGTATTGAAAATGATCATTTGGGTAGTGACTGAAGGATGAATAAGTAATTAAAAGACATAATGAATTTGGACCTAGTTTAATTATGAGCATCAGAAAGATGATTAATTATGTGGTTATTATTGGTATAAGATCAAACCCAATTCTAATTTGAAATCGTTTTAATTTTTTTTTTTTTTTGAAAAAGGAATTCATTACTGAAAAGGAACTACAGAACAGCAGGACAATCATCCAAAACAAGACTTTCCACAGAAAGCGGACAATCTTCCAACCAAACAGATTCCCCAGCAAAACTAAGACCAAGCTTAGCAAGACTATGGGCAACCTTATTGGTCCCTCTAGGAATAAACTGAATAGAAGAAAACAGAGAAGACTCTAAAACAAACTTAATATCATGAATAACAACCCCAATCTCAGAGGCAGGAACCAAATTAGACGCAATCAAGTCCACAACAACCTTAGCATCGGAATCCAAAGAGGCCGGAAGAAGACCCGTTTCTGCAGCCAAGTTCAACCCTCTAAGCATTGCCATAGCTTCAGCAATCTGAGGATCCAAACGCGTCCCAATATTCAGACACAGAGAAGCCATAACATTGCCAAGATAGTCACGAATCACCACACCAATACCAGACGAAGAACTGCTGCTGCTAATTGCTGCATCAGTGTTAATTTTGTAAGAACCAGGTAAAGGGGCACACCACACCGAAACAGACCGAGGGGCAAGAGAACTGGAAACAGTCGGAGCATTTACAAGACGAAAATCCTTCAAAAACCCCTCAGCCCAACCTAGAAGATCAGTCGCATGAAGCAGGACAGAAGAGTGAACCAACTGGTTCCTACGAAACCAGATTCTCCACCAAACAACACAAAGAAGCTCAAACTCATCCTTAGCAACCGTATCTTTACAGATAGAAACAAAGTCAATAAAAGGAGAAGCACCCAAGTTCTTACCAAAACCAGATAAAACAGAGGTCTTACGAATGGGCTTCAAAGCAGAACAACACCACAGAGCATGCATAACGGATTCAACTCCTTGAGAACAAATCGGACAACTCACCTCAGAATTCATACCACGGGCAGCAAGCACAGAAAACGTGGGAATTTTGTTAGAGCAGGCCCTCCACACAAAATTTTTAACCTTTGAAGGGAGATTAAGCTTCCAGAAAAACTTCCACCAAGAAACCGAATGACTCAACCCAGAACCACTAGGACCGGAAGAGGAAGACATAGCCAGCCAATAACCACTCTTCACCAAATAATAACCGAATCTATCAAAATGCCAAAACACACCATCAACCAACCCAGAACTACTCAAGGGAATACTCAAAATAATGTCAGCATCCTCCTTGAAAAAGAAATGACGAATTAAATCCTCATTCCAGAAACCTGGAGACCGCATAAGATCAGAAACCTTGGCACCATCGCCCAGCAAAGGAGGAGAAAAAACCCTCAAAGTCTGCAACCTAGGAATCCACCTATCCTTGTAGATAAAAATCGACCTCCCATCTCCAACCCTCTTCCGAGAGCCTCTCTCAATGAGATCCTTGCCCCATAAAAGGCTATTCCACAAATAAGAACCATTCGAAGATTTCTCAGCGCTAAGGAAATCGGAGTCCGGATAATAACAATGCTTCAACACTCTCGCAACCAAAGAAGACGGATTTTGAATAAATTTGAAATCGTTTTAATTAAAATGAGCTTTACATAATAACATGGGTTACTATAGTGCAACTTTGGGCTTTTAGTGGAATAACCCAAAGTTGATTTAAAAACGAGTGGTGATAATAGCACCCCTCAAAAACTGTATTTACACCCTTTTTGTAATCACACTTATCAAAATTTTAAAAAAATCTCTAATTTGTAAATAAATCACACTTAATACCAAAAATACCCTTTCTTTAATTATACTATATTGTATTTTTCTAAGTACACACCACCTATGTCTATTATTATGTTATTTAATCAACTTTATTATTATTTCTAGTTTTGTTGTTATTTAATTCTCTTACTATTTTCTCTTCCCTACTTCTTTTCTCTTCTTGGTTTTTTCAAAATCAAATTCCATTTTTCGTTAAAAATCCATTTTAAGATTTATTTATTTATTGGATAACCACTTTCTGTTTGAGAGAGTTGTAGGGATACAAGATTTGTGTCATATCACAAGTAATGTGGAAGCAGATAAGTGTTAAATGATATTTCAAAAAAAAAAAAAAAGATAGGTTTTCGATGAAATTGAAGAACATATAATATTGATAAATAAATAAAAAAGTCTAAAGTGTGTTTAAAAGAAAAAAAAAAGATAATATAGTTAATTTAAAAGTCTATTTATATACATAATGATTTTGTTATTCTAATAAAAGTTAATTTAAAACTTTACTTTTTCACAATCAAATTTGTCTCATGATTTTGATTCATTTTCCATACTTAGCAATCAATTTGTATTTCGTTAAAAGAGATTGAAAATATATTTAAAAGAGAATCAGTGGTTTATTAAAAAGGAAAGAGTTGTTATGATATATGTTAATATCAAACCATTAATAGGAATTTTTTTTTTTCAAAAGATGAAAATAAGAAACTAATTAATAATTATTGGTGGGTGTACTAGCAAACATTAGTCCTCTTAGTAATTTTACTCAAAGGTATTATTGGATTTTTAAAATTATACTAATTTAGAGTATATATACGGTTTTTAAAAGGTGCAAATATTGTCACTCTTTAAAAAATGCAAGTATGTCATCAGATGATTTGGAGTGGTTTTCTAAATTGAAGCTAGGAAGCCCATGGGTTTATCAGTCCCTCTGCTAGCTTAATTAAATTCAGAATATGGCTTCATGTACTCTTTTATATATATATATATATATATAAAAGAATGTACATTAGGGTCAAACTAAGAAATTAGGTTTGTGCCCACGCATAGAGTCTGAAGCTTAAAGATAACAGAGAAGATTGCAGCCGTGCAAAAGACTGGGTCTGTTCTTCGAGTAATTATTCTATCCCTATCCATGTATACATGAACAAATTGATTCTGTTTCTGCTTTTGCAATCAAATTTATTTTATTTGAGTCAAGGTGAAGTGTCGAACGGTACAAGGACACAAAGCAAAAAGTTGATATTGATACAAGTGTTGCCCCTCCGTGGTTTTGTAGGTATGAACCTTTCCCCTTGCCCCCTATCTCTATTCCTTTTAGACAAGGAACTATATGGAAGGGTGTTGCTTTTATATGGAGAGAGTATTAAGAATTGAAATATTTATGATTAAGCCTTAAAAAAGAAAGAGAATGTTTGAAGAGAGCTAGTGTTTGTCACTCTCACAAAAAGAGTCAACAAGTGTTATCGATTAAATGGAAATAATACAATACAATTTAACCCTAATATTAAATTTGTAGTATTTGCAACTAAACTAAGAAAATAAACAATTAAAGAAGAAATAGGAAAACTGTTAAACTAATTTACTCACCCCTTGAAAGTGAGACAAATGTTGAGAGGATGTAGAGCAAATGATTGCTTGTTGGAACATTTAAGTGTTAAGCTTTTGAAAGTTGTTTTTGTTTGTCTGATACTATGTTTGATGTGTTTTCCTTTTAGTTCATATCTGATACTCTGTGTTTTACTTTTTGTTTGTATGTGTTTTACCATTTTTTATTTTTTATTTTTTATTTTATTTTATTTTTATTTTTATTTTATGTCTTTATTTAGGTTAGTTTCGTAAATAGAATTGTAAATTATGGGTAAATTTGTAAGACTCTAATATAAGGGCAGTAAATGTAAATATAACTTAGAACTTTTTTCAAAAAATTTAGCCTGGGCTACACAACCAAGACTACTTTTCAAATACCTCTGCCCTTGAACATAGTTGAAATGTGCTAAACGTTCCATGGGATTGAAGTTGAAAGAATGACATATTTAATGTGAAGAGATTCTTTCCCAAAATAGATCAAACGTAAAATATGCATGGACAAATTATACAAACATCACTTGAAGTTAGACATAATTACACAGATATAATATATTTGATCATAGTGACATAAATCTTACACGACGTTTGAAGAATGTTGCACAAATATAAAGATTTATGGGCAAATTGCATAATTTATTTTTAAATTTTTAAAAATTAAAATAAAGGGTATTTAGACATTTTGCACCTTTGATAGTATTTGATATTGACCATCAAATAATGCAAGACCGTTATTTTTTTTTAATCATATTCTTAAAAAAGTAGAATTATTTTATTCATTTGTATACTCACTTCACCACAAATTAATTAATATAACATTTTCTATTTTATTTATTATGTCTGACTTTTAATTAAGTTTTTTTTTTTTAGTTGAAAATTGCACTATGTAAAGGTTTTTTTTTTTTTTTTTTAATAAATAAATAAATTCACCGACTGTTATAAATATTATGCAATTATATATATATATATATATATATGAATGAATGTCCTTCAATATAGGGAAGTAACTTCCATCCTTATATCTTCCCATTAGCTCCATCATCATGATCCACTTTAAGGTTCATAATGTTTTGATTTATGTACACTTAATGTATTGTGTGGTTATGACTTGTGAGGCTATATAAAGGAGCTCTTACTATTGTATTTTATGGATGTAAGAATGTACTTGAAGGAATAAAAATTCACATTCTCTTTGGGCTACCATTTTCCTCTACTCTTATTTTGTGTTTATGTTATTATCTTATTATCTTATTATCTTATTGTTCATTCTTAATCAATTTATAACACGTTATCAGCACGAGTCTCTAACCATTACGTGTATCAATTTTCAGATTTGAAAGCTTCTTGCCTGAAGACAAGATATGTATGATCAATGTTTTATACGTGATTAGAGATGACGGTTTCTTAACGAGATTGAACCATTCAATAATTTTGTAAAGTTTATCTAGTTTATTATTTTTGTTCTAAATATTGGTTTTTATTGTTATCCCCTCTTATTTTTACTTACAATGTTATTTGGGTTGCCAAGAAATTAAAATAATAAATATATATGTATTGCAACCTGAAGATTGCAAGAATAGAGTAAATGAATTGTAATCCAAAGATCGTAAAATCAAAGGGCCTGAAGCTTAATATGATATTTGAAAATTATGGAATCAAAGAGCCTGAAGTCTGGTTTGATGTCTAAAGATTGCAAAATCAAAAAGCATGAAGTTTGACATAATCTTATTTTAAATTATGAATTGCAATCGAATCAAATTATGAAATAATGAATTTACATTGAATCAGAACTTGGAGTTCTAAATTTCAATTGAAGTGATAATTATTTTTGGAATTCAAAGTTCCAAAACCTATTATTCTAAAGTATAAACTCGAAGTTTATATATGCATAGGGAGTCGTAATGAAGTTTTAAACTTCTATCAAATATGATTTTATTAAGAACCCAATATCTTGAAATAAGAGATCACAATCTCATTATGAGACCATAAATTCCAATAAATTGTGAAGTATTTCTTTCCCTAATTATTGGACCCAAAAATTGAGTTTCATTTGTATATTCTGTTTTGTTCACTATATTTTGTTTTTAAGGAAAATTTAGATGATTGTATTGCGACCCGAAGATTGCAAAAATGAAGTGAACGTTTTGCAACCTAAAGATTGCATAAATTAAAATACCTAAAACTCAATCAAATGTGAGATTGCAAAATCAAAGAGCTAGAGCTCAATTTGATATTAATCCTGAAGAGCCAGAAGCTCGATCTAATTATGAATTATGATCAAATCAGAATATGAAATTCTGAATTTAAATCGAATTAAAACTTAAAATTTTGAATTTCAATTTATGTGATTATTATTTGGAACCTGAAGTTCTAAATTCATATTTTTAATTGTATCCATGAAATTTATATATGAACTTGAAGTTCTAATGAAATTCAAACTTTTAATCAAATATGAATTTTGTTTAAATCATAAAGTTATGATACAAGTAGGTTCAAAATTAATTACTTTGCCTAGCCTCTTGAGTTTCTTATAATTATGATCTTCCTACCTCGTATTAATTGTTCATATTTCACAAGAAAAGACTCCAACAATGTGATTGCTCCTTCTTACCAAGGTATGTAAAGTAAAAGTTTATATTTTCATATACAATAATATATGAATTTTCATATTTCGCACATCCATTGTCAAAAAACTGTCTACTATTCATTTATTGACCTTTGATTTCACTGTGTGATATTTAGTTTTATGAACCTCGAAATTTATGATTTTTAAAATCGGTGGTTTTATTGTGAAGTAAATTTGCATTCACTCGGTTTTAAAATTAAGTTTTTGTATTGCTTTTAGTAGTTTTGAATAATCATAACATGAAGTTGCTTTCATGGTTTATTTATCTAATACTTGATATGGATTCTTTATGAATTATATTTTACTTTAATTGCTCACTTCTAATTAAAATATTTTATGATAAAAAATAGTGTTATTTATTCCATAACTATTTCTTTTAGTGATGTTTGATAGATATGAAAACTTTCATAGAAAATATGAATTTTCAAAATTTTCATAATATAAATTTTACTGTCATATGTACATTTTAATATATTTACATGATACATATGAACAATTAATATATTTGTTGGTTAATATATTACATACTTATAACTATTATGACATGATATCTAGCATTCTTATTAAGATTAGATATATTTTGAATTTAGATTTTTATTGTTTAAATGGTTACTCCAAATGATGTTGATTAGAATATTGTTCTAGAAGTAACAATATTAATAGCCTATATTTGAACATATTATTAGTTTATATCATATCTTTTATGGCTAAACAAAACAAATAGTTTTGATTAGAATGCCATTGACATCACCCAATTTGATTCATATCATTCCCTGAGATGAATGTTATATAAGGTCAAAGTGGTGGTTGTGGATATAATTGTAATCACTATCATATGGAGACCATAGTGATCTAATAAGAAATTCAAATTGATCCACTAGAAGTGGAATAACATCAAAATAAAGCATGAATATTAAAGAGTGTTGAATACATCATCCAAGAATTAAAATTAAAAAAAAAAAACCTTGTGTTTCCTATATGTTAAATAGAAGGGCAATGACTATTTACATTATATATATTTATGATCTTTGGTTGATCTTTACTAAGAATAATGAATGTTCCAGAAGAATTAATATTTTATTATAAAGTGAAAAACAATTATATAAATGTTATTGATATTTACTAGATCTAGAAGATCTATGACTAGAGAAATTATTTTGAGTCAATATATAAAAAATATTTCACATGATTTTTGTCTCATGCCAGAAGCATGTGTGATTTTATAGTTTATTCTCTCATAAGATCATACATTTAATATGACAAATGTTGTGAACTAGAAGTTCAACTCATTTCATTTTAAAGAAAATGATGAATTGTGATGTTGAAATATTTTATATGGATATCCATTTCACAAATAAAAATTATTTTTGGTACTGAATATTCTTGAAGAATATAAGACGATATAAGTAAGTACTTAATTATAATATGATAGAATAAACGAGGTCATTACGATAATGCAAAAGATTTTCTCGAAGAATAAAAATTTAATTTTCTCGTCGTTAGGGGGAGAATTATCATAAATTGATAAACGACGTAAAATTACAGTCTTACATCATCTTGTGATTTGCATATTATGCAAATAATTTTTCAGATCATTCAAAGAAAATAATAAAATTACGTTCTACCAATATACAAACCCGGATGGTTGTTTTTGTAGAACAATTTATGAAATGATAGCAAAAATCATATGTTAATGAAAGACAATTTAATTCAAATGATAAGGTTCCCTAGAAGTGGAATTTGAAATATCATAATAATACTCGAGTGAAAAATAAAATCATCATCATCAAAGGCTCCCAAAGAGTTAGTCTCACAAGTGAAAAACAAAATCCAGAAAATACATATAGAAATGTTAAATCCCCCCTATGAGACTATTGAAGTAGAAAATAGAAAGATCTCAATTATCCCAATAGAGACACATGTACCAGAATTAAAGAGATTATATTTCTATGAAAGGAATATTTGTATAAAGAGGCATGTGTACTAAACATTAAAGAGATTTCAATAACCCCTGAAGAGGCACACATATGGATTACGAAATGTAAATCAATTATATTGATAATATAGAAATTGAGATCATATATTGCTCTGTATATTATGAAAAATATGATAATTATCTTAAACTATAAATTGTATATATGTCGACATAGTGGTGAAAAACAAAAGGCAGAGTTATACTTATTTTTAATTTGAAAATTTTGGACCTGTAGTCCAAATATTTGATGACATCAAACTTATTGAATATAATTTTTTTTTCGTACGAATTAAAATAAACGGTTTACTGCAGAAACCTAATTTGATAATGAATAAAAATCCTAGAAGGATTTAAATGCCTGAAGCAAGTAGTTCGATACTACATTTTGTATATATTGAATTTAATAAAACAAAATGCATATAGTGCATACGCCTTTATGAATATTGTGTTGAAAGAATCAACAAATTTGATTCCAAAGAAATATATGTTGATTGTTTGAGACTTATTAATACTCCCGACAAGCTTACAAATTATACTTTTAGAATGAATAATTTCTAAGTTGAAAAATCTTGGAAAATAATATTTAGTCTCGATTAATGGTCGGGTTGAGAGTTTTTTCCAATTATCATAAAAATATATGAACCATCATATATAAGAAAAGGTCTTGAAGTACTTTTTTATAGATAAAACTTATTGGATGGATACCTTGATACTTATTATATAAAATTAAAGTCAAGTATGATCCTCTCTCATTCTCAGAAAAGATAATGAAGAACCTTTTGGTCTTGAAGTACCAAATCTATATTCAAATGGTGTTTTAAAACAACATGATACTATATATGATAAGTTGCACCAATTTGAAAAGCAACTATAGTAAAGTTCTTCATATATTATCTCTAAAAGGTTAGGATGCGATATATATAAATATTTTTAATAGATATATTAAAGCATAACATCAGAATGAGGGGGAGCGTATTTATCGAAAGTTTTTACGATTTGAAGGAATCACAATACACTGTACTCTTTTTCCTTCACTAGGTTTTTATCCCACTGGGTTTTTCCTAGTAAGGTTTTAACGAGGCAGTTTTGCACCCCCGATACCATTAAAGGTTAATTTGAGATGTAGATAGATAATGTACTCTTTTTCCTCTACTAGTTTTTTTTCCCACTGGTCCCACTGGGTTTTTACTAGTAAAGGTTTTAACGAGGCATATTCACTGTATGATTGATGGACATTAATTCAAGGGGGAGTGTTATAAATATTATGCAATTATATATATATATATATATGAATGAATGTCCTTCAATATAGGGAAGTAACTTCCATCCTTATATCTTCCCATTAGCTCCATCATCATGATCCACTTTAAGGTTCATAATGTTTTGATTTATGTACACTTAATGTATTGTGTGGTTATGACTTGTGAGACTATATAAAGGAGCTCTTACTATTGTATTTTATGGATGTAAGAATGTACTTGAAGGAATAAAGATTCACATTCTCTTTTGGGCTACCATTTTCCTCTACTCTTATTTTGTGTTTATGTTATTATCTTATTATCTTATTGTTCATTCTTAATCAATTTATAACACCGACAACTTATTTATTAACCCAAAAACATATAATAAATGATAGAATAATCAATATATTACAATTACAACATTTCACAACTACCCATATGATGGAAGCAAGTGAAAAAAATTTAGTCCCGGAGAAGTTGATGTATATTTTATCCCGAAAATTTATGGATTCAACTTGGTTTGATTACTGAGGATGACATGAATGTTGGAGCCCTAGTCCCCAACTGTTGTTGCATGAAACATGGAGTTGGAGGTGAGGCGATAAACATGTCACATGTCGACGACTAAATACCAAATGATGCAATGCAATGCAGCAATGGCAATGGCTATGGGGATCCATTTGTTTATCGCCATTTGTTGACGATGTCTGTGTTGCTGGCGTGACTATAAATATATAATAAATTTCAATAGTTGACAGAAGGAAACTTGATTTTCAGTCTTCTTTCCTGCAGCCTTTGCAAAAAAGCCAAAAAAAAGAATCATTTGAGAGGAGAAGGTCTATGTCGATGCTAAAATTTCGCATGTATGTCACCCGCAAGGTATAGTCCACTTTGACTCAGTATTGTCCACTTTGATTCGTTCGACTCATGCTTTTAGTTTTGAAAGGGGTTACCTTCCGTATTTATATCACAAACTAATCTAGATTTCAATTGATGTCCTGATTAGCCGTAGAAATGTCTAGTCTAGGAATAAGAAAAATTGTAGGGCCGGCCAAGCAAGGAAAAAGAGTATACAAGTAGACATGGTCGGCGCATCACCAACCAATTCAGCCGCCCAGCTGACGTGGATTTTGTACACCCAAAATGACCTTTACTACTTGGACGGCTATCTAGCTATGACCATCATTTTCACTTCTCTTTCTCAGCAGCCAAACACCCACTTCAATTTCATTTTCATTTCAATTTGCATTTCGCTCTACTAATATAAAAACCCATCTCCCATTTATTCTTCACTTCATTTATATCACCCTCTCTCTTTCTCTCTGCCAACTTCAAATTCGATTTTACAGTGAACCCAGAGAGATTCAAAGCCTTTTTGCTTCAACTAAAAGGTATGTTTTATGATCTTTGATCTCAATTCATTAACATGGGAGTTGCGTCCTTTGGTTGTTTACTCAAGTAGATCTGCTTTGGGTTGACATTTCTTTGCTGGGATAAATTTTTATTTATTATTTTTTACTGTTGATTTCGTTGTTTTAATCTGCTTGACTGTTTATTTTGTTTGATTGATGAGAAATATTGGGTCAAGGAAAAATTTGTTTATTGAATTCGATATCGGGATTTATGAGTGCCTGAGTTGATCTAGGGTTTTAGTATAGTGATTTGAACTGATCATCTATATGATCTATGAAATCGGTGTAAACGTTTTGGTTCTTGATCACCTCTCAAATTATTTGTACAATTCAGTAGCGTTATTTGTTTGAATTCTTTATTATTATGGGATTTTATGGTATCACTGTGAATCCATCCTTGATCTTGAGCTTAGAATTCACCCATATGACTTTGTATGTATTGGCAGTGGCTTGTGTTTCTTGCAAAAAGGATTTATTCTAAAATTTTTCCAATAGCTGCTTACAATATTATGATTTTCATATCTTGTGTTGTGTGGGAAACTGTAAATATCTATAAATCCTTACATGATCAGTCTTTAGGGTTATGTGTGATTTGTGACATGTTGAAGCGGCTGTACTTATTAGTCATTTGAATTTCGTTTCTATGTTTATATAACCTAGTTTAATATTTGTCAGTTTTTAGTTATTGTTCTGACGTATCTCATGTTATAATTTTCCTTGTCTAGGATAATAAAAGATGGCCGATGCTGAGGATATTCAACCCCTTGTCTGTGACAACGGAACTGGAATGGTTAAGGTTGGTGAATTATTCTACGCAAAAAATTAATGTCTTTCTCTTGATTTTTAATGCAGTAAAGTCACTGTGATACAGTTTAATCACCACATTAAAGCTGAAACAAATGCTGAGATTTGATCTGTTGTCAATTTTTCCAGGCTGGTTTTGCTGGGGATGATGCTCCAAGGGCAGTGTTTCCCAGTATTGTTGGCAGACCTCGTCACACAGGTGTCATGGTTGGGATGGGTCAAAAGGATGCTTACGTAGGTGACGAAGCTCAGTCTAAAAGAGGTATCCTCACTTTGAAATACCCAATCGAGCATGGCATAGTCAGCAATTGGGATGACATGGAGAAGATATGGCATCACACTTTCTACAATGAGCTTCGTGTAGCTCCTGAAGAACACCCTGTTCTTCTTACCGAAGCACCGCTCAACCCAAAGGCCAACAGGGAAAAGATGACGCAAATCATGTTTGAAACATTCAATGCGCCTGCTATGTATGTTGCCATCCAGGCCGTTCTCTCCCTTTATGCCAGTGGTCGTACAACAGGTTTGTATTGATTGATCACAAATTGTTAATTATGATGGTATTTTGGAATCAATTATTGTGTGTAATTTGAAATTGTTTTCAGGAACCTTGATTTCATTTTTCTTTGTGTGGCATGTTATTGGAAAGAGTGTGATAAAGTAGGGAAACCTAACACAATGCTTAAAAATAGAGGAAATACTTTAGAGTTGAGGGGGTTCCAGTGATAAAGAAGTAAAATAAATTTAGTTTAATTTATTTTTATTATATATTTAGTTGAATGACCCAAAAGGACCATTATGTGAGTAGTTAGATTGTGTGGGATAGCTTTAAGTCTCCTTTATTTACAAATTTGTTGTGTAGTAGAATTTATAATATTATTATCTGCATTTGCTATGTCGATCAATTTGCATTCTCCTTTCTTGGTTGTGTTCTTTAAACTTCTTTTAGGATTTTTGGACCTCCGAATTTCAGATACAAATCCATATGTGAATTTCTCAATTGCATGGGATAAATTTATGTCTCATAGGTTTTAAAATATTGGGTATAAGTAAAAGTTTTTAGTAGATATAGATTTGGTAATTTGATCAAATTATTTTTCTCATCACATCTTTTGCCGTTTATTAGGTATTGTCTTGGATTCTGGTGACGGTGTGAGCCACACAGTGCCAATTTATGAAGGCTATTCCCTCCCTCATGCTATCCTTCGGTTGGACCTTGCTGGTCGTGATCTAACAGACTCCTTGATGAAGATCCTGACTGAGAGAGGATATTCTTTCACCACTAGTGCTGAACGGGAAATTGTCCGTGACATGAAAGAGAAACTTGCATATGTAGCACTTGATTATGAACAGGAGTTGGAGACTGCCACAAGCAGCTCTTCAATTGAGAAAAGCTATGAGTTGCCTGATGGGCAGGTGATTACAATTGGAGCTGAGAGGTTCCGTTGTCCAGAAGTGCTATTCCAGCCATCATTGGTCGGAATGGAAGCTGCTGGAATTCATGAAACAACTTACAACTCCATCATGAAGTGTGATGTTGATATTAGAAAGGATTTATATGGAAACATTGTGCTTAGTGGTGGATCGACTATGTTCCCTGGAATTGCAGATCGGATGAGCAAGGAAATTACTGCCCTTGCCCCTAGCAGCATGAAGATCAAGGTGGTTGCACCTCCTGAGAGAAAGTACAGTGTTTGGATCGGAGGATCTATTCTAGCATCTCTCAGTACCTTCCAACAGGTAACTTAGTGTGAAACCTTTTTTGTTATAAGATCATTTGCTCAATTTGATTTGACATTATGTTGAATGAGGTTTGTGAATTGAACAAATGATATTCATTTTTTCCTTTTTGTTGATACAACTTGTTGCTTTTTTCAGATGTGGATATCCAAGGGCGAATATGATGAATCTGGCCCAGCTATTGTACACCGGAAGTGCTTTTAAGAAGGGTGACAATTCTTGGCAAGTCAAGGTCTTCTTCACCAATTGGTGGTCTTGTGTCATATGTGAGTTCTATTCAGTCGAGCTTTGGTTTATTTATACAGGAACGATATCGGTATATGTTTGGGATTTTAAGCTTGGAAATTTTATGCCATCTCACTAGGTTTTAGAAGCCAATTATTATTGGTAATGAGTGGCTGGGTTTGAGACTTGTTTGTAGTTTTGTCTGCTTTGGTCTGTCATATTTTTTTTTCATGTGGCCAAGAATGTTTTTAGGTGCATTGTCTTCTTAGAACAGAATGCTGAGGTCTATTCCTCCCCTATTGGGATTTTGAGTTTTCTTTATGACACTTGTAAGAGTATTTTATTTTTCAAGGTATTTTTTGGTTGAGCTTTTATTCAAATGTTGGGGGTTAACATTATATTTACATTTTCGATTGCTAAAATCGTTAATATATGATTTATCACTTTGACACAATTAAGGCTCCAATGCTCCATTTGGTATTGATTTTGATGTTAAAATTAAATTATTTAATACTTTTAGTATAAAAAAGATTAGTAAAATTTTCAAAAATAATAATTTGATAATTTTGGTTGATTTGACTTTAATTTTAAGAAACATTTGGGATTACTTTTGTAAAGCAATATGAAATAATGATTTCTTAATGACCAAATTATCTTTATGGATTTAACATAAAGATAATTATATACGAGTTTAATTTCATATAAATCAATTTTTATAAGCCAATGATAAAGAATGTTAATGATTATTCTATAAAATACTATCATTATATTAAGAGGGGTGCTATTAACATCCATATAATGATCTAATAATGCTTTATTTTCAAAAATCCTAAAATTTAATTGATTTATTTTCCAAATTACCCTTATTTCAATTGATTTATGTTTTTTTGGTGACACCAACAAATTCACAACAAGAAGTCTCTGAAATCGCTGAAGAGATAAACCACGATCGTATGTTTGGAGTATTTCAATGATATAGACGATGATCCAGATCTCGTTCATAAATCTGTCGGGAGTGGATCAACAAATTGTGTTGTTTGTGTTGTTTTCCTGATAATTCTGATGGTGACTCCATCGTCTCCATATTTACAAATACCAAATCAAAGTAATTAAAAAATTAATTACCAAATCAAAGTCAAAAAACTGCTTACTAATGTAATCATCTACATTAAGCTAGCCCCAAGCCCCCAATAGCAGCCGATCGACCCAAACACTCAATAACATATCAGCCGTACTACTACTACTACTACTGTTGCTCAGGGAGTCAGGGTCAGACTCAGAACTACCAATATTCAGTAGAACAGAGTCGTCGTCGTCGTCCAGCGGTGGTAGCGTTGAACCGTTGCGAGTCACAGAAGAATATTTTGTTTGGTTTTTTTTTTTTCTTTTTTTCTTGGTTTAAAATATGTTTTATTGTAGAGTAATACCAGACAACTCACCTACTATCCAACTTTTTCTACATCAACCCATATGGTAGCTGAGGTGACACTTGGTATTAATTAATAATTAATATGTATTCACTCACTAAGTGATATCTTAGCTGCCACATGGGTTGGGATGGTAAAAGTGGATTATAGATGAGATATGTAAAATTACTCTTTCTTATATCTATTATAAAAAAACTTTAATTTTATGTCTATTTTAGTCATTATATAAAATCACTACAATTAACTACAAAATTTACCAAATGCACATATATGGTGCAATTTTAACATCAGTATTAACCAAACGGTTGCTTGATTTTTTATTTTATTTTTTATTTTTGATAAGTTACAAGTATTACAATAGGACTATTGGGATCCGCCAAGATAAGACAATATATGTGCAGCCCAGATAACTACTTCCACAAACCGGGAGAAAACTCCTCACACATGCTTGTAAAATGCATATGGTGGGACTCGAACCCCTCATAACTACCGGTAGGTGTACTACCATCTTTACTAAAAGGTGATGTGCAACGGTTACTTGATTAACTTCAAAAACAAATTATGATCAAGTTCACAACACATTATTTTTTTAGCACAATTAAGGGTAATTATTTCAAAAGCTAAAGTAATACCAAAATTACTTTAATTTTGTTCAAAACATTGCCGTGCCCACTTAAGGCATTTCGGCTGTTCTCTATTTGTTTGATTTTAAAAAAACGATTGATAATGTCTTTTTGAAAGAAAAGAACATTGAAAGGGCTTCGTCCCTCTTTTCCAAGGGGCATCGATTTATTATGAGCTACGTCTGAGTTAAACTTGGAGATGGAAGTCTTCTTTCGTTTCTCGACGGTGAAGTAAGACCAAGCCCATGAGCTTATTATCCTAGGTCGGAACAAGTTGATAGGATTCCCCCCGTTTCATAGGGAACCACAAAGTGGCTCTATTTCATTATATTCCATCCATATCCCAATTCCATTCATTTAATATGATAATCGAAATGGGTTGCCCGGGACTCGAACCCGGAACTAGTCGGATGGAGTAGAAAAATTCCTTGTGAAATTGATATAGGTAAAAAAATCTCTCCCCAAGCCGGATGAAGATATATGAATGGACCCCGTCTCAATTATTAATTATGATTAAATACATTTCCAATTATTAATTAGAGCCAAACATCAAATACCTCTAGCTCAAAGAAAATTCATCCATATGAAACTCGATTGATTAAGAGATCTTACATCGCTCACTAACTCGTATGGACCCCACTCCAATTCATTCTGGGGGATGATTAATCATAAATAAAAATAGGATCCTATTTGATACGGGATGCTAGACTCTTTTGTATAGATAAAAAGCCAAAAGGGTCCGTAATTTCCAAAAAAAGGGAAGGAGAAGGATCTTCTTCGGTGGATACCTCTTTTTCCTGTTTAGTCCCCCTCCTTTCGAAAGTTGTTTCTATTTCTACATCTGTTTCTTCCCCCCTTTCTTCCGTTTCTTCCGTTTCTTTCACTTTCAGTTTCTTAGTAAAATGGGTGACGATATTCTGCCTTGTCCACCCTTTCCAAGTGTGATTTCTATGTTATGTATGGCTGTGCCTAAGGGCATATCGGTTGAAAAAAGATGTCGATATTGCCACTCATAAATATAATTTATACATCCATATTTTTTTTTTAAAGAGAAATGTTATTGATAATCCCTTAATTATCTGTTACACTCCATTTTTTTTTTTTATCAATGACAATTTTAACATGACTTAAATTTACTAAACAAGACAAGAACCATTGTTTTTTCTCTCTCTCTTTTTTTTTTTTTTCTCACACGCCATCGTTATCATCACTGGTTTTTTTATTTTATTTTATTTTATTTTATTTATATATATATATATAAAGTTTTCCTGTTTTTCTGTTCAACCAAATTTGAAATAAGTTTTTTTTTTTCTCAAATACCACCCATATGGCCATATTCAATCATCATGAGAAAAAAATATAAAAAATAAATTATTTTTTTTCCAGAAATTTATATTTAAATTATTTTTTTACTCAATAGAACTTTGTTTTACTCAACTTAAAATCCAAAAGAGAAAAACAAATATTGTTTTCCTGTTTTCACGCTTGATATCCAAAACAGTTTTCTTATTGTTTCGATATCCTCACTTTTGTTCATATTTATCTTCGTTTTATTTTCATTTGATTACTTTACATAATTTTCTTAAAGAGAGGCACTACAATAAAATAACATATTTGTTGACAGTTAAAAACTGTCAAGGATGCTAGTGTCAAGAAAGGTTATGACATTTTTTTTTTCAAGAAAGATTTAATAATATTAAATACTTAATTATAATATTTAATTAAAAAATATTTTTTATTTTTATAAACCCACCTACCGTCAGATATTGCCACTCATAAATATAATTTATACATCCATATTTTTTTAAAAGAGAAATGTTATTGATAATCCCTTAATTATCTGTTACACTCCATTTTTTTTTATCAATGACAATTTTAACATGACTTAAATTTACTAAACAAGACAAGAACCGTTGTTTTTTTTTTTTTTCCTTTCCTTTTTACAAACCCTAAAAATATCTTCTTCTTTTTAAATTTTTTTTTTTCTCACACGCCATCAAACCCTCCATCGTTATCATCACCGTTTTTATTTATTTATTTATTTATTTATTTTTATTTTATATATATATAAAAAAAAAATTTCCTGTTTTTCAGTTCAACCAAATTTGAAATAAGTTTTTTTTTTCTCAAATACCACCCATATTTAATCATCATGAGAAAAAATATAAAAAATAAATTATTTTTTTTCCAGAAATTTATATTTAAATTATTTTTTTACTCAAGAGAACTTTGTTTTACTTAACTTAAAATCCAAAAGAGAAAAACAAATATTGTTTTCCTGTTTTCACGCTTGATATCCAAAACAGTTTTCTTATTGTTTCGATATCCTCACTTTTGTTCATATTTATCTTCGTTTTATTTTCATTTGATTACTTTACATAATTTTCTTAAAGAGAGGCACTACAAGAAAATAACATATTTGTTGACAGTTAAAAACTGTCAAGGATGCTAGTGTCAAGAAAGGTTATGACAGTTTTTTTTTTTTTTTTTTAATTACAGTTAATAACTGTCAAGAAAATTTTAATAATATTTAAATAAAAACTGCCATTATTCATATACTTAATTATAATATTTAATTTAAAAATATTTTTTATTTTTATAAACCCACCTACCGTCAGATGCCAACACCTGACGCCGGCCACCAGACCACCGTCAGGACGCTGACCGGCAACTGGCCAACTCCGCCGGCCAACCACAGCCGGCAAGCCATGCCCATTTGACAAATAATGACAATTAATTGTGTCATTACACAGGTGTTGAACTTGGTTCTCAAGTTTAATGTTGCAAATCTTTACCACTTGATCGCAACAGTTGATGTGTTAGTATTTGAACGATATTTATATATAACCTATATGAGTTGTTAGAAATTAAAAAAAAAAAAAAACCTTGTTAAATAAATTTAAATTTATTCAACTAATCAAAATTCTAGTTTCTACAATAGACATATATTAAAAAATATTTATTGAAACTTTTCATAAAATTATATTTTTTAAAACATATATAGTCGAGTTATTAGTCAATACTCTATGGTCACGTTTGGTTACATGATGAAATGGTAATCGGAATGATAATGGAAAAGAAAGAAAAACTAAGTTTTTTGTTTGGTTGGAACTTTAGAATTAGTCTCTGAATTAATATTATTTTGTTTGGTTAACAACGAAATGGAATGAAGTTAACTGTATTTTGACCAAAATACCCCTTATTATAAAACATTCATAATAACATGATATATTATGGATAATAATAATAATAAAATATAAAAGTATATTATATATAATTATATATTATTTAATGTAATAATATATAATATATATAATAATAGTATAATGTAGGGAAAAAAATACGTGCACGCAGCGGAAGCGAGTCTAAAAAAGAGTTTGGTATGTTTTAAAAATTTTTTCATATTGAACCTTAACCCTTTAATTAATTAATCATACATACGAAAAGATGAAATACCTTTGTCGCGTGATCTGATTGACTAACGTCGATGGTAATCCGCTAGATCTTCCAAAGCCGATCACAAACGTGAATCACCTAGGAGTGTGGTCTCCCTTCCTTGAATTGTGAACCTGAGAATGGACGAATAAACACTTTTTCTGATTTTGTTAGTCACTATAAGCTCCAAAAGTTTGCTAAGAATGTTCCGGTCACTTTTGAATTCACAATCCTAGGATTGAAATTCGCGTGAACCTAATTCGAAAGTGTGTACAAGATCTCTTGACGTCAAGATCACTAGTACACTATCGAAGCTAGAACAATTCTTCTCTCACAAAACACCTTGGCCGAATTCTCACTAGTAAAAAGAGTAGGATTTTTATTTTTCCTTTTTGCCAAAGAAAATAAATTCTTCTAAAAAGAAAACTAGGGTTGGCCGAAAATTCTCACTATATATTTATAGTGACCGAATTTTCTGCCCTAGATGTTTTAGGGTGGCTGAAAATCCTCCCTAGTTTATTTAGGGTTTCTGAATTCTTACCTTGTCGAACAAGGTGATCACCAAAGTCCTTTTCCAAATAGGATACAAAGACTTCTTTAGAATTCAAACTCTAATCCAACTCTTTAGTGTATTTGTGATTAAATAAAAGACTTCATAATTTGACTAAACAAATAAAGTCTTTTACTTTTAATATACTACTAATAGTAGTATACAACTAGGAAACATATTTCCTAATCAGAAAAAGATTTGATTCTTAATTAAATAATTAATTAAAATATTAATTAATTTTCATTTAATTAAATAATAAAACAAAACAATATAATGAGCTTATTATTACCCATTGCCGCCCATGACAAGAGACTTGGGCATACATATTGTTTTCTTATTTTATTTAATTCATTTGGACTTTAATAAAAAGCTCACATGTGAACTAGACTCATTCTTACTAAAAGAAACAAGCCCACATGCCTTTCATTAATATATTAATATAATTAAACAGCTCATTAAATAAATAATGTGCAAATTATATTTTTAATATATTAAATACAATTCTAAATGGACCCACAAATAGTCCGATAGAATATATCAAGTGATTCATGCAAGTCCGTGCGGATTGGGGATCTTGGCGGACCTATCTAAATTTAAACTCCAATAGACATAACCCAATCACAATCAACAAATGATTCACTTAGGTTCAATCTATTAATTTTAGTTCATTCCACTAAAGAACTAAAATTGCACTCTTAAATAGAGATGGAATAAGTTAACGATACCCATTCATACCCTAGACAATCATATGGGAGATAGTGAATCCTCGTGAAGAATATCAGTAATCGCCAAGAGCTCATAGACCGCCTATAACTCTCCAAGTTACCATATTTACTCATATGACCACACTTTGAACTTGGATATATATTATGACTTGTCCAGACGTCATCTTTCAATAGACACTATTGAAAACCCAACGTTAAGATTTCATATCCAAAACCACAAAGCATCCATATGATGATATTCTACTCACATTTAATAAATGGAGCCACGATGTCCATATCTATAAATGAAGTCCTCTATCGATTAACAAATGAATACCACTAAACTATCGAGGATAGACTATGCTATATAATCGTACTCATTGATAGCTCAAATGAAAACACTTGCAACCATAAGTCCATCATTTATCTCAGGATTAAGATAGACTCTCCGATTGTCCTGATAATGAAAAGACTTTTATCTATTGACGATTCTAGAAAAAAGTATTTCATTGTGATCCGGTTTAATGCACCTAATGCACTATATTCTTTTACTCGAAAACCCTTCGATAATTTTAGACTAATCACAACACATTTGATCCCACTCAAATGCTAGTAAAAGAATTCTACAACTTTAACAAGATAAAGGTGCCCAACCTTTAACTTAAGTTGTGAACGTTATTCAAGACTAACTAAAGAATTGTGCCTACCTCATACATATCCAGATGTACG
The DNA here is from genome assembly GCA_954870605.1 of Acer campestre. Classification (NCBI taxonomy): domain Eukaryota; kingdom Viridiplantae; phylum Streptophyta; class Magnoliopsida; order Sapindales; family Sapindaceae; genus Acer; species Acer campestre. The sequence goes on along the minus strand of OX940803.1, from coordinate 28,597,174 downwards.
AACAATTTCTTTTCTCATAGTCTTTTGACCTTATGATTATTTACTTTAACAATTATAATAATAAATGCTATAAGATTTTATTAACAAACATAAATCACTTTATTAATATGAAAAGATTGTCAAGTACAACATTACACTTTTACTATTGAGCATAATCCTAACATATAATATATATAATAATATAATATAATATAATATAATATATATGGTTATATATCGTTATATATATTATAATAATAATATATATAAAAAATATATATCATTAATATAATATATAATAATATATTGTTTTTGGAAAGGAGAGTATTTTTAGAATGGAATTGGGGCATATGAAGGTATTTATGGAATATAAATTTTAGTTTGGAATGGAAGGATATTCCATTGGTTTTTGGATGGAATGCTCATTCAACCAAAATAGTGGAATCCTCATTCCAATGGAATCACCATTCCATTGCATTTTAACAAACCAAACGAATAGAATGACTTTATTTCCATTTCATTCCATCCAACCAAATATGGCGTATAGGAGACTCGTGATATCAATTGTAATAAGCATGATTTGAAATATAACTCTCACTATAGGGGAGATATTTATCAACATGCATCTTGCAATTTAATGAACAAATGTAAGACCCATATTACTAATTTATATGGGTAATTGGATTATTAACGTGTCTCTTAGTATGAAACAAGAGGATGCAAAATAAATAAACAATTTTTTTAAAGTAAATGATTTTTTTTAAAAAATTATTAAATTTAAAATTTCACTTATCCAATATCGGTTTGCCTGCCAAACCGATATCTTACTGTAAAATAAATCCACATCGAGATTTTGTTTGGTATTGAAAATAGGAAGTAAAAGTTTAAAAAAATTATTAAAGATAAATAATATATATTATATATTATTATATTAAATAATATATATTATATATTTATTAAATAATATATATTTATAATATTTATATAATACATAATATATATTATATTATATTATATTATATTATATTATTATATATATTGTATAATATAATAAATTATATATATTTATATTATATTATATTATATTATATTATACATATATATATATTATGTATTATATATGTATTTTATATTATATATTATGAATGTTTTATTATTAGGGGTATTTTGGTCAAAATACAGTTAACTCTATTCCATTCCGTTGTTAACCAAACAAAATAATACTGATTCAGAGACTAATTCTAAAGTTCCAACCAAACAAAAAACTTAGTTTTCCTTTCCTTTCCTTTCCATTCTCATTCTCATTCCCATTACCATTCGTGACCATAGAGTATAGACCATTAACTCGATTATGTATGTTTTAAAAAATATAATTTCATTAAAAGTTTTAATAAATATTTTTTAATATATGTTTGTTGTACAAATTAGAATTTTGATTAGTTGAATAAATTTAAATTTATCTTAAAAATAAATTTTTTTATTTTTATTTGTAACAACATATATAGGTTATATATAAATATTGTTCAATTGTTGACACATCAAGTCTTGTAGTCAAGTGGTGAGGACTTCCAATAATTGACTTGGTCTCAAGTTCAATTCTCACTAATTGTCGTTATTTTTAATTGTCAAGTGGTCGGACGTCGGCGGGTGGCCGGTGGTGGTCGGCATCGGCAGCGGGCGGCGGAGTCTCTGGTGGCTGACGTCGACGGCGGTCGGCGGCGGCGTGGCCGGCGGTGGAGTCTGTGGGTGGGCGGTGGTCCGGCGGGGTGAGGGAGGTGTTTATTATAAATATAAAAAATGTTATTTAATTCAATATTATTATTAAATATTAAATAATGAAATTTTTTTAAAAAAAAAAATTATAAACATTTCTTGACAGTTAAAAACTGTCAAGGAAAAAACCTGTCAAAAAAAAAAAAAAAACTTAACATTTCTTGACAGTTTTTAACTGTTAGGAAAAAAAACTGTCAAACAAAACAAAAAACCTTATAATTTATGACAATTTTTCAAAACTGTCATAAAAAAACTGTCAAGTATACTTGTTTTTCTAGTAGTGAGGCATTCAAAATTGGTAATATTAAAATAAAATGGAATGCCTTTAGAATTTTTTTTATTTTTTTTAAAAAAAATGAAGTATCTTTAGAATAGGAGTTAAGAGTGTCAAAAGATAAAAAAGAATAATTTTAGAAAAAAGGAAGCATCTTTAGAATTTTTTTTAAATTTAAATTTTTAGAATAGATTGTCTTTAGAAAATTTAACGGACGACTTATTTTAAACTAAATACTATGTACATCCATTGAATACACACACAATATCTTCTAACTATATCTCTTCGTTAAAAATAAAAATAATAAACTTTATTTTTTATATAATAAATAAATAAATAAATAAATAAATAAATAAATAAAAAAACTGGAATTCAAAAGAACAAAACATTACGCTAGCAACTGGGTATCACCCAGAACGAAAGCTTCAATACAAAAAGGAACTTCTTCAAGCCAAACCAGCTCCTTCTCCACTGAACCGAATATGACGGGTAGGGGAATAAAACAGAAAATCAAAGATAATTATCATGTTTCTAACTAAAATCCCATCATTACATAATTATATATGTGTAGATTTATGTATTCATGAGTTTTTCTTTTTTGTTGTTTTTAGAAAAATCATGTATATTATTATCAGCAAACTTTTAGTAAAAGGATATTATTATATGTTTGATCTTTTAAATATTTCACATTTGAATCTAAAAATAATTATTATATGTTTGCCTTTTTTTTTTTTTTTTTTTTTTTAATTGGGTGTACTATTAATTTATGAGGGTTCACAAATAAAATGTACTAAAATAAATATATTCAATTCAGTAAGGGTACCGTTGGCATTAGAATGAGTATTTATAGTAATGGTTTAACTATTAAATTTTAAACATAAATATACTTATAAAATTGGTCATATTTATGGATGACAATATCGGCATCCTTTTGAAAATGTTTTATCTCTAATAAGAAGGCCTAGATTATAGAGATGGCAATGAGGCGGGTGTGGAGTGGGGTGGCCTTCCTCGCCCCATTTATTTATTTATTTTTTAAAATCCATCGTCTAATAAAACCCCATAATAGAGGGAGCAGGGCAAGGTAGAACACGAATTAATGCTTTCCCAATTCCTACCCCATTTATCAAAATTATTTATTGAAATAATAAATATATAACCCAACGAATATATAAAGTAATTTCAAGAAACTATTAAAAATCATTTCATAAATATAAAAATTAAACGTAATTCTCACAATTAAACAAAAAAATTCAATCATTTTTAAATATAAATATTGAAGTAAAAAACTAAATAATAATAAATAAATAAAACAAATTATATTTTAAGCAAGACGGAACGAGACCGAGAGTATAAAACCCATCCCCACCCCATTATCATTACGTGTTTTACTATCTATCTCAATCCCCAGTTCCCACCCATCAGTGCAGCCGTGTAGGTCCCCACGAGACGGTAATTTTACCAACCTTAATAGATTAGTACCACAGATTAGTTAATAATTTAATTATACATTACCATTTTTTTTTATATTATTCGATTCTAACTTTTTTTTATATAATTAAAATGATATACAAAATTTAATAAACATGAGAATCGGAAAAGAAAGCATGGAGAAAATGAGAAATGACCTGCACATAAACGAGACAAAGAAAACAAAAATACAGGATGAGATTTTACTTTATTTATTTATTTATTTTCTTGTCCCTTTAAGCTTGTAGGATGAGATTTTTTTTATTTATTTTTTTTTTTTGAAAACATGTAGGATGAGAATTTTGTTTTCAAAAAAGAGCTATCCAACAACTTTTGTCATTTTTTCAAATTGAAAAGAGTAATGCTGTTTTGCCCTTTGGAGTCCAGATGATGTGACATCTCTAAAATCCAATCATTTCAATCATGCCTATGTTTTCCTTTTGGAACATGAGTGAAAGTTCTAGTGAGTGATTGTTTCTTTCTTTTGGGTTTGTTTGAGTGTTTTCTTCTTTATTCGGCTAGCCGACTATGGATTCCGATGACATTGCACGCTTATGTGCGTCCATGTCCCTTATTGACCGAGAAGGTCCAGTTAAGACACTTAAGAATAATCTTAAGGTGCGGCAATTCAAAGATTGTCCTTATGTTTGGTGGGTAAGGTTTTGTTGAAAAAACCTGTTAACAGAGAAGCTTTTATGAGAGTTATTGGAAGGATTTGGCAGATTAGAAACGGTATGGAAATTGAACCAGTAACGGGAAACATCTTCATGTTCCATTTCAACGATCAGGAGGACCGACGAAGGGTCATATCGGGGGTCTCGTGGAGCTTCGATGATGCTCTACTGATGCCAGTGGAACTGGCTGGTAAGGGCACGATTGAATCGATTACTTTCAATCACATAGAGATTTAGGTGCAAATTCATTAGGTGCCCATTCTCTGTAAGACTAAGGAGATAGGTGCTTTTCTTGGAGAAATGATTGGTGAAGTTCTGGATGTTGATGGTGGCACTACTGGCAAATTCATGTGTGTCAGGGTGCGAATGGATATTGACAAGCCATTCAGATGATGTCTGCGTGTGGATATTATGGGTGATGGTGTTGAAACGGTAATACTGCTCAAGTATGAGAGACTCCCAAACCATTGTTTCAAATGCGGCAGAGTGGGTTATAGAATTGTAGAATGCTCATCAAAGGAACCAATACCTGTTATTAATGTAGTGGAGGAACCTTTATTTGGTCTATGGCTAAGAGTGATTGGACCATTTCAGAAGGGTAATCATCAAGAATGGAAAGGGCATCATGGTACTTCAGAGTCCGTGGATAGCAGAGGCACCGTAATAAAAGGGAGCGCATCATACCACAAGTCCGCCATGATCGCCGATCAGAGAAGCCCAAAAGGGGAGTTGGAAACAGCTGAGTCAGTAATGATTGAAGCTAGGGTGGAAAGTGGCGGAAACCAAAAAGACACTATAATGATTGAGTTTCCCAAGCCAATGAATGGAGAGGCATGCAGAAAAGTTGACGAAATTAGGACTATGGTATTGGACAGCATGCAAGCTATTAATAAGGAACAACCACCATGCAAAATCTTTAGGGCCCAGAATTTTGTCTTCACAAGCAAAGAATTGAAGGCAGAAGACGGTAAGGTGGATCAAACGATTGGGCCAGGCCTAAGAAAATGGGTGTCTCATATACCTTGCATAATAGCTGATCATGAAATCCAAAGGGTGGTGAATAATGGGCCCAATAATGTTGATAACCCAATCACTATTGAGCCAAGTTTTGGGCCTCACGTTAAGGATCCAATGGTTAGTATCTTAAAACCAACCTTGATAGAAAAAGAACTTAGTCACCTTTGTGGCTTTACTAATGCAAATATCGAGTCGGGTCACGATGGTAGTAAGAGAAAAGCAAAAGGGGGTTGGGTTAGAAAGCCTAGGGCTCTACAAATTGGGGGAAATCGGGATTTGCTTGACTTGACTATAGGAAAATGGGAAGGTTCCATATCGGAGGTTAGCGGAGAATCCGATCGGAAAAGACACAAGTCAAAATAAAAAATAAAGGAGGATGTTAGGGAGTGTGTTCCACTTTCTTTTGAGAATGGTGTGGCTACTATGTATAACGTGGAATTGGGTGAGAATGATAATGATCAATTGTCATTGGTTACTAGGTCAAATAGAATGGCTGAAGAGTCTCATAATGCTAGTGAGGGATTTATTGCTAAGGCTACTGTGATCGTTACTAGCAAAGAGGTTTTGTCGACAGCAGAAGTAGGGTCTAATCTTGAAGTATCGGCCGACCGGTCTCTACCAGCTTGCTGCTCACAATGAAAATCTTTATTTGGAATGCCCGGGGGCTGGGCAGCATTTGGGCGTTCAATATCCTGCACTTCCACAAGCAAGAAATAAAGCCAGATATAATGTTCTTGATTGAAACTAGGTGTGACCATATGAAGTTAGAAAGGTGGAGAGTTAAATTGGGTTTTGATAGTAAACTTATGGTGGATAGAATGGGGAAATCGGGAGGCCTGTGTTTACTCTGGTCCAATAATCTTACTGTGGAGCTTCTGACTTACTCCCAAACGCACATTGATGTGAGGATTTGGCAAAACAGGACCTAGAGTTGGAGATTTACGGTATTTCACAGACACCCGGACTAGATCAGAGGATTCAGTCATAGACCCTTCTAAGTCGTCTCATTGGTATGTACGATTTACCCTGGGTTGTATGGGGGAGTTCAATGATATCCAATGCGATTCTGAAAAAATTGGTGTAGGGAAAAAAACCTGGCGATTGATTTCGAACTTTCGTGAAGTTATGGAGGAGTCGGGTCTCTGTGATATGGGGTTCATGGGTCCTAAATTCACGTGGAGAAACAAGAGAGAGGGTGATGCCACAATATTGGAGCATCTAAACAGAGGTATGTGTAACAGAGGATGAAGCAATTGGTTTCCTAATTTTGTGATCCGTCACTTGGATTTCTAGGGATCAGAAGTGCTAGAATTTCAGAAGACTTGGCTACTAGGGGAAACGGCTCCCCAAATAACAGGAGACATTTCTTTTTTGAAGAATGCTGGATGGAGGACAGTGACTGTCAGGACATTGTTTCTTCAAATTGGCAATCAGGTTGTTGACGGTGATTTTTGGATTGACTCGGTCAACAATGATGTATTAATTAAAACAAACAAATAAAGAAAATAAATCAATGCATGCAAAACAGAGTTTACATGGAAAACCCTTGAATGGGAAAAAACCACGGTGCCCCTTAAGGGCAAGAGAAATCACTATGAATTGCTTGTAGTTTACACACTCTGATCTCGCATACCATTGCCTGATTTTTCTCTCTATGATCTTGAACCTCTTTTCATGGGATTTGCGGTTCTATTTATACTAGTCCTTCTAGGGTTTTCTCCTATATTTACGTCATATTGATAGGGGAATTCCTACTTTTATTTATACAAGGAATCTTAGAGTTTGTAAGAATTTTTAGGGTTTGCTTCCTATTTGGACTCTTCTTTATTTGAGGTGGATCGAATCCTATTCGGAATAAGATTTGATCTTCATGTCTGGTTGGACTCTCGCTGTTGGAAGGCCTACTGGAATAAGGCCGCTTTCCTGATTGTGTAGTTCGTGGCAAACGCTTGAGGTCAACGAACACAGTTTGCTTTCCTTTTGGTCGACCAGCTGTGGCGAGCACATTCCTGTTTCTGGTCGGCTAGCATGCCAGCTGGTATGTCTTTTGACTAGTGCCCTCTCGTCAATTGGTCAATCAGTGACGTGGATATTCGTTTGACCCGCCTTTATCGTATTAATTGATGACGCGTCCTTTGACTGAGTTTATACCTACAACACAGGTGTTGTGGGAAATAATGTGAGTAGTGTTCTAGATAATTTAAAGAGGTGTGGTAGACTTTTGGACTCTTGGAATCACAAGAAAAGATGCAAGCTTCGTCAGGGCATCTTTAATAAAAGGAAGGCCTTAAATGAGGCTTGTAAAACGGATAAACCATCCTTTTGGAGAATAATCAACAAGCTGGAGAATCAATTATAAGAGGCTCTGAGCATCGAGGAGAGCTACTGGAAACAAAGAGCTAGAGTGAAATGGTTAAAGCGGAGATCGTAATTCGCGTTTCTTCCATTCTAATGTTTCAACAAGGAAAGCCTATAATATAATTAGAGGTTTGGTAGATACCGCTGGGATTTGGAGAGATTCGAAAGATGATATGGAGAAAATTATCTCGAATTACTTCACTGATATCTTTACCTCTAGCTCTCTGAGCCAAACTTATATTGATAAGGTTTTGTAGGGAGTTCACCCAAAGATATTGTAAGTTCCTTAAGTTTGATTAGCTTATTTAAGTGACAAACCACAATTGGGGTTTGACATGTAAGGGTAGCTTAGGCATTGATGAGCAAGCTCAAAGATCCTCTATAGACCTCAAGATGATGAGCACTCCAAAGGTATATCTCTTGTGCTTAGTTTCCATTGAAGAGACTTAGTTGCACACATACACTTATCATGCTTGCATATGTATTCATTACACTTGTGTGCATTCTCTTTACTTTTCACACTTGTACATTGTGCATAAAGTGGGAAAATAGGGCATTGTCGCCCTTTGGTGGTGTTGCCTTGAGCACATGGCGACATAATTCATGAAGCACTAAAGAAAGTGTTGCTGTGGTATTGTTGCTGTGGTGACCAAGAAGCGACAAAGAGATTAATTTCTGAAAATCAATCGGGTATGAGGTCGCCGCAAAGTGTCGCTCCGAGACCAAAGGGCGACAGAGAAGATTAAATGGTGTCATCGCGAAGTGTTGCTCCGAGATCAAAGGGCGACAACTGTTTTCTCAAAAACGGTGTTACATCAATTTGGACACCTATATAAACATTGCTTTCTCTTTAGGTTGCCTCCATGACTCAAAAATTCACATTTTTAATTGAGAGCATTTTCAAAGAGAGAAATTCATTCAAGAACTCATCTTTGATCATCTTTGATCACTCAAATCATTTCCATGTGCATCAATCATTCTCTAGGATCATCTAGGATGCATTTTTACATGGGTCTTCTTCAACACACATAGCTTGGTAAGTTTTTCACTAATTTCATCTAATCTTAGTGTTTTACTTAACAAGAAATCTCTTTAATTACTTATATGTCCTTAGATCATATTCTATTTTACAAGATTGAGATTATTGTGTTAAATGTTTGAGTGTTTGAAATTCCCTTTAAAGCAATAGTGTTTTATACCTAGAGGGGGTGAATAGGTATAGTCCCAAATTCTTCCAATATTCAACAAATGCAGAATATAAGATGAAATGAATACTTGAAATAATATAACAATTGTATATTATGAATCAATTCATGTAAGCATCAATATACAAAAGAATCAATACAAGTGAACATATGGAAGATAAAGACATATAAAGCGAAAATGAGACACAATGTTTTTACGTGGTAAAACCTCAAAGAGGAAACATCCACGGGTTGAATCCACAACCACCGGCATAACAAATCCACTATACGAAAATGACTTACACACTCAAAGCTATCAACACTATGATATCCACTCCAAGCTATCAAGACCTAATCAACCCTCGGGCTAGTGATTCACAAAGCCTACTCTCTATCCAAGGCGTATCCTACACCTCTAGAGAGCAACTCCCTATCCAAGGCTCTCAAGCCTCTAGGAAGATTTCCTTGCTTAGCAATCTAGATCACTAGGATCCTAGTCAAGCTACCCAAGCTCAACCATCCGAAGTACACAATTCCTTGCTAAGACTTTTGCTTAGTTATCCGGATCCTCTTGATCCTAACTAAAGCTTCTTGCTTGGCTATCCGGAAACCTTTCCTAGCCAAGTCTTCTTGCTCAAACCAAAGGCTTCACTCACCTTGATAAGAGACTTCAACCTATTACAAGGCAATGATCTAGGTGATGCAAATGATGCAAACACACATAAATAGAGTAAGTAGATCAAATACACTCTATGAACATGCTTAATGATAATCTAGAATATACTACCAACACACAATCACAAATCTATCTAGAAATCAAAGCATGCCAAAACAATAAGAGCAAGATTAGGATATTCAATATATGTCACAAAAATCTTAGTTCTTATATCAAGAAATTGAACCTAGAAGATAATATGAAGCACATTATAAAATCAATTTCTAGAATCAATTTCAATCAACCTCAAGTTTAGCAAAAATATGTTTAAGAGAAATCACAAAGCTAAACTCAATTAACTAATCAATCATACAACCCTAGCATATGATCTAACATATTTCTCAACATATTTCAACAATCAAATAGAAAGAATCATAGAGATGATCAAATGAAATTGCAAGAGAAGAAGTTTCACATACAACCAATGGACCTCGGACTGAAATCAGAGTGCTGTGAAAAATGAAGAAGTCAAATGGATCTAAAAATGCTTGGGGTTTATAGCTCTCGTCGATACTAACAATTTTGGCTTTTGAAACACTCAATTTCGAGTTTGTATGAAGAAGTTATGATCAAAGTAAGTAAACAAAAATCATGAACATTTCTGCAGAATTTCTGATTTGATATTGTTCAAGTTATTGGAAATGGAGGGAAGAGAAGGCATTTAAAGGAAGTAGAAGAGGGGCATTTTTGTCCAACAAAAATAAGCCAAACCAGCCTTGTCCCTGTGTAGGGTGCGTGTGCCACACGGGACCAGAGGGCATGTTGGGCCGTGTGACACATGGCCTCCACACATGGGTGGCCATGCCATGGCCTTTGGCCATGGTACTCCTCCCGCGCTCCTTTCACGTTCTTCAGCCGTATTTGGGCATCCGAACTCCGATTTCAAATCCGTTTTTGGATTACGAATCATGACTCACTCATGCACAACGAAGACTATGAAACTTTGACAAATGGTTGAGAATTCATCTCAGAAAAACGACGACGAACAAATGAGAACAAAAAGTAGTGTAGCTACATCGTTTGGACTCGAAACTAAACGAATGAGTAACCGAAATGACCGGAATTCAATAAGGAATCAAATAAGATCATGTTCAAGACCAAAACACTAGAAACACAAACAAATAAACACTATACAACACAAGCATGCCATATCTAAGCGATAGTGAGAAAAACAAGCAATTTTCTACAAGATTGTTAACAATGAGATAAATGCATGTGCATACTAAATGTGTGTGAAAGTGTTAAAATGTTTGAACTACGATGCAGAGACACACATGTATAAATTGTGTGTGTGTGTGTGTGCGTTAACGCCTTGCAAGAGGAAGAAGAATCTTGATACCTTAGCATCCAATTAAGCGATGTTTCCCTTGAAGACGATATTTGCACAAGATGTTGCTTCTTCACCTTTGAGGCTCATTTCTTCTAAGAAACACTTAAGCAACTACTAATACAAATATAGAGAGTTTCGCAATGGAATCAAGCCAATACAAATAAAAGATCTTACAGTGTTGTATTGTGATAGCTATAACATATGATTGCTTTATCTTACACCATGACATATAGCAATTGATATATAGGATTGATTTAATTGTCATCTTTTAATTCTATATAAGCATTTAGTGTAACCTAACATTAAATTGTATATTGGATATTATGCATATTTATTTAGGTTGATTAATCTCTTCATTGAGAAGTACGACTTAGGGTTACGTTGCTTAGTCCGTAATCAAATTGATCTATGTTCACTTTTAAAGACCTGTAGATAGTAGTGGTGGGTTAGTGACAGTGTAGAGCTTGTCGTGGTCAACCTAGGTTTTAAACACCATTACAATTAGTGGATTCGAAGATCGTTTGTGGCGCACATATCAACCCATGGTTTTTCCTTGTTGAAGGTTTCTACGTAAAAATCAAGTATAATTTAAATTCTGCACTTTACATTTGATTTGCTTATTTGAGTGGTTGGAGTTATTTTCATAATATTGACTAATTCAGAAAATTTGGTAATAACCGTATTAAAATCTATTCAACCCCCCTCTAGATAGTTTTATACACACCAGTATATTTATTTCAGTTATCAAGGTTGATGTCTCATTTCCTTGATTCCACATTCTTAGAGGAGGAGATCCATATAGTAGTGTTTGATATGAGTTCGTTGAAAGCTCCTAGAAGGGATGGTTTTCCAGCTTCTTTTGACCAAGGTACTGGGACATCATTGGGTCAAGTGTTGTTGCTGCTTGTCTGGGAGTCTTAAATGGCGGGGCATCGATGCATGAGATGAATAGTACTGTTATCACCCTCATTATGAAAGTGCAGACCTCAAAATAGATGCCAAAGTTCAAGCCAATAAGTCTATGTAACGTTTTGTACAAAATCATTGCAAAAGTTCTCACTAATAGATTCAGAAGTGTGTTAGGGAAGGTTATTTTTGAAAATCAGTATGCCTTCATCCCTGGCCGATTGATATTTGACAACATGATTGTAGGCTTTGAATGTCTTCATAAACTAAAGAGAAGGAAAAGGAAGCATGGATCCATAGCCATCAAACTCAACATGTCTAAAGCTTACGACCGAGTTGAGTGAGTTTTCATAAAAAAAATATGATACTAAAGTTGGGCTTCTCCAATAAATGGGTGAATCTGGTTAAAGGTGCGTCAATCTAGTCTCCTATTCCTTCTTGCTTAATGTTGAGGTTTGCGGAGATATCAGTCCGTCCAGAGGGCTTAGACAAGGTGATCCCCTATCTTCGTATCTTTCCTTAATTTGTGCTGAGGGTTTTTCTAGCTTAATTAATAAGGCTCAGTTGAGTGGTGAGATTGAGGGTTTCAATGTAGTAGAAGTGGGCCAGCAATTTCACATCTTTACTTTGCGGATGACAACCTTTTGTTCTTCAAGGCTAATAAGGTTAACAGCACGACCGTGAGGAAGGTTCTTGATATTTATGCTAGGGCTTCAGGCCAAGTGGTCAATTTCAGCAAATCAGCTTTGTGTGTTAGCCTCTCCATTTCGGTTGCAGAGGCGAGTAGGTTGGCATGAAAGATATTTAGGCCTCATGTGCTTCACAGGTAGGAGCAAAAGGAAATTGTTTTCGAAAATTATTAACCGCGTTTGGGTGAAAATTAAAAGGTTGGGTGACAAGTTTTTATTAGTGGGTGGAAAAAGAAATACTTAATAAAGCAGTGATCCAATTCATCCCTATGTACGCCATGAACTTATTTCGGCTCCCTAAAAGTTTGATTATTGAAATACAACGTCTTGTGCACAGTTTTGGTGGGGAAGTAACGATAAGAATAGAAAGATTCATTGTTGTACATGGGAGTGTCTTTGTAAAGCCAAATCAGATGGGGGTTTGGGATTTCGGGACCTGGATACCTTTAACAAAGCCCTCCTAGCCGAACAATGTTGGAGAATTTTAAAAAATCTTGAGTCCCTAGCCTCTAGAGTGATTAAGGGATGTTATTTCAAGAATACGAGCCTTTTGACAACATCTAAAAAGGCTTCCGCTTTCTTTGTTTAGAATAGTTTGATGTGGGGAAAAGAGATTCTTGATGTGGGTGTTTGCTAGAAAGTGGGGCTTGGTAACTCCACTCGAATTTACCAAGATAAGTGGATTCCTAGACCTTCGACGTTCAAAATTCTTTCTTCTCCAAAGCTGGGGTATGATGCCAGGGTGTCTGAGCTCTTGACCTTGTCGGGTAGGTGGAATACCCAGCTCATCAAGCAGAATTTCTCTAATGATGACGTTGCAGCCATACTTCAAATCCCTGTTGGTAGTGGTAGTGTTAGAGTAGGGGATACTATCTTATGGAACTTTGAAGATAGCGGAAATTACATAGTGAAGAGTGGCTATTGGATTAGGCGGGTTTGGATTTGAGACCTAGTCCCTCCAGTACCAGTCCAACTTTACCTTGGTGGATGACCTTGTGGAAATTAGCGATCCCCTTAAAAATTAAAATTTTCATATGGAAAGGCCTGCTATGACTAGATCCCAACTATGTCCAACTTAGCTCATAGGGGAGTTCTGATGGAGGATAGATGCCCCATTTGTAAAAGCCGCAACGAATCAACCGTGCATGCGTTATGGAACTGCCGTAAATTGAAATATGCCCGCTTAAATTAGCTCCTGAGCAAGATCAGTATGAAATGTAACCATGCAAACTTCTATGATCTTATTCTTGACTGCTTTTCTTTGGTGAATGGGGAGGAGTTGGGGCGTTGTTGACACTCCTGTTCGTTGTCACCAGGTGGGGAATCTCTAGAGGCTACCTGAGAGTGGGCTTTTAAAAGGTCAATTGTGATGCCATGGTGGATCGTGGTAAAGGTCATATTGGTATTGGAATAGTGATTGGGGACTCTAATGGCCTGGTTATGGCATCCTACTATCAAGGCTTGGTTGGTTTTTATAATGTTAAAATGGCAAAGACAATGGCCATTCTTAGAGGTATCCAGCTTAGTGTGGATTGTGGTTTGGTTCCGTGTGTGTTTGAGGCGGACACGAAAGTTGTTTTCATATCCCAAGAGTGACGAATTAGGTGGTGCATGGCCTCGCTAAGAATGTCGTGAAAGAAACTAAAGATAGATTTTGTATGGAGGAATTCCCCCTTTGTGTTAGGAGCTCAGTTTTGGCTGATATACAATTATAATACAAATAAATCAAGGATCTACATTATTTGGACATTAGATTTGGACACCAAATTTAAGCAAATTAGAATTATTGAATTGAAAAACTAAAAACGGCTCTCGAAAACGTAGCCAAACAACCCCTTGGTGTCTCAAATACCATACTACAATATTCTAATGTAGTGTAGTGAGGACTAAGATGCACACTTGTAGATCATCCTCTTCAAGTATAGTGGCACAACACCAAGGCTTATAATCTAAAGAACATATGCATACCGGCAGGAATAAATATAAAATAAAAATTTTGAAAGGCTAGATGCTTACTAGAAATAAGATGGTAACAAGGGCCTGTTCGGTAATGTTTTTGTTTTATATATGTTTGTTTGAAAATGAGAAATTGATTTCAATATTTTCAGAGATTGAAAATGTGTCTGGTAGAAATAAGTGAAAACAATATTATAAAAATGAAAACACTGAAAATGCATATGGTAGAAATAATTGAAAACGGTATCTTGAACAAAAAAAAAAAAAAAAAAAAAAAAAACCTATTTTCAATATGTTGTAAAAGTAAAAATAATATTGTATGTAGTTAAATTATATGTATTATGAACATTAACATTTTTAAAAAAAATATTACAATAACTCAAGATTTGGGAGAGGGGGACAGACTATTAGGCCAACCTCATCAAATATGAGTAATACAATGCTCCCCAAATTCATTCTCAAATGATGTGGTATTTGAGCTGTCAGCATCATATCCCCCACCAAATAATCTCATTTAACTAATAATAATGTTTATCTATTTTATATTTATCTATTATCATAGTCACATAATCAATCCACAATTGTAAAGCAATTAGAGATTTGTTGTAAAACAGTCGAGACAATCATTGATTTTAAACGCATTTACAACTTTTGGATTAAAAGCACATGAAACTAATTAAACAAATTTAAGTTAGTTTAACCTAACCCATAACTAGTTTTTTTTTTTTTTTTTTTTTTTTTTTTTCAATTATTATTATTATTATTATGTCATGGTTAAATGTTAATGATTAATTCGAGTATTTTTTTTATTACATTTCAATTATTAATAATTAAGTTTTCTTTTTTGAAGGAATAATTAATTAAGTTATTAATTATTAAAAAATTGTATTATTTTTTTGACAAACAAAAAAAAAATTGTATTTCGTAATATAGCAAAATAATATAAAATGAAGGGAGAATTGCAAATCACCCCCTAACTTTTGATCAAATGCCAAATCAAACCCCCTAATTTGAAAGACCAATAAAAAAACCCCCTACCATTAGTTGACCGTTAGTTGACTTTAGTTAAATCTAATGAAATGTAACTATTTAAGTGGTTTTTTTTTTTTTTTTTTTTTTTTTTTTCTATAAATGAACTAAAAAAATAATGGAAAATATGTTAGTAAATAATTAAAAAATAATTAATGAAAATTAAATATATAAAAAAACATATTATAACTAAGCAGTATTTGTTTTATAATAAAATTGGACTGATCTAAGGGGAAAAAGTATTACAAGCAATCATATGCTGAAAAACCCTTAGACAGTATCCATATATATAAAAGATAAAAGAAAATAAAAAGTGACAAAAAGCAACAAAGCACAAAGAGCTAGGGAGAAAACAACCCCAAACAAAAAAAGGCACATAGGCCACACCAAAAAGAAAAAGAAAACATCAAGAAAAACGAAAAGACTCTCAGCCCATGCAATCATTGCCAACTAAAGAAGAACAGAACGGCGGGGCAGAGAACCACCAATAATCAGCCTGAAGCTCCAAAGCATGCTTAGAAAGCATATCTGCAACGAAAGATGTAGTGTTGCCATGCCTAACATATCCTCGAAAATATGGGAAACCTAAAAATTCATATGCGAGATCTGGAAGATGTAGTGCTGCCATGCCTGACAAACTCTCTAAGGAACCATCTTGGAATAAAAAGAAATTGAACCACATAAGAAGAATCGATCTCAAGCCATATTCGATGCCACCCATACTTCTAAGTAAAATTAATGGCCAATGAGGCCACCAGAAGCTCGGCCTAAATGCGAAAGCCTGACCAAGAGGAATAGCAAAGCAACCCTTCACAAAGGCTCTACAGTTATGAAAGATACCACCACAACCACCAACCATCGGAGAGCCCATAGCAGCACCATCTATATTCATTTTGATCCAACCAAGGGCCGGAGGCGACCAAACCACACTCTTGATCATCGAGGCTTTAGAAAGGCGACACCGAAGACCAAATCGATGAAGAATCAAAAGGTTGTCCATACAATTACGCATACAACCAATCTCTAGGCGATTAGCCTTTGAAACCACATGCTAAACCAAAGAAAGGACGGATCTAAAGTCCATCAACTTCCTTTCAAAGATCCACTGATTATGAGTAGTCCACACCCCCTATATCACTGTATGGATAGCCGTTTTCCATAAAATCTTGACCTTCTCACTAAAGAAAAACCGACATGGTCTGCAAGAAGAAGGATTGCCAAGTTTCGGTAGAGACACGTTGCTGGAAAGTTGAGAAAATCGCCTCCCAAAAAGCAATCGTTAGGGGACAATGAAGAAAAAGATGATCTGTAGATTCACTACTAACCCCGCACATACTGCAACGAGAAGCCAATTGGAACCCAGACCTGCAAAGGCGGTCTTCAGTAGGAAGCCTGTTCGACATCAGATGCCAAGTCAAAGCTGAGTGAGAGGGGGGAATAAAACGGGACCAAACATCTCTCCATCAAACAACCTGAGGAATATCACGGAGAAACTGGGAATAAGCAGCCTTGCAAGAAACACGGCCATCCCGAGAATTAGCCCAAACTAGAGAATCCACAACAGGAGAAATTACAATCCGATCAATCTGAAAACACAGATCAAGGAAGCACGCTCGGAAACAATCGTCCAGCTCCCATCTACCCTTATGAGTAAAATCCGAGACCCTTACCCGGAGCGGATTAGCTAAATAATCTGGAATCCCTAAAAGCTCCAAAATGAGAACCCCCAATCAATTATCCCGTCAAAAGTCTCTCTGAGAGTTCTCACCAATCAGCCAGATACCTTCCTTAAGAAGAGAACTATAATTATTCCGAAGAGAAAACCAAATTGAGGAGGTAACACCCTTCATGAGGCTTCTGCAAATGCCTAAGATACCTCTCCTGAAGAAATGAGAAAGCAAAACCATCAGAGGTCATAAACTTCCAAGTGAATTTCCATAACAGTGAGTCATTTAGCAACCCAAGATCTTTTAGACCAAGACCACCCTGAGAGTAAGGCTTACAACAACGATCCCAAGCGACTTGAACCAACTTAATTTTCTCATAGGAACCAGTCCACAAAAAGTTTCTTAACTTATGGTTAATCAATGACAGTAAAGAAGAAAGCCACTTATAAATCATGAAAGAATGCACAAATGAACCAGTAATGACCGACCTGATTAAAGTAGCATGACCAGTCAGAGAGAGGGACTTGCCTTTCCATTTAGCAAATTTAGAAAAGATCTTATCTGCAATAGGTCGTAACACCGCTTTTCGAGGCTTACCCTGAAACAAAGGGACACCCAAATAAGAAAACGGAAGTTGCCCAATCTGCATACCAACTAGAGAATGCAAACTACCAATTCGAGAGGGGGAGATAGAAGATCCAAAATAAATCGAAGACTTACCTAAGTTAACCAACTGGCCTGAAATATCACCATAATCCCTAAAAGCACCTATGATATGCTTCAGATTCTTTTGAGTGCCTCTTCAAAAGATCAAAACATCATCTGCATAGAGCAAATGAGTTGGAGCCAAAAAACCCATTGGGGAAGAAATCGACAGAATCTGAGAAGAACCCATCAACCTCATCAATAATCTACAAAGGAAGTCCTCTACAATACCAAACAAAAGTGGAGAGAGCGGATCTCCCTGACGAACCCCTCTAGAGCAACAGAAATATCCCTTTGGGACCCCATTCAATAGAACTGAAAGCCTAGACGAACAAAGAATGTCGTCTATCTAATCCACAAAAACAGAAGAAAACCCAAAAGCTTGAAGCACTCTATAAAGGAAAGACCAATCCAGGGTGTCAAAAGCCTTACAGATATCAATCTTCATGGCCAAGTTACCCCTATAGCAATTCTTCTGCAACACATTCACATAGTCAGAAGCCAAAGCAATATAATCCTCGATATGCCGGTCTCGAATGAAATCGAACTGTTAAGGAGAAATAATCCTGGCGGTAATTTGAGCTAAACGATCAGCCAAAATCTTCGAAGAAATTTTAAACAGAAAGTTACTAAGAACAATCGGTCGAAACTGATCAACCGAAATCGATTCCCTCAGCTTCAGAAGAAGAATAATGAAGCTAGAATTAAGACTTGGGAAAATAACTCCAGTGATGAAAAAATCTTGAACAGCGAGGACCACGTCACTGCCAACAACATCGCAACATCGCAACATCTTTGATAAAATCTACCAGAAAACCCATCTGGGCAGAAGCAACATCCATAGCAAAGACCGCATCTTAAATTTCATCTGCAGATAGAACGCTAGTCAAGAAAATATTCTTTACAGCAGTTACCAAGGAAGGAATCACATCATCTACAATAGATAAATCTCTTCCAACACGAAAAACATCCAAGGAAAAGAGGTCAGAATAATAACTAATGATATGATCCTTGATGGTAGGCTGATCCTCCGAGAGAACCCCATTAATCGAAAGGGGTGATATAACGTTACGATACTACCTACGTTTGATAGAGGCATGAAAGAAAGATGTGTTCCGATCCCCATTACAAAACAATAAAATCATTATAAAATTTAAACAAAAAATTTATTTTAAAATATAAAATTTATTTTTGTATGAAATTGATTTTATTATTATTAGTATATAATTTTATTATATATGTTTTTTTTATTCTGTTTTTAAGAAAGGATTTAAATTGTAATATTTTATATTTATAAAGTTAACTAACGGTCAATTAACTGTTAACTAATAGTAGAGGTTTTTTTTGCTAATTGTTTAAATCATAGGGTTTGATTTGACATTTAATCAACAGTCATGGGGTTATTTATAGTTCTCCCTAAAAAAAGCCAAAAAGAAAAAAGAAAATTCATTAAAAGAAAATCTATTTATTGTTTTCACTGGTGCGGATGCTTCTACACGTTAATAAAAATACTTGATTTCAACTTTGAAATTAAAATCATCGCCGAACGCATTTTCATGCATTTTTTTTATCTCGAAAAACATTAAAATCATTTTGAAAACGTCGCCAAACACCACCTTAGGCTTCCTAATTTCAGGAAGAATCTCATATTGAAAAAATATAAATCAAGAGAAATGTATATAAACTATATACCAATGGTTGTCAGGTTATCCACCAATATATATATCACTTCTCATAAATGTAAAAAATACAAGTATGGAAATTTCACAAAGTTCCATAGCTTTGGGTTCGTATCCCGATCACAATTTTCCTACCTCACAAGGAAGGGTCCTTCCATTTTGGGATGGTTGTGGGTGAGGAGGGATTAGAACCCCCAACACTGTGGTTTGTAGTCACGTGCTCTAATCCTCTAAGCTACAAGCTCCACCCCATCTTCACCAGATCTATCCCTGAAAGTACCATAAAACAAGAAACTTTCCTCTGCTTAGCCATTTCGAGTTTTAAGATGTGAAATCATTTTTCTCCATTAGCAGGTGTGAAGTGGGAGAGAAGGGATTTCATAGTCAAGGGTTTGAATAAGACAACCTTTTCATTTTTTAATCTTCATATTGCAAAGGGAAAAAGAATGAGAGGTGTTAAGCTTTTTATCATCCTGGCGGCAAGTTATTAACTTCACAAGGCTTTGTAAGGTCTTCAGCATATTCAAAGAACAACTAAACAACATTCTATATGAACAAAACATGAATATTCTTGTAAGTACACGGAGAGAGCAAAAAAGCATTTTTTTTAGTCTATTCCATGTCCATGTTCCATCAACACAAGTAAATTAACACTAGTCTCATTGTAAATCGGAATAGACTTATGACATAGGCTTCCTAATAATTTAGAAGGATATTATCTGTATAGTAATGTTGCACCATTGAAAATCTTAGATAATAACCACCTGTTCCGAAAAAAGATCCTACACAAAGCAACAATCGGACATTTTTCAACATGAATTAATAGATAAACACCACTAATGATATTTTGAGTTTTGGGTAATGGAAAACATAAGGCATAATTTGAAAACCTCTCCATTCATTTGTTTTAACTCTTATGTTTAATATCATCTTATTAAACATAATGTGGTGCTTAAAATCTACAAATTTCTCGATTATGATAAACAGGAGACCTAGGGCTAGGGGAAATTTAAATGCTTCTAGGGGTCTTCTTGCCTAAGACCCCTTTCTCATTTAGGGTGCGTTTGGTACTTGGAGATGGGACAAAACGGGGCAGGACATGATAGGACAAGATAGGACAGAACAAGTTGTTCCGTATTGCGTTTAGAATGTTAGGATCGAACTATTAACTGTACTATTATGTGTTTGGTATAGCTGGTATAGGACGGGACAAGAGATTCAAATGACCAGATTGCCCAATTATCATTTTTTTAGTGAAAGACTTATTTTATCATTTTTATTGTTTTAAAATCAATTTTAATTTCTTAGTATTTTTTTTTAACAAAGCGTAAATATATTGGAGATTGAATATTGAATTGTTGATAAACTTCTTTGATCTGTACTAAAAACTTTACCATTAGTTTCAAATTATAAGAACTGGAATCAGAATTTTAAAGGTCAATTTTAGTACTTAATTATAGTCAATTTTAATACAGAATCTCAACCCAAAAGCAAACCAACAATCATGCAAGAACACATCAACTCCCACAAAACTACAACAGAAACACAACAAAACTGGAAAAACACCCCTTCCAAATCTCTTTCAATCCTTATACACAAAAGGAAGCACAAGTAATTCCACAAATAAACTAAACTAATTATCAAAAAATGGTGAAAGAAATCAAAATTCAAAATCAAGAACCCTAAATCGAAATCCAAAATTAAGAACCCTAAATTGAAATCCCCAAACCCAAAATTGAAATCCCAAAATCCAAAATCAAGAACCCTAAATCGAAATCCCCAAATCCATCCTCTCTTGGACTTTTTTTTTTTTTTTTTTCCAAATTATTTTTCCTTTTCATTCTCTTTCCAAATAGAAAAACCCAGATTTTTTTTCCAAATCGAAAACCCAATCGAGAGAACAACATGAATAAGAAGAAGAAGAAGCCGTTGACGATTTCCAACCCAAATTTTCTTTCCAAATAAAAAACCCAATCGAGAGAATAACATGAATAAGAAGATGAAGAAGAAGAAGCAGCTGACGATTTTGCACAAGAACAAGAATAAGAAAAAAAAAGAAGCATCAGGATATATATATATATATATTTAAATGATGAATAAAAAGAAAAAAGAGGAATTTGTTTTTTTGTTGAACAAGAAGAAGAAGAAAGAATATTGAAAATGAGTGAGAGAGAGAGAGAGAGAAGATGAGAGAATGAGAGAGAGAAAGGGAAAATAGGTTTTGGATTTTGTTTTATTTATGATAGGTTTGTAATTTTTGGAAATGTTAAAGGGTAAAATCGTCTTTTAGATGCTTGTCCCATGCCATGGAACAACTCGGTCGAGGGTCTAGGGTTGGATAGTTTTTGTGAATTTTGTCCTACCTTGTCCCACACTAATGTCGCTCCAAATGTGGGACAAGAAGAAACTGTCCAATGTTGTCCTGTCCCGTCCCACGTACCAAATGCACTGATGGGACAGGACAACGTGGGACAGTTTCTTCTTGTCCCACGTTTGGCGTGACTTTAGCATTGGATAGAACGGAACAAGGTGGGACAAAAATCATCAAATCCTGTTTCACCCAAGACCGTCGGACAACTTGTCCCATGGCATGGGACAAGCGTCAAAAAGGCAAATTTACCCTTCAAATTTTCAAAAATTTACAAATCTCTCTCTCTCTCTCTCTCTCTCTCTCTCTCTCTCTCTCTCTCTCTCTCTCTCTCTCTCTCTCTCTCCTTTGTTTGTTTATCATCGAATCGAATCTCGGTTTTGGATCTGGTGGTCTGAATCTGTGTTAGGGTTTGGTGTTGGTGTGTTGTTTCTTGGCTTGCTGTTGGTGATGATGATGGTGGTCTCTCTCTCTCTCTCTCTCAATCGCATTTGAAGTTGAATTTTCAGTTTTTTTTTTCTTTTCATATCCTTTGGGTATTTTCCAGACCTTTTAATCATTTTTTTCCATATCTTTTGATTTTTGAACAATTTTTTTTTCTCTGTCTTTATTTATTTATTTATTTTTATTTACATTAATGGATCGCCACATAATTTTTTCAATTTTTTTCTCTCTCTCTTTCTTTTTGAGAAGAGTTTGACTTTGAGCATCTAAAAAAAACTGCACAAGAAGTTTGGTTGCAGAATTTTTTCCTTGTTTGATTAAGGCATTTGGTGGGATTTGTCATTTGTGATGTAGAAAAGGCTATGCATATTCATGGGCATGTGTTAAAGTTAGGAATTATTATTATTATTATTATTTTAATGATTTATATGTTCAAAATTCACTTTTGGGTATGTATTGGAAATGTTGAGATGTTAAAGATGCAATTCAGTTGTTTGAGAAAATGTGCGTGAGAGATTTGGGGGTCGTTTGTTTTTTTGTCTGAAGACTGAATAGTCCTGAATTTTACTGAAGACTGAATAGTGACTGAAACCTGAATCTGAATAACAAGTTTGTTTTTTTATTTTTCCTCACATCTGAATGTACTGTCAACTTGTTTGTTTTTTACAAATAAAATTGTCTGAAAATAAGTAATTTTACATCTATACCCATGTTAAACAATTATACATATAATATAGAATAAAAACAATTCAAAAATAATAATTATATATGAACACATATGATCATGATCTTCTTCTTCGATTACAAACAAACTTTATTTTTACTAAGAAAAGAAAAGAGTTTTTTTTTTTTCTTTTCAAAAAATAAAAGTGGCAGCAGGAAAACTCATACAAAACACTCTAAAAATAATAATATATAAATACATCACTCTAATATCTTAATAAAGTATTGATATTAGACACCAATATGAGAAGTGATTAGGGTTCTTTTTTTATTTTTAAAGCTATTTAAAATAAACAATTTATTAAAATAAGGATTTCTATACAATATATAATTATGATGAAGTTGGAGATATGTTATATATGAAGGATAGTATCGGAAGAAAAGATTTTGTATTGCATTTAATGTAATTCAGTGATTTACAATTAAGTGAAAAATCATGATTTTTTACTTTTTATTTTAAGTTGTTTTTTAGTATTTTTAAGTTGTTTGACCACTTAAAAAAACAAACAAAACAACTTAATAATTATGATTCAGACCCATTAAATTTTAAGTGGAAAAAACAAATGACCCCTTGGTTTCTTGGAATACAATGATATCCGGGGTTTGCCAATCGGGGAATCGCTTGGGTTCGTTGTTGATCTTTAGAAGAATGATTGATGAACTTGTTGTGTACCCAAATCAGATTAGCTATCTTTCGTCTCTTGCATTGTGCGCATCAATTATTTCTTGAGATGTTAAATTCCGGAATAAGACCAGATTCTTCAACAATGGTGGCTATTTTAGTTTTGTACTCTAAATCATTGAATATTGAAGTTGGAAAGCAAATTCATGGATTGCTTTTCAGTTATAGGTGACATACTGATGTAAGAATCGAAACATCACTAATTTACAGGTACTTTAAATGTGCTGATCATTTAAATGGGTTGAAAATTTTCAGTCAGTCCCAGAATCATAGTTTGGTTATGTGGAGTGCTATAATCTCAAACTCTGTTCAATGACTATTTGCAAAGGCACAGGAATTGTTTCAGGATTATATGTTGGAGTATGGCTTTCCAGATTCTAGGAGTTTTCTTCAAATTTAATAAAATTGTTATAAACATTAAACATGACAACAGGGACATTCTGGTTATTTAAACCTCATGTCCCATCATGTCAAATGCATAATAGTATAGTTAACGGTTATGTCCCAGAAATTCCAAATACAATACGGAACATTGCATAACATTATAGTTAACGGTTTAGGGATTGGGAATACTTTTAAGAAAAACGTAACATTGCTTGGGAGATTCCTTTGGAGCGTAATTCATTATGGTATAAAGTTATTAAATTAATAAGTATGGTCTCCAAGTCTAATGTGGTTGTTTTTGGGTACATTTAGGGGCCGTTTGGTATACCGGCATCTTAGCATGGGAATGGGAATCTGAAAGGATTCCCACGTTTGTTACAAGTTTTGCAATTTCAGATTCCTGGGAATGTGAATCCCATGGGAATCACATTACCCTCCAAGGGGGTAATCTGATTCCCACCCCAACAGGTGGGTTTCTGATTCCCGGGCATCTCATTCCCACCGTGGGTCCCACCTCATTTAAAAAAAAAAAAAATTATGTTCTTCGTCTTCTTTCTTCACGCAGATCGCAGATCACCGATCACCCCTCTTCTTCAATTTTCAATTTTCAATCACACCATCTCTTCTTCTTCTTCAATTTTCAATCACACAAACCCTTCAATTCATCCCCAAATCCCAATCTTCTTCCTCAATTTTCAATCACACAAACCCTTCAATTTCAATCACACAAACCCTTCAATTTCAATTCATCCCCAAATCACGACGAGCATCGATCGACGATGGGTTTCGATGATGACGATGAGGAGCATTGATCGATTAGCATCCACACAGATCTGAGCAGATCAAGCACCATCCATCGACGAGAATTGATGACAACGACGAGGAGGAGGATCCCGGTCGGACGGAGGCGACGACGACGACAAAGAAGACCTCGACCAGAGGCAACGATGACGACGATGATGGCCGGAGGCGATGATGGCCGAAGGCGACAATGATGATCTGAGAAAAAGAAGAGAGAGAGAGAGAGAAGAGAGAGAGAGAGAGACGATGATGATCGGTTTTGATGATTGTTTTTTTAATTTTTTAATTTTTTTTTTTTATGATTGTTTTTTTAATTTTTTTAGTTTTTTATTCTTAAAAAAACACATTCCCATGTTTAACCAAACACTATTACTTGATATTCCCAGGAATCCGACATAATATTCCCATACACAACCAAACACATGTATAAAACTTTCCCAGGAATCACATTCCCGGGTTTCACATTCCCAGGAATCACATTATTTTGATTACCCCATACCAAACGGCCCCTTAGCGTCTTCCACTGACAAAATAAACAAAGACTGATTCTTTTCTATCCTTGTCTAATCTCCATTGAAAAAATAAAGTGTGTAGATAACAATATGAACATAAAAAAGTACAACTAAATAACAATGCAGGATTTGAAATACGAGTAGAGTTAGACATTCTCACTTGGAACTGCGTCAGGAACCAGCAGAAGCTATAGAATTTCTTTGGCGGGGACGTGAAGGCTTCTTTGCATACGAGGAATTCCATTCCCCACCTTCCTGTGCATAATAATCCATCGGATAATCTCCGCAAGAAGCATCTCCTTTCCCACATTTTTTATCCTCTTTTCCACACCCACAACCAGAATTCACAGCTGAATTGGTCTCCCACCACCCTGGTATAAACCCGAGAGCAATCTCAGCCTCAAATGGAGTCAAAAGAGGCTTCACAAATGCATCCCCCCAATCAATGGACAATCTAGGACAGGCAATTTGAATCCAAGCATCAACCGAGTCTTTGAACAAAGCTACCCTCCCGGGACTAATCTCAGACATCAAAACAACAACACAATCGAACCCTTTATCGGTCATCCTCTTCTGCAACCTCTCCAAAATCCTAGGATTCCCTTGTCTCCCCAATGTACCCAACACAATCCCCCAATTCGTCACCGCCTTAGCCTTCTCTATTGCCGATTTTCTAGTCTCTCTCATACCCTTGTTATCGTACTCCTCCAGAAACAATTTTCCCAAATACGGGTCATACCTAAACGTTCTAATTCCTGGATTTGCTATCATAAATGCCTCTAAATGGAATCGTCCGTCTGCGATAAAAACCACTACACATTCCTCTTTACATATTGAAATTTTGGGTGCAGTGCAACCTAGAATTTCACCTGCTGATAACGGCTTTGATTGAGGAATCATAACCGTGAAACCATGTTTTTCTAACTCAGGCTTCCCAGCTCTGATCGCCGACGCAAACTGTATCGTGCCAGCCAGGATGATTTTCTTCAAATCATCAATGTTGAGTTTGAGCGTCTCGACCAGACGGTTCACATCGATCTTGATCTCGACGAAGACGTACAGGCATGGGATTTTGGTGTGATCTACGGGGACTAAACAGCTGTGGCCATAGTGAATCAAAAGGTCGGCGTTCAAAGCGGAGGCGGAGAAGTCGTCGACGCAACACGCACCGTAGGTGACGTCGCCGAGGATGAAGCAGTGGGTGACGTCAGCGAAGGAAGTGAATATGTCGGAGAGGATACACGAGTACATGAGCAAGCCCTCCGGGAGCTGGAGGGCCACGCGCTTCGCTCCAGCGGAGCGGACGCGCCACACGCACTTGTGGATTTCGAAACTGTAGTTCTGCGGGAGGAGTGAGACGGCGGCGTTGAGGGACGCGTCGTTGAGGATCGAGTCAGGGATCTGATTCTTCACGAAGCGTTTCGGGACAGTTTTCGGTTTCAGTTTCGGTTTCGGATCGACTTGAAGCGTTTCTGGTGGTTGTTGTTGTTGCTGCTCGGTGTTGTGTAAGGACTCCATGATTGCTCGTTGTTATTCGTTAATGGAATTTAGGGTTTTAGTGAGAGACAACTAGGGGGTTTAGTATGTTCTTCATACATATAACGGAGATTTTAATTTGAGTGGCATGTTTTGTAATTTCGTGAAGTTGTAGAGGGTAATATGGTCATTTAAGTAAAAGTTTTGGTGGTCATTTTTATTGCTAATGGATTTGATGTTCTTCTCCAACGTCTCTCCGTCTTTCAATCCAAAAGAATTTGATACTTAGACGGCGAAATGGTTTTGGGCCTTGCTCTACTGCCAGATAAGTTCTTCTTTTGCTTCTTAAACATGTTTTATGAGTTCATATCTGAGTGTTACTTGAGACTTGAGATGTCAAATGGTTTTTTTTTTTTTTTTCCAGTTTGATCCATTTTGATGGACCTAGGTTTTGCTTGAATTGAATTTTTTATGTTCATATTGCTTGAATTGAATGAAAGAGACTAGAGGGTGAAGAAGCATAATAGCCGTTATTGGGGAGGCAAGGGAATCCTAGGATTTTAGAGATGTTGCAGAAAAGGATGACTGAGAAAGGGTTCGATTATGTTGTTGTTTTGATGTCTGAGACTAGTCCTGGGAGGGTGGTTTTGTTCGAAGACTCGGTTGATTCTTGGATTCAAATTGCGTACTAGATTGTCCATTGATTGGGGGGATGCATTTGTGAAGTCTGTTTTGAATCCATTTGAGGCTGAGATTGCTCTCGGGTTTATACCAGGGTGGTGGGAGACTAATTCGGCTGTGAATTCTGGTTGCAGTGAAATGAAGATAAAACATAGATGCTGCTTGTGGAGATTATCCTATGGATTATTAAGCACAGGAGGGTGGAGAATGGAATTCCTCTTATGCAAAGAAGCCTTCACGTCCCCGCCGAAGAAATTCTATAGCTTCTGCTGGTTCGTGACATTGTCTATCTGCCCAAATTGCTTGTTCCAAGTGAGAATGTCTAACTCTTACTCATAATTTAAATCCTGCATTGTTGTCTATTTGTTGTAATTTATATGTTCATATTGTTATTTACACATTTTGTTTTTTTAATGGAGAATTGAGAAGGGTAGAAAAGAACCGGTCTTTGTTTATTTTGTCATTGGAAGACACTAATATACCCAAAAATACTGATGCCTAGCAACTTCTAAACAATCTACGTTTTACTGTGCTTTGGAAATTTGTAAGAATAATACATTTTTTGTGTCCTCGTATATATTCCAATTGAGTGTTGCATGCAGGTGGAAAACCCCGCACATTTGAACTGTTCCCTTCTAATTTTTACCAAATAGTAATACCCCTACAAGTACCTCATCTAAAATAAGGCCAAGATGGAAAAAAAATAAAACAGCAACTCCACTGAAAAAAAGAATTCTAGTATCCTAATAAAATAAGCAGAAAAATGCTATCCTACTGCACGTAATGCTGTAGTAAAGGTATTGGAAAATGTTGAATATATTATATATATAATAATCCTCACATTTCTTGGATTATGTCTACTACTATTGTACATGAATATGATTGACTTTTGAGTTGACTCTTTGACTCTTCATTTACTAACACAATTATTTTGCATGCTTTAAACACCTCTCCATGTAAAGGGGATCCAAATATTGAGTACACGGATAAATATTATTTTGTTTCCAACACAATTGAAACTACTCATTTCTGCTAGACTTAATTGATGTCATAATTTCTTACGTGTTCATACTCCCTCATTGCATACCCTTAATCAAGACAGAGAAATATAATAAAACGAAACTCCGAAAAAAGTCAAATTAAAAAAAATTATTCACAGGCACAGAGAGAGAGAGAGAGAGAGAGAGAGTAACTGGGAGAGTCGAGGGAGGGCGAGAGAGAGGGTATAATCGTGTTTAATCTGGTACGTAAATTCCCATGATCTTGAACTGTTGTGCCTATGAATCACTTTCTTAAGTGTGATTTCTTTTCTTTTTTTATTTATTTATTTATTTTTTTTTTTTGTTGTTGTTTTTATTAGGTGTTTTGTTCCAGAATTTTATTATATTTCTGTGCCCTGATTAAGTAATTGTAACTTGTCAGATATGGAATGAAGACAGAGAGTTAAAAGAAAGAAAGTAATTTTTTACTTGGTTACGAATTCGAACCTTATCCCGTGATGTCTGGTTAAATCTCGTGATACGATTTATTTTTCATTTTGGACAACGTTTGCATGATAGGCATTCCTCATGCTCCACCGTTAGGATTTTAGTATCGTATGAATGAGAAAATGTTACTTTCTTTCCACTTGTGGCATTATATACTGAGATAATATCCAACCAAATACCTTGTCTCCTGCTCCTTTTGGAATGAATTTGTTATTCCTGAATGTGTAGCCTATTGTCTCTGTAGGAATTGGGAAAAATAAAAAGAAGAAGAAGATACCGCCCATTTAATAATGCCCTTAATAGTTTTTATAATGTCATAGAATCAATGATTATGTATAAATGATAACTGAATTCTGTGACCACATGCAAAGTAAAGGATATAACTGAACATGTGAGAGAGACCATTGAATATTTTGTTGTTGGTGTCAAACTGGAGTTGAAGAACTTGGGATACAGCTATGTACAGATTTGAGTGTACACGTCAGAATCAAATGAGAAATCATTAGAATTTTATGTTAGAGAAAATTCCCTTCTTTTTATGTTAGTGCATTCAACTAATAAGCTCATCAGCACAATAAGTTACCAATAGCTGGGTATAAAGGTTTAACTTAAAAGGAATCAGTTATGAGAGAGAGATGTGGGCATAGGCGCATAGCATGTTTATATTGATGAATAATTATACGATATTTGGTCTGAGAAATTTTCCTGTTTTTCTCTTTCATTTATGCAAAGAAACAATTAACTCCATGTTTGAAAATATTCTATTTATAGAACAATCTGAAATTTATCATTACTCACTGAATTGTGGACACCTGTGATTATAGAAATCTACATTCCTTAATGATTTTAATAAAGTTACCAACTCAGTAATAACTATTCTAGACTTATTTTAGAAATACATTAACAAACTATCCGTTATAAAATAAAGTTGATTTCCACTATAAATATATTTTCAGACATTAATGGTAAGAAGAAACTATAACTTTTTTAAAAAGCCTCTAAAATATACCAGACTGTCAATTTTATAATCCAATAACTTCAGTCCACCTGTTTCTAGATGTTTGATGAATTGTAGATTAGCTATTTGCATTAGTAAAAAGTGACTAGTGGGACAAGGTCCGGTATTTATGCGTTCGTCAAAAACAAAGGGCTTGCTCAAAGGAACTTATTTTTTTGAGCGTTTCAATTTTATTTTGTCGGGTTTATCTAATTATTTACCTAAGTCTCCCAAACTTTGTGTAAGGCTTTCTGATCTGAATTCAACTAGCAGGGAGCGCTTCAGGGAGAAATGGATGTTTGCTTTTGAAGCCAGATAATTCATTTATTTTTATTTTTATGTTTGTGCAATACATTTGTTCTTATATTGATTTTCAGTTTTGTAAAAACTTTAAATTGAGTTTTTGGGTTTGGTTAAAACTCTGATCTTGCTTGTATCTGCTTTGTGCAATCGGGCGTGTTTTCTGTGTTTATTTACCCTTATTTGTTGAATATTCATGGAGTTGCTGCCCTAAAGGTTTTTGGAATAGATGGGTCTTTTTTGAAGAAAGACACACAGTTCGATCAACTTGAAGGGAAATTTTAGGATAAAGTTTGATTTAAACTCCCTTGTGTTACAAATCAATGGAAGGTAAATCATCATTATCCGATATTATGACTCAGCAAACGCTATCTGGTTTTCAAGATTTGCTAGGGCCAACGCAGTTTCATCAATACCCACACCCACATACTTACCAACATGGTTCCAAGGCTCAACCACAAACTAAAAGTGTTTTGCCTGTAGAATATATGCAGGAGCAAGCTGTTTCTGTTGTGGATTACAACGAGAATGGGAGAGGAAAGAGCTTGGTCAGTGATGATGATGCAATGAATTGTGCTGTTACAGGTGTTGATGGGCATATTGAAGTTGATAAAGAGAGAGGCACCCCTTGGCAGCGTAGTAAATGGACTGAAAAAATGGTGAAGCTTTTGATTACCGCTGCTTCTTACATTGCACAGTATGCTTCTGCTGAAACTGGTAGTGGGAGAACTGAGTCCTCACTCTTGCATAAGATGGGAAAATGGAAGCTTATCTCAAAGTTTATGGTTGAGAGGGGTTATCATGTATCACCCCAGCAATGTGAGGACAAATTTAATAATGTAAACAAAGGTTACAAGAGACTCATTGATCTTCTTGGGAAAGGCACTTCTTACAAGGTTGTGCAGAACCCAAAGCTTTTGGATGAGATATATATCCCAGAGAAGACGAGGGAGGATGTAAAGAAACTTTTGAGCTCAAAACAACTATTTTATGAAGAGATGTGCTCTTATCATAATGGTAATCAATTTTATCTTCGCCAGAATTCAGATTTGGAATGGTCCTTGCAGTTGGCTCTCAGGAAGAAAGATGATTATGAGCCTCATTCAAAGTGGTCCAAGGCTGATGACGAACAAGATCATGATGCTATAGCTGATGGTCAAGAGAATGAAATTGATACTGAAGATATTGGGGGAATGTTTGTGTTTCCAAAGGTCCCTGCAACAATATCAAAAAAGGTTAATGATCACAGAGTTGCAGAAGCTAGTAACACCAAGAAATCTGTGGGCTTTAATGGATTATTGGAAACCTGCAAGGCTGATGATGAACAAGATCATGATGCTATAGCTGATGGTCAAGAGAATGAAATTGATACTGAAGATATTGGGGGAATGTTTGTGTTTCCAAAGGTCCCTGCAACAATATCGAAAAAGGTTAATGATCACAGAGTGGCAGAAGCTAGTAACGCCAAGAAATCTGTGGGCTTTAATGGAATATTAGAAACCTCTACCCAATATGATCATACTGATTCGAATCCTGTTTCCTCAGAAGGTGACGAAAGTAATGAATTGCAGAACCAATGGATGGCATTCCGATCATGTCGGCTGAAATTGCAAAAGTTACAGGTGGAGGCCCAACTGCACAAGTTAGAGAAGCAGCGATTTAAGTGGCAGGGAAAATGTTGGAAGCATGACAGGGAGTTGAACAAGATGAAGCTGCAAAATGAGCGTCTGAAAATTGAGAATGAACGAATGGCGATTGAAATGACAAACAAGGACCTGAGTGCTCATTACAACTTAAAAGTTTAGGTATTTCTTGACCTTCCTATGTTTTACCTTCTTTTTTCCATTAAAAAGAAGTTGTCTTTCCTCATAATTCTTCACTTTGTTAATTTGGAGATGTAGGCATTTTTTTCTCATCATATCTTTTTCAGGTACTATCAATATAGGCTGAAGCTTAGATTTTTTGTTGGATTGACTGATGATTAGTGATTTCACCTCAATTTTTGTTGAATTGTGGCAATATTTCTATAAATGATCTAATCTGTAACCACACTTAGTTGTACAACTTTTATAAAAACTCAGAAGTCATAACTAATTTTGATTTTCAGTTCATGTGATCGTATTTATTTTCATCCCATGAAAGATAATCTGATTTAAATGAAACTGTTAAAACCCAGTCTTTACTTTTATTTAATGTGGTATAATAGAACAAGCTAACATGATTAGAAATGCATATTGACATGTTTATTGAATTACTTCATCAAGAAAGTATTCTCCTTCATTCTCTTAAAATAGAAGTTAATTACGTAATTTTGTTTAAACTTCTGAGACTAATGAGATATCATATACATATCCATGTGTGTGTGGGTACACTTAATGGTTTTATTGGATGATTTCAGAATTTGGATAAATTATAAATGTACTTTCCATTATAGCAATTAGCATGAGAACATATTCATGCATTTACATGGTAACATTCTTTCCTTACCAAATCATCAATTGAAGATAAGAGTTGACATATTCAGAACTTTTTAAATGCCATAAATGCTAGGGGGAAGACTTATATGGTTCTTATTTTGAAACTTTATTCATTACATTTCAGAATATTTGGAAAAGAATTGACAGTGTCTTTTATCTTGCATCATTCTTTTTCGGGGATTGGGTTTGAAGGATCTCAAGATATGAGATAATTAGGATCCAGGTATAAAGTCACAAGTTAGTTGGAATAAGGCTCATGACTGCATGATTGTTATTATTTGGTGAAGAGTTCTCTATCTTTACGGCTCAAAGATTAAAGATATGATATGCAAATGAGTTGTTAATCTGCACATGTTTGTGTGAAAAGTGTTATAGTAATTCATTATTCTAGTTGCTTTCTGGATTTCAGGGTAGATATAGACGTGCTCGTTTTGCAGGCATTTAGTTTTTATCTTCTGTTTGGATTCAGTGTTTTCTTTACTTCACAAATGGGCCTCTAAATTTAATATGATTGTTTATGTTGCTCTTGTTTTTAACTAGTGTGCTGACTATGAGGTTTCTTACAAATGAACTGGAGATCTACATTCATTTTCTCCATTTTCTGGTGAAGTCTTTTAATTTAAAAAATCTGTTATGCAAGACAGGTTTCAGTGTTCATGTGAAAGATCATTATGAAGATAATTTTTTAGAAAATTTTGATCCCGAGTAAGAAGAATAAGATGGTTTTAGATGGTTCATATTAGAGATAATTTGTGCAAAAGCTATTGCTTCTGGAAATTGATATTATCAGAGAGTTTAAGCAGCTTTGCGTTGAATAGATATTATAAAGTGACCGTGATGTAGTTTGAACTTTATACACAACGGAACCAACTTAGAAGTAACCAAAATTTATGTACAAATCAGCCTTCTTTCTTTCTAAGCATCACCATCTTGGTAGTTATCACTACTTTCAGATGCTGCTTTATTCTTCACACATATTCCGATATTTGCAACTGTTGAAAACTTGAAACTTGTACAAGGAAAGAACATATAACG
Source organism: Acer campestre (assembly GCA_954870605.1). NCBI lineage: Eukaryota > Viridiplantae > Streptophyta > Magnoliopsida > Sapindales > Sapindaceae > Acer > Acer campestre. Next base: position 28,563,402 of record OX940803.1, on the reverse strand, counting down.
AAGAACTAGGAACAGAGGAACAGAAATCAAGTTGGTTATTGTTAAATTGTTTTACTTTAATGTTGCCGTGCAATACTGCAATTTGTTTTACTCTGTTCATGAAAATAAAGATTGATGAGGACAAGATTCAACAGCTTTGATCTTACGTACTACTTGCATATGTTGCAGGCTGTGATTGTTTCAGAAGCGAACAGAAAGAGTATCGAGTTGCAAGATGGTTTCGAAGGTGGAGGGAAATTTTAATTGCTCTAGAGTTCTGTTAGTTGAAACTGAAGGTCATGTGCTTGTGGAATTTTAAGTTTTCAAATAGCAAATCTAGGCAAGAGATGCTATTTAATATGCTTGAAAGTAATTGAAGGTCTGTGCTTTTGTGGAATTTTAAGTTTTCAAATAGCAAATCTAGGCATGGGATGCTATACATGTTTGAAACTTATGCATGTTTAATATAATTTTGTTTTTGGGATATTATATGCATGTTTAATTGGTTATATGAATTGTGTGTTTTCAATGTTTTTATTATTATTATAATATTTCGAGATTGGTGGAGCAGGATATGTCTCGAACCCACAACCTTATGGATGTAAGTGTTTATTGAATCAATCTCATATTGTCAATTTGTTTTTGAAAATATGTTTTTTTGAAAACAGCATACTTTTGAGCTTGATCATAAAAGAGTGTAAAGCTCTCATCGGCAATGATTGGACTTGCCATATTCTTCATACGTATAGGGAAAGTAACAGAGTTGCTGACCGTTTGGCCTGCCTTGGTCACTCTCTTGAGCTGGGTCTCACTCTGTTTAGAGATCCTCCCCCTCAGATTTTGGATGTCCTGGAAGATGACTTCAAGGGCCTCTCCTCTGCGAGAATTGTTCCTATTTCTTAGTTGTTTTGTTGTTGTTTTGGGCCTGTAGCCCCCTCTTTTACCAAAAAAAAAAAAAAAACAGCATACTTTTTTGAAGAGGGTGGTTTACTAGTTTTGTATCTTTAGAAAACAGAAGAGCCTTGGAGCTCTTATTATTAGTTGATTCAATAAATAAATCAATTGAAAATGAATTAAATACAGAGTAAAAATTAAGTCAATACATTGGGAATTATATCTCACCTATGATCCTTTCTACTTTCAATAAATACTAATATTTAAAATAATCTTATTTATTTATTTATTTATTTTGGAATTGTTAACCTCAAGCATACATGTCTTCCCTTGTAGAAATGATATATTCATTTTAATTAATTAATTAATTAATTTATTTATTTATTTTTTATCTCCCTTTATCCATTTTTGTCTATACACTTTCTCGATATGACGTTTTGTTTTTGGGTGCCGATATTGCCCTATGAAGTACTTATTAACACCTAATTAATAAATACATTCATTGTTAAAATTTAAAAATAGAATAGCTCAAAAAAAATTAAAAATTAAAAATTTATTATCACTGTCCAGTAAAATATCAAAAATAATTATATATATATATATATATATACACACACACAAATTGTAGACAACTTACTTAAGGTTTGGTCTTTGACAATCAAAAATAATTTTATCATTAATTGACAATGATCCCCTCTACCGTTAGTCAAAGCTGGTCAAGTTTAAATGTTGATCGGATTTGACCGCTACAAATACCTAAATGCCCATGAATAAAAAAAAAAAAACTGATTTTAAAAATATATAAATATATGAAAACAAATTTGGATCTTTACTAAAAAAATATATGAAAATTTAATTAAGAAAAAAAAAAACGTGGAGACATATGTTGTATCTCCATATTTTTCTTCAAATTCTAAATTCAAAAAAATTAATAATCTGGATTATCAAAATCCAAAAAAAAAAAAAAAAAAAAAAAAAAAAAAAAAAAGCCTCATCTAAAGCTAATCTAACAACATTTTCTTCTTCCAATGTTGATGTATTTCCAGATTTTTCTTTAAATTTAAGTTTTTCAGATTTTTCAAAAATAAAAAAAATGTGGCCAAGATGAATGGTAAAGATTTAAAGCTTTTAAATCTTTTTTTTTAAAAAAATAAATAAAAAGGCTTGAAAGGACAAAAATACCCTTATCTCTGTTAAGTTTGATTAATGGTAGGGGAAGTCATTGTCAATTAAATATAAAGTTGTTTCTGGTTGTCAAAGGTCAAACTTCTAAGAGGTTGGCTGCAATTTGCTCTATATATATATACTTAAAAATCTTTAAAATCCTAATTGAATACACCCTCATTAGATAAAGAGTAATAGGAAAACTTCTCAAAATCGGATTATTTTATAATATATATATATATATATATTTAACAGGATTTATAAAAGTTAGTTAAGGATTGCTTTTCAAATCTAATTGTGGGAGAATCTATTCCAAAACCATAGTAAACGCAACAGGGCTTATAATCACCCTCCAGTTATTTCTACATATATCCGCATTTTATGTACTTTTAAGCCATTTTTTCAAAGCACAAAAGTAAGTGAAGTGCGTTTAAAAGCACTGTAAGTGCTAAATGAATTTTCAAACTATAAAATAACAAGTATCAATCAATTATGCAACAATTCAGAAACAGTTGAAAGAAACGAAGCAAATAACCAAGTCTGCAACAAAAACACTAAGAAAGTCTCATGCCATTATCTTAGCAGACCTCACAAAAAGGCTGTCCACAACCTTGCCCATGTTAGAAATAGTTTCCAAAGTTGCTGGGTAAATGGCATCTTGCTTGGGATCTTCAAATATGATGAGGCATCCCACGCCCTGATCCAATGTTCCGGCAAACTTCTTGTCCAAAATCATTTGAGACAACTTCTTCTCTACATGATCTATAGGTAATTCAATGAGCTCCGCAATATGCGCAATCTCAACTCTTGAGTAAGGCTCAATTAACCTGCACAAGTTCTGTTCCAGAAGCGTGTCATACAAGGACGAGAGATGCCTGTGTACAATGGGGTCTTCCTCCAGCTGAGCTTTGTAATCACGCAAAGCAGTCTCAAATAACTTCAATGATCTCTTCGAATGAGCATCAGCGACAGCTTTCATAGCATCCAATTCTGGCCCCACATATTGGAGCCCTGCCTTGGAAGAAATTACCCCAGCCACATCATCAGCTTGGTTCACCATAATCTTGCATAGCAACATGTACTTTAGACTGAAAACTGCCCTCGGGTCTTCAAGAGCATTAAAAGCCTCAAACGCTTCAAAGAAATAGCTATAAGCAGTTTTATAATCCTTCTCTTCTGCATGAAGAATCCCGCTCTGCAAATCTATTGTGCCTTGTTGAGCCGGTGGCACATATATAGCATTTGCAGCGGTCCTTGCAGCTGTAAGGGCAGCTTTTGCCTTAGGAAGATTTCTTAATGAAAAATGTAGCTTACTTTCCAATAAGTCTATGTCAACAAGAAGCAGTTTGTCATCCAATCTCCTCACCTCTTTGACCAAGCCAGTAAGAAGGGTCAATGCCTCTGAGTACTCCTTACTTTCCATCAATAGAGCTGCAAGCCTTGCCTCAACTCGCTGACGAAGGAATGTACGTTTTTCTGCACGTGTCCATTGTACCATTTCTTTGCAGAGGGCAATTTGGAGATCAGATGTCCCAGGTATCTTGGCAACAGAATCAATAATTCCCCTAACAATTTTGGCAGTTTTTGCCTTGGGAATCAGTGAAAAGAAGGGTCTCAACTGAGTAAGAAGATTGCATAGTTCCTGGGCCCGGTTATCTTCTCTGAGATAGTCAGAGAGGTTAGTGATTGCTTGTTCTTTTATTCGCAGAGCGTCAGGAGAAGAAGAAGGGTCATCAAGTACACGGTAGAGAATGGAAATGGAGTCCGATCGGTTTGAGGCTTCTAAAGCCTGAGCAATTGAGTCTGTTGTTGCTGGAAGATATGATGAGGACATGGTTACAGCAGGAAAAAATCAAGTCCTGCAAGATGAGAAATTCTAGATTATTTAACATGAAGAAAATTAAGGCTAAAACTTGCCTGAGATTAAATTAGTGGGAGTACAAAGTTATCCTCTATGCCTTGAGAACAAAGATGATCAGGTGTTTTACACAAGAATCCCATAATTTTGGTTAAATAAGATTATCTCTCATTAAAATTAGTGTAAGTCAACAATTTCTTTCATTTAAAGTGTTACTATAATGATGTTAAGATCTTAGTAAATTAATTTAAAGGCATTAACAGAATCAATATAACATAGTCAACAAGTTAAAAGATACAGTCCAAAAATGAACTTTATCATAACAAGGTAAGTTGAGATTGATTGATATGAGCATTTATATTAACAAATGCTTTTGATCCCTCCGCAGAAAGCAGAAATATGTAAATCTGATTAATTTTAGAGATATCACAAAGGGTTCAACTGTGTCTTTGGGTGTCAACTCTTATATGCCCAACACATTTGATTACAAAAAGTTTAAAATAAGGCTTGCGTAACAATATGGGATTTAACAAATCACACTAGCTACGTTTGGTAGGAGGGAGAGAGAGTATGAGGGATGGATGAATTAAGAGTAAGAGATAGTAGGAGAGATGGAGAGGATAACATCTATCCTTCATGTTGATTGGTATTGAAAAGAGAGTTGAATGGTGAATGGATGGATTGGTATATAATTTGTAAAATTAATATATTACCCTTTACAAAAATGGAGGGCATTATAGTCATTTCTCTCCAATCATCTCTCCCTCCTTTCTCATCCGCCCAATGATGGGCGGATTCCTTTTGGTGGGCCCGGAAGGATCATCTCTCCCACCTCTTCTCTCTCTTATCCCTCCAACCAAACAAGGGATTGGAGCTCTCCCTCCATCCCTCCCTCTTACCAAACATAGCCTTAAGTGATAGAATTGACATAGTGATGGGATAGGATGATTTATAGTTTACCTTAACTCACTAATTATAAGATAACGAATGTATTGATCAAAGAGAGTTTATGAAATGATGAAATTATGAATCGGAGATAAATCATTTCTAGTATGTTGAATTAGCTAGTTTGCTTGAGTAGAGAATGTGAGAAAGTTCGAACTCTTTAAATTACTGTTTAAAATTTCAACTTGTTTTGACTTATATCAATCCCTCTTAGCATGTACGGGATCATTTGCATAAAGGTTGACTAATATTCTCAGGGGTAAAACATAAACTCTTCACTAACCCACCAAACGCCAATAAATAAGCGGAGATCTATCAACTCTAAGCACTCTGTTTGTTGTCGAATGTACTAGTAACATTAAATTTATTACGTCTTCTCAGATGACAAAAAAGACGGACTTTGTAGTTTTTAACAAATTTTCTACTTTATTTCCGGTCATTCTAATGTGCATTTTGTTGTTTTGAGAAGAATTATCTCATTATTATCTTACCAACTGATTTTCCCAAAATCCTAATTAGCTCTGTTGTTCATGAATCTTTTCTTTTAAATAAATGCCGGTTGTGTAAATATTTTCTAGCAATTAAATCTCCATTACAAAATAGATACAATTAAATTAAAGTAAAGCAGTAAATTTGGATTTTCCAATTAGAGCAGCAGATAAGAGTTAAAGAGTAGCCAAAAAATTGAGCTACATGTTCAAAATCTTGAAAAATTAAAGACCCACATAACCATTTGATTACCAAACACAAAGGCAGAGACAACAAAAGAAAATACAAAAGTCACAAATAATATAATCAGTTGAAGATATCATAAAACGGTGATTATGCGGCACAAATAAATGATCTAAAACCATAAAAAGGAAATGCTCGTATTGGAGGAAAGAGAAAGAGAGCGTACCCAGGTGAGTTGACAGTGAGACCAATGATGAGGGATTCAGGGGGTTTCACTTTCGACTTCCACCAGATCTATCAAATTCTAATTCTAAGCCAAGGCCTTCACTTTACGGACTTGTTTACTATATTCCAATTTCAACAAGGGTAGATTTGTCATTTGCTCCAAAGTTTTAACACTCCAAAATCCAAAATCCAAAATCCAAAATCCAAAATCCATTCTCAATCTCTTTTACAACTTACAACTTACAACTTACAACCCAATAATGATGTTTGGGATTATTTTTCCTTATTCCCCAAATGTCCCTCTAATTTTATTTTTTACTAAAATTATCCTTTAATTTATGAAAATCCCCAAAATCCCCTTCTGTTAACCTAAAGGTTAAAAGACTAATTTACCTTTCAATATTAAAGGAAAATGACTATTTTACCCTTATGGTATTTATAAAATAATAATAAAAAATTAAAAAACATAAAAATTAAAAAAAATTAAAAATTAAAGTTAAAATTATAGGAGAAAAAACAACAAAGCAATAATGTTTATCTCTAATTTGTCAACATAACACTACCACTTCCTTGCCTCAAAAAAAAAAAAAAAAAAATACCACTTCCCCGCTTCTCTCTCTCTCTCTCTCTATTTTTGTTCTTCTTCTTCCTTTTCTTTGTGGTTTTCTTTGGTTAACATAAAATTGAAAACAGTGACAAAATATACAGTGTTAAAAAAAAAAAAAAAAAAAAAAAAGCCACCTGTACTAGAGATTTGATTCGCTCATTGGCACATGAGATATACTTGAGATCGGTGGAGATTTTCGAGGAGGAGGAGGTCGGGATTAGGGATGGGCATGGGGGCCCAATAGGGCAGGGGAGGGTACCCCCACCCCCATTCCTCAAACCTCCCCCACACCCATTTGGGGGGATTGGGGGTGGGGGCGTTTTGAGGGTAGGTCTCCCCTCCCCCACACCCAAAAACCATTTCTCCCGTTTCTTTTCAATTTTAATTCTAAATTTTCAATTTCCAATTCGAAAATTAGAATTCGAAATTTAGAATGCAGACATTCCAATCTTTCATTTGACACTATTAAAATATTCAATCCAAAAAGTAATAAAAACATAATACAAAATCCAAAATACAATACAAAATAATAATTTTTATATATAAATAAAAATAAAAATAATATATATATATATATATATTATTTTGGGAGAAATGGGGTTTTGGGTTTGGGGGTGGGTACCCCCACCACCTCCCCTAAAATCTATTTAGGGCAAAGTTTGCCCCCGCCCTCACCCCTACCCCTAAAATCCATTTGGGGTAAAATTTGCCTTCAAAACCCCATGGGGAAACGCCCATCCCTAGTCGGGATGGTGTTGTATGTGGTCATTTTGTAATAGTTTAATGGTTTATTGACGAAATAATAATGACAATGGGGATTTTTGGGGAATAAGGCAAATCACATGGAAAATTTTGGTAATTTCCTTCGAATATATTACCACAATATCTATAGGATTTGAGCTGCTGTCATTTGCCCAAGCTCTAATTTCGTCCATTTACCAGCTGAGCTACGCTCTTGTTGGCTAATAGTTAATACATATAATTTATATTTATTAATACAAATCAATGATTCTTATCATAACACCAAGGTAGGAAAAGTTCACAATATAAAAGACTAAGGGTGCGTTTACTAATCAGGAATGAGCGGAATCGAAATTAAATTCCAGTGGAAAGGGGATAGAAGAGAATCAGAATTAAGTTACTAAATTCTATTACTATATTTACTAACTTTTTAAGAATTAAAAATGGAATTAAATTTATACAAAGTTGATTACAAAAATATCCTTATATATATAAATAACTGTATATATAAATATGGAAGATGTATGGGTATAGATAATTTATAGGTAATATATATATAAAATTTTTTTAAAGAAATAAAAAATCAAATCAAAAGCAGCGTGATTTCATGTAGTTCACAAATATTTTTTGGCCGCTGTATGGTGTGTAGTTTATTTATTTATTTTTTATTTTTTTTAAAGTATTCTTTTATCAAACATTTTTTTTTAATACATAATTGACTATTCATATATATAGGGAATATTTTAGTAAAAAGATATGAATTCCCCTTTTTAATCAGGAAAGAGAATTTGATTCCTAGGGTGGGTGGAGGGAATCAATAAGTTCTCTTTCATTCAGGAACTTAATTTTTGATATATGTGTAATGTGTGGAGTCCACAGAACTTAATTCCCCATAAACTTAATAAACACAAGAATTCAAAAATCAGAAATTTAATTCTTTTTCCCAAGAAAAATTCCCGATTAGTAAACACGCTATAAAAGAATAAAAAGTTATTCCCAATAAAAATTAAGCAGTCAACTGTCAAAGTTATATCAAATTAATTTAACGTCTAATTATTCATTTATTTCAAATCCATTGGTTTGGAAGAGTGCATGAATAAAGAGTAAATGATAACTATATATTGGATTATTTGTAATGGAAAGTTGAATGTTGAAGTCACACCGTATCTGGTATAACCTCACCATTAATGAATAATTGAATACTGGATCAAGCTATTATACGAAATCTCTATAGTGGATATGGATGGTTACTGATCATTGGACCTGCCTGGCCTAACCTGGCCCAGCAAGGGTGTGCCAGGCCCAAAAAGGCCCAAGAACGAAACAGGCTAGGCCAGGCCCGGAAGCATGGCCACAACTGGTAGATGGGCTAGGTCGGCCTGTGGGCTTAAACAGGCTGCATTTTTTTTTTTCAATTCAATTACATATAAAATAAATAATCAATTGTTTGTATTTTTTAGTTTTTTTTTCCCTATTTTATTTATTTTTTTGACTTAAAAATTGATTTATCTTTTAATATTTTAAGTTAAAAATTTATTTATTATTTTAACTTATGTATTTAATTTTTAAGTTTAAAATTTATTTCTTATTTTATTTTATGTTAAAAATTTATTTCTTATTTACTTTAGTCTAATGAGTAATGAAATAAAATGTAAGAAATAGATTAAATTATATTTTATTTATTTACTAAAATTATTCAAAGAATAAATAAAGTCATAAAAATGTAAGAATTAAGAAAAAGCTAAATTTTATTTATTTATTCACAATTTAGTTTACATGATTTGTGATTGCCCCGTTAAAAACCTTACCAAGAAAAACTCAATGAGATAAAAACTTGGTAAGGGAAAAAGAGTGTAATCAAATTACAAAATTAAAATACATTTAATATTAAAAAATTTAAATTAAGTCTTTATTCCTGGTGGTTATTGCCGGAACCGAAAGCCTCTTTGAAGCATATGTTGGAAAAACTTTGAATTAGTTTTTCATTCACCGGTTGATGTTGCATCCTCACCTTTGCATACTCCCAATCATTAAGGCATGTTAATACCTCCACCATCTCAGGGGTAAAACAAGATCTTCTAGGTTCGATTATACGTCCATTGATGCTGAATGCCTGATTTGAACAAACATTGGACATATGAATGACGAGTTGTTGGGATTTATGCCCTAAAACTTGTAATATGTAAATGTTATAAAAACAAGAATAAAAGAAGTTGTTTTTCATTATATAAATATTGCTTTATTGACATTCGTACGCTTATATCATATGTGCAAAACATCCAAGATTGCTGTATGTAATCTTAAACTGAGTATATGAGTGTCTTATATAGAAGGATTCGGTTTGAGACTTGCAATCTAAAGAGTCCGTAGAGGGCAAATAAAGCTAGGTACTTTGTTTGTAGTTAATCTACATCTATGGTCCATTCCATAATGTACAGTGGTCTTATCCTAGACTACTCATGTAGTAACATGGGAATGGAGGCACCTTATATGATGAAATCATATTGGACAAAGCCACGATCTATATGAATTGCTCACCAAGATTCGTTAAATGAAGAGATTCATATATATCGACAAATGATGGATGTATATTGGTGATCTTAATCCTGAGTGTCTTACTGACTCCTTCAAGTTAGATTGTGGCTTTTGACATACCATGCGTGAGATCGGAATAACATTTCCGATCAATAACTCCCTATTTTGGAGTCACAGTTTAGCTTGTGGTTGGGGAGGTTTGCACACAATAAAGGAATCCACCCCTACTTGTGAGAAGTAGAGGAGTAGTTCTCTTAAAGGTTGTTTCGGGGCTTGAACAATTAAGAGCGCTCTCATTCTTCCGTAATGGAAGATATGATATAATTGTTCATTAGAGAATCAATAGTACTTAAAGGTAAATATATAATTGGAGAGATATAACAAACTTTATGACCTAGCTTTAATTATGAACTACTCATGGAAGATCATACCATATGTAATAGTTTTTTTTGAACTGCATGTATTATTAAGAACGGCACTAAGGCCATGAAAAACAAAGAAAAACACAGAAGCCCAACTTGCCAGAAGGAACAGAAACAACTAAAACAAATAGAAGGCCAAAATAGAACCAACATGGGTTAAGAAGCCGAAACCCTAGCGACTAGAACACAACCAGGACAAAAACCAGAGAGACAGAACAACTTGAAAACAGGGTATAAAGCAGCAAGAGAAGCACAGTAAACATGAAAGCTCAAAAGTAGAAGAAAGAAAATAGCAGAGCCCCTCTATGAAAGCAAAAGAAGCCAAGCCACCTCAAATCACATCTGTAGTTATGGTTAATATGTAATAGGTATATCGATGGACACTGAGATTTTAGTCTATGTAATACATCTACAGTTTCGAGAGTACAAAATTAGGTTTTTAATGGAGTAACTCCAAGGTTAATAATTATGGAACACTAATTAAAGAGTTTAAATTAATATTTCTAAGTATTATTGGAGCTCAAAACTGTGGGTCCATTAGGTCCCCTTGCTAACCTGTTATGGTTAAGGTAACAAGGGTCACAGTTAATTAATTGGATAATCCAATTAATTGTGTTACGAAAGTGACACGAATAAATTCAAGGAACTAATTAAATAATATGATTATTTGATTAGTATATTAATAATTGAATTATATTAATAATTAAGAATTATTAATTATTTAATTATTAATATGAGGTTACAAGTTCGAACCATGAATAATACAAAAGGATTAAATATAATAAAGATTATTTTAAATCCTAGAGGTTACTAGTTCAAGTCATAGTGGTGACCAAATTAAAATAAGATTTAGAATCCTATTTTGACTTGGACAATTGAACAATAGGATCCTGATATAAATAGATACTTATCAGGAAACAATTTTTATTTTTTATTTTTTTATTTGTTTTCTTTTGTTTTGTTTTGTTTTGTTTTTTGTTTCTCTTGCATGATTCGGTTGAACATAAGGAGAAGACAAGTTGATTTCTGTTACCTCCGTCTAGTCTTGTCTGTATCCATGACGTGCCTACACACAAGTTATCAGATCGTGGGTGATCGTGCCAAAAATGTGCTATATTTTGGCCATCATTATCATGTCCTTAAGCTTATTTTCAAGTATATTTTGATGTATAATGGCTATAATCTTGTCATTTCAGGCATTCAATGTTGTTTTAGGCAAAAAGTGAGATTTGGTGGCAAAAGGGGCTGAAAATGTAAAAAGCTTATGCTGAACATCCAACTTCAAAAGGTCATATCTCTATTTTCAGATTGAACCATGTTTCGTTCTATATATATTCGGAAAGCCCCAGAAGTCCAGTTTCCACCAATTTTTATGGATTGAGATTCCGAGTCTTCTAGAGGAAGTTATGACCATTTTAGTGACCGCTGTATAGGGACCCGCGACGTACCAGCGAATTGAGAGCCAAAATGAGTTTTTGGGCCAAGTTTAGAGGGGCAATGTTGTCCTTTCGTATCCAATTTATGCCTTAGCCTCTCAAACCTATAAATATATCATTTTCTTCAAGACGCAATTAACTTTCAATCTATCAACCTAAAAACCCTTTCCATACTTCATTTTTTTCACATCAAAAGAGAGAGAGAGAGACTTTCGAAGGCATCCATGAAGGTTTTCCTCCATGGATGCCTCACCATCACCACCTTCCACTTACAACCACTCATCTTTAGAGGAGATTCATGAGGAAAGAGCCATCCTCTTTGAAAATAAATATGCTCGTGTGTCTAAACAACCTAGACACAATGGGTGAATGGGTTGTTAATCCGATTAGTTACCAATTTTTCAGATTAGTCAATTTTATAAAAATTAACCCAATACAATCAAATACAATCAACGTAATTAAAGTGCGAAAAATAATAAATAACACGTTGATTGATTTATGTTAGAAACCTTTAACAGGGAAAAACTCAAGATCTATTCTAATAGCCACACACGTTCCTGAAATCCATTATATATATTGATGTTTACAACCTAGGTTGACCTCAACCATTCTCAGTTACTAACTCATCACTACTACCCGTATACCTTTTATAGTGATTCTAGACCAAAGGTGCTTGAACACTACACACCGGTAGTCACAAGACTTAACTCTCAATGAAGAGATCGATAACCTATGTGAATATATGACAATATCCAAAATGCAAATAAAGCTAGGCTACACTAAATACTTATCTAGAGATTAAATGATGGCAATAAAATCAATCCTAGATATCAATATGTCTAAATGAATGCTCATAAAGACCTAACTAGATATAGATATGAAAATATAAAATCTAGTCATCAAACAAAAACCAATCAACACAAGTTGTCAATAAACATGGCAAGAACAATAAATGCAATCAAGAAATGCAATTAATGAGTCCTAATCAACAATGTATAAATGCAAAACATATAGACTTAGCTAGAGGGAAAAATGGTCCTAAATTCTATCAAAGAAAACCACACTCAACCAACATTCAGTCTCAAACATGTTAGAGATAACATTAAGTAAGGAGACATGCATTTAATTAACAAATAAATGCTAAACCTAGGCAAACATGTCATAACACAAGAGGTTCTAGGACATGTAGAAATTACCTAATCAAAGAAAACAAGAAAACCCATTCTTGGATGATGCTAGGAAGATGCTAAATGCTTATGGGAAGGTGTTTGGTTAAGTAAATGTGAGTTCGGGAGCTTCTCTCTTTAGGGTTTGAGTTTCTCTCACTATAATCTTATTTTGAGTTCACAAAAATGAGCTTGGAAGAAGATGGTACTTATATGGGAGCCTTAGATAAAGTGATGTTGTTTTGATAAAAACCTACCCAGTTCCCGTCAAGTGCGCTAGTCGAGTAGCGCACGACCAGCGCACAACCTTTGACCCAACAAGCGCTTGATGACCAGGGTAAGACTAGTGGTGATCCTTTGCCCGAGTTGTGCTGGTGTGGCGCATTGCGACCAGTGCAATACGCGGGTAGTGCACGGGTTAGAGGACCAGTGCACACCACAACAATACACATAGAAATATAAAAAAATGTACTAGTGTGAAGAGTGAAATAAGTACACACAAAAAGCAATGAACATACATGCATGCAAGAGAAGTGTGTGTGTGTGCAACTAATCTTTTCAACAAGGGTTAAGCACAAGTGATTTTACCTTCAATGAGCTCTTGTACTTGAGGGCTTAAAATCCAAATAAGCTTGATCACGAACAAAAAAGCCTTAAACTACCCTTATATATTAAACCCCAAAAATGTGGTTTGTCATGAAATAAGACAATCAAAATAAAGTAACTTACACTCTCTTGTCTATGAGGAGGAGGAGCATCAATAGAGCTTGGAGATCCGAGGTGACAATTGGGTCCTTCTTTGATCTTGGATATCCGAGATTGGCACCTTGGGTTTCCTCTTTTACTCTTCTCTTGTATTTTTTTTTTATTTGATATGCATCCTCATTAAGGAAATATGTAAACCTAACACTAGTTCCATTTATTTGATTAAGTTGTATTTAATATTTTCAAGCATTGTCTCATTCAATTGCTTTATATTGATTTTTGACTTGTGTTGAGTAGGCTTGACAACCCTTCTAGATGCATGTTTAGGGATATATCTTGTCTTTACATTCATGGCATGTAGGGTAGAAATTGATATATGTTCATGATTGAGATTAGGAGTAGATTAATGTAATTTATGAGTAGTTTAATTAAACATCCCATGATTGTGTGTATGTTGATTGATAATTCGAAGTGCATGTTTTGGATTGATTTGAGTATTTGAGAATTAGAGCTAGGTAGGCATATCAACTATTGGCCTTGATTATGCTCTCAATTGTTTGGGTGGAATTCATGATGAGTATATACTATACCATTGTGGATTTCGGTTCTATAACCTTTGTGCTTGTGACCCTTGGTCGTTGCTTGCGTGATATACCCTCGGTGAGTAGTGATCGAGGGTCTGTTATGCTTAATGCTACCATTGGTTGTTGCTTGCATGTGTCAGGTGAATAGCGATTGATGGTTGATCCTTTCATATTTATGCTTGTGCTTAAAAAGGAAATTCTCTCATAAACCAACATTGTAGTTGTATAATAGAAGGTTTGGCTTAATCCACACGCAAGGGTTGAACCCAATCTTGGGTGTTTTATGTGGTTGGTGACTATAGGTGGCACGAATGTTTTAGTGGTCATGAGTACCTTGTGTGTACATTGTCTACATCTCTCCTAGCCACTTATTTTAGTAACTTAGAGTGTTTGCCTTTAGGAGTAGATTAATGTAATTAGGAGTAGTTTAATTTAGAAAGGCAAACACCTGATTACTTTATCTCATTTAATCACCATTCTCACCCCTCCATCTTCTGTTATATATCTTATCTTCATTTTGCACGTTCTCTCTCACACACACTCGACCATGCTTGTACTTTACACATAACACTCTCTCCCTTGTCATGTTCTCATTTACATTGCTTTAACAAACACTAAAACGTGAAACGATTGACGAGTGATTGACTAGTCTCTTTAGTGACACTCGCAATAAGACGAGGTCAGAGAGTAGAATAATGATAAAGTGAAGTTCGTTTCTACAGGGATCAAGTGATCGATTACCAAAATCGATTAGCCTAAATGCTATTCAAACAATCATTATGGAAGGTTTTCATATTAAGCAATATAAACTAAACTAATAAAAGGATTTATGCTAATGCAAAAGAGAAATAACATGAAATAAACTTGAATGTGATAATGGAGAAAAATATGCTAGGACTTGACTACACCCCACCCTCTATTGACTTCCACTCTAGACTCAATTGCACACCTAAAATATGCTCATGCAGTTCATAGACTCATGCACCCTAATATTAACCTACAATCTCGGTCGAGCAAAATAGGTTACTCCCAAAATCATACCCAAGTCTATCTTTTGATTACTCAGAATATATGAATGGGTTCGTTAAGGATATTGGCACACTAACGAATCCTATATGCTAATCTAAGTAGGTCTACTTTTCTAGACATGCATAGAAGACATTTCGTCGAACACGTGGTGTGCGTCACCGGTCAATACATAACACACCACAAATTTCATTCAAAAGGAGATCAATCAATTGAAAACTTTAAGAACACTAAAACAACCATAAAAACTACAATTTGCACATAAAGGATAAACAAAAGTCAATATAAATATATAGTCTGGGTGGGGTTTCATCAAATCCTAGCACTAAGAGTTTAGCTTATATCACAAAGTGTAGCCATACAATGAATATACTCAAATGAATACATGGTTAGCATAAAGAACATGGAAGAGAAAAAGTAATAGAAGAAACTATGTAAAGTAGCCCCTCTTTTTTTAATTTGTTCTTCTTCTTCCAAGCTCCTTCTTCAACTCTCTTTTGCCCAAAAGATGAAATGATGGTAGTTGTGGAAAAGAGAAGTGATGGGTGTATTTGGATGTTAGGGAGATGTGGAATCTTCATGGGTTTCAAAGGATGGAGATGGTGTTGTAAGAGGAAATGAGTAAAGGTGAAGTCTTGGTGTAATTTGGGAGAGAGGGTTCGTCCTTTGAAAAAAAACCAAGAGAAGCCTTTATATGGGATCCAAAAATAGAGCAAAAATCCTTCTAGATGTTGAAAAGGTGGATTGCCGCAGTTGGCATTTCCATAGTCACCAACCGTAACAGTTCAACCGCGGCACCATTTGGAGATTTCTATCGCTCGACTGCCGCGGTTGGACAGCCACGACACTTCAATCGCTTTGCTACTTGGAGAATTTCTATCGCTCGATTGTCGCTGTTGGACAACCACGTCACTTCAACCACGACGCTCTGGCCAAAGCTCCAATCTTTCCATATTTTCTCATTGAGCCTTCGGATCGTCCCTTTAAAACCATAACACCCTTGCTATCAAAATTATCCTGCAAAAACCTTAAACAAGCCATTAAACACTCGATTTTACCCGAGAATCGAACTCTAAATGATACAGAAATGGGGTTACACTTTGTGTAGAAGTGAATCAATCAAATACCCCCAAACCTATCTTTTGGTCGTCCTCAGGCAAAACCAACACAAACAAACAAACAAACAAAAAGAAAAAAAAAACAAAAGAAAGTAAAAAATAAAAAAACAAAAAGAAGTGAAACACACGCAATAAGTCTTTTAAACCCTTAGGTGATTCCTAATGGGACGAGTGAAGTCTCTTGAGGGCTTACAGTACAACACCCACAAATGTTTTTCTTGCTGAGCTAACTAAAGAAAGAGATGCAAAAGGGGAGAACCGAATTGAGGCACAAACAAGCTAAGACCCCTAAGAAAAAGCTCAAGAAATGCAAGCTAAAGTGCTACAACAAGAAGGATTGCAATTCCATACTTCTTAGTGAACAAAGCTTCAAAAAACATCGAACACAAGAGTCTTATGATATCATTTCACCTTGACTCTATTCCTTTCAAGATCTCTCTCATTTTACCACTCAGAACCTAGGCTCACTCAACAAACATATGCGGTTGGAAATTAAGCACGAGAAATTTTCAAAATTTACATGCATATGACAATTTTTGGAAAACCGCTAAAGTTTAAATACAATTAGACCACAAGAATGGATTTGAACATTAAGAACAAGAGCAGAGCACCGTTTCATACCTTCATCAACAAGCTAAAATTCCTCCTAAAGATCAATTAGGACTTCTTTAAAGTTCAAGTGAGGTTATGGTGGATTGGTGGTAGGTACGGAATTATGGGCTAGCTACCGATCATGCTTAAGCTTTTGTTTGGCATGCTCTTCTCAACAATAGTGTCTAGGCAAGAATTATTTCGATGAAACATTTTTTGCTACATTGAAGTTGGTTTACATTTTGGCAACTTTTATTCTTTAGAGCTTAGAAGGCTTTTCGTGCTATACTCTTTCTTTTAGCACTTTTTTTTTTCCATATATTTTGAGCATTCTTCTTGGCACAACTTACACATCTAGCCTGAGTACACGCTATTTTATTTTTTATTTATTTTTATTTATAAACCAAAGGTCTTTTAATGAGCTTCATTTTGAAATGATAACAAGCCATAATCGTAGCAAATAGGGGTGGTCTAATGTTTAAGTAAGATATGGTGATGTGCATGATATGGGAGGATAAAGTGATGGGGTTTAGTGTGTAGGTCAACATAAATAGGACATATAAGCACACACACAAGGCACGGGATGTGTTTGGGACTTTTGTAATGACTTAACACACATAGCCTACGTCATCTCTATAGGCACGAGTTAAGCAAGTAGACAAATCGAAACATTGGTGATGCTCTTTAAATGACATTCTTTAAAGTCCAAAGTATGGAGTGAGGTTCTTTTTATTTAGGCTAATTGGCACAAATGCCCCCTGAACTCTTCAAAGAGTTGCACTGTGCCCCCTAAACTTTTTTTTTCAGCACTAAACCCCCTGAACTCTCATAAATTTGCAATCGCTGAAGGAATCTACCCCCTGGTGAGGGGGCAAATTCCTTCAGCGATTGCCAAATTACAAGAGTTCAGGGGGTTTAATGGCGAAAAAAAAAGTTCAGGGGGTAAGGTGCAAATTCGGGTATAGTTCAAGGGGTATTCGTGCCAATTAGCCTTTTATTTATACTTATTTATCTACAAGAAGAGTGTTTAAGACGAAATAATAAAACAAAGCACACTCATAAGGACACTATACAGGCTCTAGCCTCATGTGGGTAGTCTCCACTAATGATCTAGACATCTTACGCGTGATACCTAATTACTTAGACACTTTCAAGTCTGGTAAGGTGCGTGCAAGAAATGTGGTGCAGCTTTAACTAGCACAACCTTTGCCTAGACTCAGGGATTCAACACATGCAAAAATTTCCTCAAAAGGCACAACCCAAAAGCATCTCATTAAGCAAGCTAATGCTCCAAAATTTGGCTCGAAGCAGGAGAATGCATAGAATTGACTCACCATTTTTTTTTAAAGGAACATGCAAAAATAGTCAAAGAATGGCCGCACCTCCAAACCTGAACGAATCCCCAATGTTTACACAAAAGCGGATTGGACAATATAAGCTTAGAAACGGGAGGGAAGCCAAACGTAACCCTAAACAAGCACGCTGCAAACCTAAAAATGAGGCACAAAACAACGCCGCACACTTAAGTTAAACATCAAAAATTAAGCTCCATAAAAAGGATAACAACATGAGTTCAAAAGAATAAATATCCAAATGCAAAAGGTAAACAAATAAATCAACTAAAAAGTAACTAAGTCCAACAAAGCTAAGCAAAAAGTGGTGGAATGTGACTATGAGTGCCCCGGCAACTTTCCTTTACCCCTGCTTGACGCGGCCTCACTATCTGCCTGCTTTTTCAAGGACCTCTCCATTGTGATGCACACTTGAGCCTCCTCTTCTGAGGGACCATCGATCCGGCGAGGACGGGCTAGAGGAACAGGATGGGCCTTCTTCTGTCTATTGTACAGGGAGACATGGAGCTCAGTCCTAAGCTTAGCAAAATTCTACATGAGCCTATCTTCCACCTCACTAATCACAGCCCTCGTCCTGCCCTTCGAAGCTACTATCTCCCTCAGAATCTCTTCCTTGGCAACCTTAATCTGTTCGGTCTGCACTGCATGCGCATCTGTCTGTTCCTTCAGCTTAAGCTTCCTTGTAAGCTTTAGTGCAGATAACATACGTGACCAACTGCTCTGGCTCTCATCATCCTCTAATAACATCTCACCATCCCCAGCCTCTAGCTCTGAACCCTCAGCCTTAGACTTTGAACCCTCTGCCTCTGCATATGCATCTGCATTTGTATCTTCTGTCCATGCTCTCTTATATCCCCCGGGCCTCTTCAGTCCCCTACTAGGGTAGAGTGAATACCATTGATTGATTCCTATATCTACGGAAGGCTCTATCATCTCTTCTGCATAAAGATCTACACCCACCTGTATGTAGAAATGGGTAATTAGGCTAGGGAACCCTATGGCCTCCTTTCCGCTTTCATCTTTATTGCACTTATGGATTTCCATCTTAATGAGCACACCAATATTGATTAGCTAGTCATGGCATAAACAATAAAGCAGCTGTGCCACCTGATAGGCTACAGTAGTGCGGTGCCCATAAGGTCTCAGTGAATAGGAAATGAAGACATGCTAGAAGGCTATGTCAATGAGGATCTTTGATGAGCGTCGTTTGTGTTACTCAACAAAATGATGTTTTAAAATGTGATCGTTTTGAAAACCGATTTTTCACCACTTAGATAGAAAATTAGTAAAGTGACAAGTAGGATTCGTTCCACAGGGAATTAGAGTGATTAGTTGAATTAATTAGCTAATCTAAATGCGATAACATAAATCATAGATAAATGGATGAGTGAATGGGTTGTCAAGCCATCAAACATACATGTAAAATAAACCTAATAAAACTAATAAAATGGAATGCTCAACAAATCTAGATAAGAAATATGGAATAAACAATTAATAGGAATTCTAGGGAAATGATAGAGTAGCTAATGGACAATGAGCAATTCATACATGGCTTCTTTAATGCACAATCTACACAATCTAGGACCGATCTCATCCGAATGTGTTGTTTAGACCGTCACTACGAACCCTAAACAACTTCCCACCGCAATGCCTAACCGATTAAGGAAAGGGGGTCACGGCGGGATCGGTTAGTGACGATCAAATGGTCTAGGCAATCGAGGTTGATCACCCCTCCAAAAGCCTATCCTATTCACTATGTGCTCTAATCAATCAAGTGTGTCAATAACTCAATCAATTTTATCATAAATTAATCCTACAACATATTGTAATTAACAAGTGTGTCAATAACTCAATTAATCACATAAGTGCAAGATCTAATTAAAAAGTAAATAAAACTTAAATCATGCAAACATAATATTGAAAGCTTTAATAAATACTCATGTCCAAAAAGTCTCTCAAATCATCCCCTAAAATAGGGGTTTTAATTACACATAATTACAAACAAGAAAAGGAAGTAAAATGGAGAGAAATCACCCTTGGGTCTCTCTTGTAAGCTTGATCCTTCCATGAGCTTCCTTGCTTGAATCTTGTGCAAAGAGTGGGTGTTGAGGATATGTCTAGATAGGTGGAGTCATATGGAAAGTGACAAAGGAAAGGGGTGGAGAAAATGGAAGGAGAGGAATGATTTAGGTGGAGTAATCTAGATGTTGAGTTTTAGGTAGAAGAGAAATGGAAGGATTAGGAATGGTAGAAAGGAGGTTTCTTGGTGGTCAAGTGTTGTCCAAAAGAGGAAAAATGTGATGTATTTATAGGTGTGAAAAGCTAGGGTATGAAATGACAAGAATACCCCTCTTGAATGCCAACACTGGAATTCCTACGCTGGAATTCCAACGTGGTCGCCATTTGTCCTTCTAGGTCGCCATGGCGACCTCTCATGGGTTCTTCTGTCGCCATGGCGACCAAGTGGCGACCCTTCCCACTTTGGAATTCCTACGTTGGAATTCCTATGTGGTCGCCATTTGCAAGTGTAGGTCGCCATGACGACCTCAAATGGCGACCATGAAATGCTTTGCAATTTCCTCTGTCGCCATGGCGCTCAAGTGGCGACCAAATGGCGACCAAATGGCGACCTTCTGATGACTTGAAGAATCCTCTGTCGCCATGGCGCCCATGTAGCGACCTCCTTATGTCTAAGTGGCGAAAATGCCCTGTTTCTTCCCATTTGTGAGCCTTTTTGCACCCAAGTCCTCATCTTCATCCTAAATGCTCTTGAAACCTAATAAAACCTGAAACACTTGATTTTACACCATTAAATCACTGGATAATGCCCAAGAATCAGGCAAAAGGAGAAGGAAATGAGGGCCAAAATCATACCAATTTGGTTCGATCAATCTTTGACTGCTTCAGAGGACTGGACCTAGTGTTCCAAAATAGCAACGGATGATCTGTCAAGGCGCTCTCCAACTCCACATTCATCTTGGTGAAGGTGTTGTTTTTTATCAACCCCTTATACATCATTTCCCACTCTTCTTCTGGTATAGTGGTCTTGAAATACCTGTTGATGTCCGAAGTGTTGATCTTGACTTCCTTACCATGGACCCATACTATGCCGCCCAATCGATAGTTCCCTGGGACCATCCCTACGTAAAACTCCTCTACAATCTATTTGCAATACTTGGGAGGGGGGTGCTGGACATAGGTCTACCCCGTCTCTCAATCATCTAAGGAATCAATGTTTGGCTCAATTTTGAAACGTTGATTCCCTTTTTCGGAATTATTTTCCTCTTAGCTTGTTTAGCCAACTGGTCCGAAAAATCAGGATTCTGGACACATGGGGGAGCTAGTTGTTGCCCTTTTCCCGTGCTCTTTCTTAGCCTGAAAGATGCACTAGAATCGCCTACTTCAACTACCCTTGCGGTTTGCTTTGTTCTTGCCATCTAGACACTTAGGAAACTATGTCACTTTAACAATTCTATCACAAATCCGGCAGCACTTCGGTACTCAACCAATCAAAGCCAATATAACCCAATATACCATAGATACCTTCAAGCCACAAACAACAAACCACCACAATGTAAAAAATAAACAAAAGAAACACTTTCAAGCACCCTTCTTCACACAAACAAACACTAACACCCTAAATTTTCGGTGTAAACTTCACTACTTCAAACCAAATATGCAACAATCACTCAAAACACCAAATAAACATGCCAATGACCTTCAAACCACTATCAAACATTAACCCACACATCAATTTTGAACATGAAGCACAAGCAACCCTTTTTCAAATAACATCTTCCCTAAATTGGCCCAAACTAACCCTAAGATTTCAAGGAAGGGGAAAGACAGGGAAATGGGAAAAATGGCAACCAAAAACACGTGAAAATAAAGGGGTGTTATCGATTACGTGTGGAGGTCGACCATGGCTTGAGAGGAGAATGCTGCTCTTCTTTTTGAAATTTGGGAGTTTTGTTATGCCCTAGCCGAACACACATATATATACCGTTAGTGTGCCGCGGTCTTGACTGCCATGGTTATTAACTGTGGCACCAAAATGGTCGCGTTTTGGTTGAAACGACGTCGTTTCAATAAGTGCTCGATTGCCACATTCTCTCTTCCATGCGACACCTACACATCCAAGCGATAGAGATTTTTAGGATTTTCTGTCGCTTGACTACCACAGTTTGTCCAACCGCGGCTCCTCAACCGTGATACCTTGGGGCTTGGTCTCTTGATCTGCTAGAAATGAACTAATGCCTACAATAAAAATAACTTGCAAACAACATCAAACACACCTACTTTATCACTTTGAGCACAAGTAAGATGTTGTGAAAATAAAATTCAAAAAGATAAAATTTTAAACAAAAAAAAAAAAATTAAGGAGCAAAAAATCAGAAAACTAAAAGAAAACTAAAAGAAAAACTAAAACTAAAATGTACAAGAGATGGTACCTCCCTTTGATTTCTTGCTTAGGGTGGTTATTGGAAGCGGACTACCTCCTTGAGTTTCTGATCTTCAAGCTCCCAAAAGATCTTTAGCCTTTGCCTATTCACTTTGAACCTTTCCTTCTTATCATCTTCAATCTCCACCGCTTCGTAAGGACAAATTTCAGTGATGGTGTAAGGACCCATCCAGCGGCTCTTTAGCTTGCCCGGGAATAGCTTCAACCTTGAGTTGAAAAGAAGCACCTTTTGACCCACCTTTAACTCCTTGACTTCTATCATTTTGTCAAGCCATCTTTTAGTCTTCTCTTTGAAGATCCTTGAGTTCTCAAATGATTCAAGCCGTAGTTCCTCTAGCTCACTCAATTGGAGGCACCTCTTTTCACCGATCTCTTGCATGCTAATGTTAAGTAGCTTAATAACCCACCATGCCTTGTGTTCAAGCTCAAATGGCGAGTGACATGCTTTTCCATACACTAGCCGAAATGGAGACATGCCAATAGGAGATTTTTAGGCCGTTCAATAGGCCCATAATGCATCTTCCAACTTCTTGGCCCAATCCTTCCTTCTAATCCCCACAGTTTTCTCTAAGATATTCTTAATTTCTTTGTTTGAGATTTCAACTTGACCGTTGGCTTGTGGATGGTACGGGGTGGTGACTTTGTGTTTCACTCCGTATTTCTTCAATAAAGTCTCAAACTTCTTGTTGTAGAAATGAGAACCTCCATCACTCACTATTGCTCATGGTGTGTCGAAATGGGCGAAGATGTTCCCTTTCAAGAACTTTGTCACATCCTTTCCTTCACATGTTGGAGTGGCTATTGCTTCAATCCATTTAGATACATAGTCTACGGCAGCTAGTGTTAGGATTATGCTCAATAGCAAGAGTGTAATAGTGTAATTAACAATCTTTTTCATATTAATAAAGTGATTTCTGTTTTAAACAAATCTTATAGCATTTATAGTTTAATAATTGTTAAAGTAAATAATCATAAGGTCTAAAGACTATGAGAAAAGAAGAATTGTTCATACATCTGGATATGTATGTGGTAGACACAATTCTTTAGTTAGTCTTGAATATCGTTCACAACTTAAGTTAAAGGTTGTGCACCTTTATCTTGTTAAAGTTGTAGAATTCTTTTGCTAGCATTTGAGTGGGATCAAATGAGATATGATGATTCTAAAATCATCGGAGTGTCTTCGAGCAAAAGAATCTAGTGCATTGGGTGCATTGAACAGGATCACAATGAAATACTTTATCTATAACCGTCAGTAGATAAAAGTAATCTCATTATCAGGACAATCAGAGAGTCTATCTTAATCCTGAGATAAATGATGTGTAAGGATTCCCATTGTTGATTGGCTTATTTCGTAGACAAACCACATATTGGGGGTTTGAATTGTAAGGGTAGTTAGGTGATTGAAGATCATGCTCAAAGGCCCTTTTCAAGACCTCAAGGGAAGAAGCACTCCAAAGGTATAATACTTAGTGTTTCTTGCAATGAAGAGAAGTAGATGCACACACACACAACACTTGCATAATTCTCATTCTTGAATGTGTTGTGTATTTATTTTGTGTATGCATTATTGCCTATTTCATCTCTCTTCATGCATGTTTATTTGGTTGCATCTTGCTTAGTATTGCATAGCATGGTTAGATTTTAGGATGCTCCATCAGGCGCATTTTGCGCCCTGTTCTGCGGCCAAGGCCGCAGAAATAAGGCCGCAGAATAAGGATCAGAAATCATACTCTCTGTCCTCTTTTCTGCGCCCTTGGTTTTTGCGTTTAGGGGCCGCAAAATCTGTCAGGTGCATTTCTGCGCCCTTGTGTTCTGCGGTCAAGGCCGCAGAACAGGGCGCAAAATGAGCGTTCTTTTGCAAATTTTTTCAAAACGACGTCATTTCATCTAGGGGTCCTATATAAGTATCATCTTCTTCCTTGCTCGTTTGAGAGAGCTCAAAATCAGACCTTAGAGTGAGAAACTCAAACCCTAGAGAGAGAAAGCTTCAATCTTGCTTTTTTAACTCTCCAAACCCAAAACCCATGTGCATCTAACATGTTTCATGCATCAATCTTCCATGGGTCTTCTTCATTTATGACTTGGTAAGTAGAACAAACACAACATCTTCATTTATTGTTCTATCTTAGTCAAGACATGTCTTTTATTGCTTAGTTTAGCAAATCTTCACTCTTATTGCATATTTAGTGAAGTTATGACATGATTGGGTTTTGTTTGTGGTAGCTTACATGATTAGGATGATTTTCCCTAAATAGCTAACCCTAGAACATTCTTGTACAATTGGTTGATGATTAGGTTGATAGATTAATGTTTATTTATCTAGTCAAGCTTAATTGAATGTTCTTGTGGATTTAATTGACAATTATGTTGTTAGAAATTCTCTACAACTAATTGAGTTCACATGTTTGGACATGTTGACATTGTTTGATAGCTAGGATTGTTTTGTGATTGATAACATCTAGCTAAGCTTTATGATATGTCATTTAGCTTTTGATATCTAGGATTGATTTCATTGATATATCATCATTTTAGGTAAGCATATAGAGTTGCCTTGCTCTTGTTGCATTTTGAGTATTTCATATATTCACTTAGGTTGTTTTCTCTTCATTGAGAACTAAGTCTTGTGTTGCTTCCGGGATTAGGTTGCATAAATCACAAGCATTGGGACTAGGTTCACTTATACCGGGATTAGGTAGGTGTGTGATTACTTCCGGGATTAGGTTGTAATCGTTTTACACATTTAGTGGATTCGAGGTTCGAGTGTGGCTCACTTACATAGCCCGTGGTTTTTCCCGTGAGGGTTTCCACGTAAATATCAAGTGTCTTTTAATTTCCGCACCATATTACACTTGCTATTTTATATTGACTAGTAAAGGGTATTTTCGTAATCTTGACCATTAACGAAAATTTGGTAAAATTTGGATAAAATCTATTCACCCCCCCTCTAGATTAATATTGAACACACCATAATTTGTTTCATGATGGACTTATGGTTGCAGGTGATATCATTTGAGCTATCAATGAGTACGATTATATCGCATAGTCTATCCTCGATAGTTTGGTGATATTCATTTGTTAATCGATAGAGGACTTCATTTAAAGATATGGACATCGTGGCTCCATTTATTAAATGAGAGTATAATATCATCATATGGATGTTTTGAGGTAATTGGATATTAAATCTCAACGTTGAGGTTTCATTAGTGTCTATTGAAAACATGGCTTCTGGACAAGTCAAAATATCCAAGTTCAAAACGTGGTCATATGAGTAAATATGGTAACTTGGAGAGTTATAGGCGGTCTATGAACTCTTGGCGATTACTGATATTAATCACGAGGATACACTATCTCCAATATGATTGTCTAGGGTATGAATGAGGAAGCATCTTCCTTTTCTGTCTTTATTTAAGAGTTCAATTTTAGCTCTTTAGTGGAATGAGCTAAAATTAATGGATCGGACCTAAGTGAATCATTTGTTGATTGTGATTAGGTTATGTCTATTGGAGCTTAAATTTAGATAGCCCGCCAAGATCCTCAATCCACACGGACTTGCATGGATCACTTGATATATTCTACAGGACCAATTTAAGGTCCATCTAGAATTGCAATTTAATATATTAAGAATATAATTTGCACATTATTTATGTAATGGGCTGCACAATTATATTTATATATTAATGGATGACATGTGGGCTTGTTTCTTTTAGTAAGAATGGGTCTAGTTCACATGTGTGCTTTTTATTTAAAGTCCTATGGATTTAATGAAATAAGAAAAATAATATTTGGCCCAATATATACATGTGGGGCGGCAAGGTGCTAAAATAGCATTTAATATTATTTTGTTTTCATTATTTAATTAAATAAGAATTAATTAATTTATTAATTAATTGTTTAATTAAGTAACAAATCTTTTCTAAATAGGAAATATGATTCCTATTTGTATACTATTGGTAGTAGTATAATTAAATAGAAAGACTTGTTTGACAAGGAAATAAATAATTAATTTTATTTATTTAATCAAATAGGAAGTTTTTTTATTTTAGTCAAATAAGGAATAAAAGATTATTGAGTTGGATTAGGGTTTGGAAATCTTAAACAAAATAGGAATTAGGGTGCAAAACATACTCCTTTTTTGTAGGAGGATTTGCGGCAACCCTAGTGAATTTTGGGGAAAGATTTCGGTCACCCTAGGGTAAAAAGGAGAAGAAATTCGGCCACCTATATAAGGCCACTTATAGAATTCGGCCACCCCCCTAAGGCTTGTGTGCAGAATTTTCTTCTTCTTCTTCTTCTCAACTCATAGTTAGAGATCTATTATTCTACTAAAAACAAAAGGAACATAGATTATTCTTTGATTGTATTCTAGTTGCTTATTCATCAATAAGCTTGTGAATACTATATCGATCTAGGTTCACGCGAGTTTCGATCATAAGATTGAGAACTCAAAAGTGACCGGAATAATCTTAGGTTTCTTTAGATTGTTTTTGGGACTAACGAATCAAGAAAAGTTTGTTTAATCCAATCACAGGTTTGCAATTCAAAGAGAAGGGAGACCACGCTCCTAGGTGATCCACGTTCGTGCTAGGATTGAAGATCTTGCGGATTACCATCGACGCAAGTCAATCGGATCACGCGACAAGAGGTATTAATCTTTTGTTACTTTATTATATATCTTTAATTAATCAAAAGGGTTTAAGGTTCATAAATTGGAAAAATTTTAAAAGCTACTCAAACTATTTTTTTTTAGTCTCGCTTCCGCTGCGGGTACAATTTTTCCCTACAACTAGAATGTACTTCTTCCCAAAGGACGTTAGGAATGGTCCTATGAAGTCTATGCCCTAGACATCAAAAACTTTCACTTTCAACATGACGTTCATCGATATTTCGTCTCTCTTTGCTATGTTACTGGTTTTTTGGCACTGGTCACATGTCTCTACAAAGCTCCTCAAGTCCTTGAATAAAGATGGCCACCAAAAGCCTGATTGAAGGATTTTCCTAGCCGTTCGTGAAGCACCAAAGTGACCTTTACACTCCTTAGAGTGGTAATGACCCAAGATATCTAGCATCTCTTATTTAGGAATGCACCTGTGAATCACCCCATCTTCGCATGTTCTGAACAAGAGTAGCTCATCCTAAAAGTAGAATTTCAACTCTACGAAGAAGTTTTGCTTTTGGTGCACATTTAGTTATAAGGGCACTATCTCACTAGCTAGGTAGTTCACCACATCTGCGTACCATGGAATCAATAGACTTTGCAACTCAAAAAGCTATTCATCGGGGAACTCTTCTTTGATGGACTCATCAACTTTCCCACTATCATCCTTCTCAAGCCTAGAAAGGTGGTCTGCAACCACATTTCCGGTCCTTTTCTTATCTTTAATTTCGAGGTTGAACTTTTGGAGGAGTAGCACCCATCTTATTAGCCTTGGCTTTGTATCCTTCTTTGCTAGAAGATACTTTATGGCTGAATGGTCCGTGTAGACAACTACCTTGGATCCCACCAAATATGACCTGAACTTGTCAAAAGTGAACACGATGGCCAACAATTATTTTGTTGTTGTTGCATAGTTGACATGTGCCTCATTTAGTGTATGACTTGCATAGTAAATAACATGTTGACACTTCTCTTTTCTTTGACCCAATACGGCGCCCATTGCATAGTCACTAGCTTCACGCATCAACTCAAAAGGGAAGTCCTAATCCAGGGCCCTAATGACTGCAGCCGAAATAAGCTCATTCTTTAAAAGCTCAAATGCCTTTAAGCATGCTTCGTCAAACACAAATGACACATCTTTCATCAAAAGGGAGCACAAAGGCTTTATAATCTTTAAAAAGTCCTTGATGAATCTTCTATAGAACCCGACGTGTCCCAGAAAACTCCGGATTCCCTTCATTGAGGTTGGCGGTGGCAACTTTTCTATCACCTCAATTTTTGCCTTATTCACTTCAATCCCTTTAGAGGAGATTCTATGTCCTAACACGATCCCTTCATTGACCATGAAATGGCACTTTTCCCAGTTGAGTATGAGGTTGGTCTCTTCACACCTTTCAAGCACATTCCCTAAGTTTTCTAAACAACCATCAAATGATGACCCCAAAACAGAGAAGTCATCTATGAAAATCTTAATATACCTCTCCACCATGTCAGAAAAGATGGCCATCATACATCTTTGGAATGTTACCGGAGCATTATAGAGTCCAAAGTGCATTATTCGATAGGCAAACGTCCATATGGACATGTAAACGTTGTCTTTTCTTGATCTTCAGGGTCTATTGGAATTTGGTTGTAACCAGAATATCTGTCTAAGAAACAATAGTATTCATGCCCTGCTATCCTTTCCAACATTTGGTCAATAAAGGGTAAGGGGAAGTGATTTTTCCGTGTGGTCGTGTTAAGTTTTCTGTAGTCAATACACACTCTCTAACCTGTGATGGTCCGTGTTAGAATGAGTTCATTATACTCATTAGGTACCACTGTGATCCCTCCTTTCTTAGGCACTACTTGTACTGGATTGACCCACAGACTGTCTGATATTGGGTATATGATACCCGCATCTAGAAGCTTTAGGATCTCGGCTTTAACTACCTCTTACATGTTTGGGTTCAACCTTCTTTGGTTCTCCACTGTTGGTTTAAACTCTTCCTCCATCAATATTTTGTACATGCAAATCGAAGGGCTCAATCCCTAAATATCGGAGATAGACCAACCAATGGCTTTCTTGTGGCTTCTTAGAACCCTCAACCGTTTTTCTTCTTCAATTTTCAACAAGGAGGCCGGAATTATCACTGGTAGTGATAATGACTCACCAAGGAATGTATATCTCAAGTGCTCCGGTAGTTGCGTTAACTCAAGCTTTGGAGGTTTTTCAATAGATGAGGGTAGTCTAGGCTTCCCATCTCTTAACTCCTTGAGCCTCCTTCTTTCTCTAAACTTCTTCAATGGTTAGGAATTCAAATGTAGAGCATATTTCGTAACTTCCTCATCTTCATCCTTCTCAGAGGCCCCATGGACTAAACAAGCCTCTAAGGGTTTCTTGGGAGTTTCTTTTCTAACAAAATCTTCAACTAATGGCTCAACAATGTCAATCATTAAACACCTATCTACTTCCATCGGTCTCTTGGCCGCCTTTTTCATGTCAAATACCATATGTTCATCTCATACCCTCAATATCATCTTATCTTCCTTCACATCTATTAAAGCCCTTGCTATCTTTAAGAAGGGTTTACCTAGAAGCAAAGGTATTTCCACATCCTCCTCCATCTCAAGTATCACAAAGTCCACAGGAAAGTACAAACTCTCTACTTTTACCAAGACTTCTTCCATGACTCCCTTTGGGTATTTGATTGACTTATCGGCTAGTTGTAGGGTGACATGAGTATGCTTCACTTCCCCCACTCCCAACTTCTGAAAAAGAGAGTATGGCATCAAATTTATGCTTGCCTTAGAGTCGATCAATGCCTTCCCAAACTCTGTTTGGCCAATGGTGCATGGAATTGTGAATATCCCGAGATCCTTTAGCTTATGTGGGAGTTTGTTTTGCAGGATCGCACTACATTATTCTATTAATGTGATTATCTCGAATTCTTCTAACTTCCTTTTGTTGGAGATCAACTCCTTAAGGAATCTCACATAAGTAGGCATTTGGGCAAGTGCTTCAGCAAAAAGGATATTGATATGAAGCTTCTTAAATACCTCCAAGAACTTACTGAAATTGTGAGCATTCTTGTGTTTCTTCAATCTTTATGGAAATGGTATGGGAGGAACATAGGCTTTGACTTGGGGTTGTGGAGGAGGATCATGTGATGTGGTGGGCATGTCATCATGGGTGGGACTCTTCTTTTCCTTTACAACCTCTTCTTCAACAACTTTTTTTCCCTTCACAAAGTTATCCGGTAATTCAACCTCTCTACCACTTCTCAATGCAATGGCCTCGTCGCTAGGTAAAGACCTTTGTTGTCTTCTTTGCTATCCCTTAGTTAGTTAACCGACTTGCATTTCCAAGTTTTGGATTGAGGCTTGTGAATGTTGAGTAAGTTGGTTAATATTCGTATCAAGCTTCCTTAAGGCTAAGTCTTAGGTCTCCATCCTATTGTCTAACTTGCCAATATATCTAGAGAGCATTTCCTCTAGGTTAGACTTTCTCTCCCCTTGATTGTTTGGGGGTGGGTTAGGGAAGTTTTATTGGTGTGGTTGTGGGAATCCGAGGGGTTGTCTTTGGTTAAGGTTCTGCAGATGTTGGGGTTAGTTGTCCTTCCATGACAAGTTTTGATTATTTCTCCATGCGGGGTTGTGTGTGTTTGAGTAGGGATTGTTTTGGGGATTTTGGTTGGCATATTGTTGTTGAGGTTGATTTTGGAAGTTTTGGTTTTAGTTCACAAAGGATACTTGTTTTGATGAAGTTGAAGCAAACAGGTTTCCAACTTCACAATTCATGCTAGAGTGTGGCCCCAAACACCACTCACATTGGGCTACTTGCACATTGCTAGGCCCTGTATTTAACTTGCTCATTTGATTTTGAAGGGCCGAAATTTGAGCCTTTACATTTGTCATCTCATCTACTTCTATCAAACCCGGAATCTTCTTTGGTATTTGCTTATATTTTCCCCACTGGCTACTGTTGAGTGCCATTTCTTCTAGGAGATCACGAGCTGCATCCATTGATTTGTTCATTAGAGAACCTCCAGCAGCCGCATCCACTAAATTCCTTGTTGACACTGTGATCCCTTGGTAGAAAGCTTGCAAAGTCTGCCACTTTGCAAAGCCATTGTGAGGACATCTCCTTTGAAGCTCATTAAACCTCTCCCAAGCTTCGTAGATACTCTCATTCTCAAATTGCTGAAAATAAAGGATCTCATTCCTAAGACGAGCAGCCTTCCCTAGTGGAAAAAATCTATTCAAGAACGCTTGGGCCAACTGATTAAAGGTGATGATTGAGTTAGGTAGTAGTGAGTTCAACCATATCTTCGCATCATTCCTTAGAGAGAATGGAAATAGTTTCAACTTATGAAATCGTCGAGAATCCCGTTGTACTTGAAAGTGTCACATATCTCGTTGAAGCTCTGAAGGTGCAAGTTTGGATCATCATTCGCCAAACCATTAAACATACACGTGGTGCCAATCATCTGAATCACTGAAGGCTTGATCTTAAAGGAATTAGCTACAATTGTTGGTCGGCGAATGGACGATTGGTTCTGCTCGACTTTAGGCATTGTGTAATCCCGTAGGGTACATTCACTTTCCTCATGGTGCAAACCCTCTTGAACTGGAATTTCCATATGAGGCAATTCCCTCTGATTTTGATTTGCCATAAGAGACAAACCCATGTGTCCTAGCTGTGCATTCCGATCACCCATCTTTGCTCTTCTCACCCTTGCCTTATGTCTATTTTTGCGAGCTATTCTCTCAATCTTTGGATCAAAGTTCAAGAAGTGAATATTTTTGCTCCTTGTACATGGGTACATGCAAGAGCAATGGTACCTATAAAAAGAAACACACAAACTAAATTAAAAGGTTCAAATTAGCAATAAACTAACTAGTATCGACTAGTCTCTTTAGTGACACTCACAATAGGACGAGGTCAGAGAGTAGAATAATGATAAAGTGAAGTTCGTTCCCATAGGGATCGAGTGATCGATTACCAAAATTGATTAGCCTAAATGCTATTCAAACAAACATTATGGAAGGTTTTCATATTAAGCAATATAAACTAAAATAATAAAAGGATTTATGCTAATGCAAAATAGAAATAACATGAAATAAACTTGAATGTGATAATGGAGAAAAATATGCTAGGACTTGACTACACCCCACCCTTTATTGACTTCCGCTCTAGACTCAATTGCACACCCAAAATATGCTCATGTAGTTCATAGACTCATGCACCTTAATATTAACCTACAATCTCGGTCGAGTAAAATAGGTTACACCCAAAATCATACCCAAGCCTATCTTTCTATTACTCAGAATATATGAATGGGTTCGTTAATGATATTGGCACACTAACGAATCCTATACGCTAGCCTAAGTAGTTCTACTTTTCTAGAGATGCATAGAAGACATTTCATCGAACATGTGGTGTGCGTCTCCGGTCAGTACATAACACACCACAAATTTCATTCAAAAGGAGATTAATCAATTGAAAGCTTTAAACACACTAAAACATCCATACAAACAACAATTTGCACATAAAGGATAAACAAAAGTCAATAGAAATATATAGTCACGGGTGGGGTTTCATCAAATCCTAGCACTAAGAGTTTAGCTTGTATCACAAAGTGTAGCCATACAATGAATATACTTAAATGAATACATGGCTAACTTAAAGAACATGGAAGAGAAAAAGTAATAGAAGAAACTATATAGAGTAGCTCCTCCTCCTTTACTTTGCTCTTTTTCTTCCAAGCTCCTTCTTCAACTCTCTTTTGCCTAAAAGATGAAATGATGGTAGTTGTGGAAAAGAGAAGTGGTGGGTGTATTTGGATGTTAGGGAGATGTGGAATCTTCATGGGTTTCGAAGGATGGAGATGATGTTGTAAGAGGAAATGAGTAAAGGTGAAGTCTCGGTGTAATTTAGGAGAGAGGGTTCGTCCCTTGACAAAAAACCAAGATAGGCCTTTATATGGGATCCAAAAATAGGGCAAAAATCCTTCTGGATGTCAAAAAGATAGACTGCCATGGTTGGCATTTCCGCGGTCACTAACCGTGGCACCATTTAGAGATTTCTGTCACCCGACTGCCGCGGTTGGACAATCGTGACACTTCAACCGCAACACTACTTGGAGAATTTCTGTTGCTTGACCGCCGTTGTTGGACAACTACGGCTCTTTAACCGCGACACTCTGGCCAAAGCTCCAATATTTCCATATTTGCACATTGAGCCCTTGGATCTTCCTTTTAAAACCAAAACACCCATGCTATCAAAATTATCTTGTAAAAACCTCAAACAAGCCATTAAACACTCGATTTTACCGAGAATCGAACTCAAAATGATACGGAAATGGGGCTACACTTTGTGTAGAAGTGAAGCAATCAGTGACACCTCCCTTTGGACGATACCCTCGCTTACCACTTTACTAGTTTTCAAAATTTAGAGCACATTATGTAGGACTTCTTTATAAATGTCTTTTGAATTCGCAATTTCCTAATGACACAAAAAGCGTCTTCAGCGGGTCATAGTGATCGGTCATTTATTGTAGGCTAATTGGCACATATGCCCCCTAAACTCTTTAAAAAGTTGCATTGTGCCCCCTAAACTTTTATTTTTCGGTACTAAACCCCCTAAACTCTCATAAATTTGCAATCGCTGAAGGAATCTACCCCCTGGTGAGGGGGCAAATTCCTTCAGCGATTGCCAAATTATAAGAGTTCAGGGGGTTTAATGGCGAAAAAAAAAGTTCAGGGGGTAAGTTGCAAATTCGAGTATAGTTCAGGGGGTATCCGTGCCAATTAGCCTTTATTGTATATGTTTTTGATCCCCATTCCTCCAATCAATTACTTATTTCTTGAGTCTTTTAGGGTTTTAATTTGTATGTTTAAGCATTTTCAGGTTGTTGGATCTAAGTGATGTATTTGAAGTATTTCAGTGGGAAAAAGTGATTTTAGATGATTCAAAGGACTTTAATGCA
This sequence comes from Acer campestre, assembly GCA_954870605.1. Lineage (NCBI taxonomy): Eukaryota > Viridiplantae > Streptophyta > Magnoliopsida > Sapindales > Sapindaceae > Acer > Acer campestre. The sequence continues at coordinate 28,529,295 of OX940803.1, read as the reverse complement.
ATTTGTCATCAGCCACATGATAACCACTTTGAACTTCCACAGCGGCACCCAAAGCGCTCTCAAGAACAATGAAGACCGCTGCGATAACCGCTGTGGCTTTCGCAGCGGTAGTCATAGCGGTAGCCCGTGACATTGCAGATGATCCGTGTTGCGAGGGGCATATCTCTTAGGTCTGATTGAACTGTGTGTCCTAACACCTAGGATTTGAAGCCCCAGAAGTCTAGTTTCCAACCCAATTTACGGCTTATCAATCTGAATTTTCTAGAAGAAGTTATGTCCATTTTAGTCCCTGAAGGTCAGATCAGTCAGTTATTAAATCCGTAAATATTTTCGGGATTTGTTTCGCAAGTTGTCGGAACGGGAAATATTACCTTCTTAGACATGTGTGAGAGTCTTTAAAAGCAATTAGACATCTAATCCTTATCTTTCTTCAATAAGTAATCGATTTGGATGGATTGGGAAAGAAATAGAATCCCAAAAAGGTAGAGTTCTAAAGGGGAGTTGATTTCCTCGTTGTTTAAGGACTTGGCTTAACATTTACACCTATTTAAACCCTTGAACCCTAATTTCGAGAGAACCATCCAAGGGAGGTCCCAAGCCACCAAAGGGGCCGTCCCCCATCACCATCATCCATCTTTACACATCGGGGGTTTGCAAGACGAAGAAGACTCATTATTGAAGATTTGAAGAATTCATTGAAGGCCTCAATGAGTTTTATCTTTTCTATCTCTTGTCTCTTTATTTCAGCTATGTGTAACTAAATCCATACTAGGGAATCAATGTGAAACTCTATGAATACTCTTTGTTAGATGATGACTCGCTTTTTGTGTCGTTACCAAATTGCGAATTACCAAAAGAATGTTATAAAATGAATCTTTACGCAATATATTTTAAGTTTTGAAAATGAGTAGTGTGGTAAGCTTAGAATTCGTTCCACAGGGAATTAGAGTAATATGTTGAATTAATTAGCTAATCTAAATGCGATAACATAAATCATAAATGATGGATGAGTGAATGGGTTGTCAAGCCATCAAACATACATGTAAAATAAACCTAATAAAACTAATAAAATGGAATGCTCAACAAATCTAGATAAGAAATATGGAATAAACAATTAATAGGAATTCTAGGGAAATGATAGAGTAGCTAATGGACAATGAGCAATTCATACATGGCTTCTTTAATGCACTATCTACACAATCAAGGACCGATCTCATCCAAATGTGTTGTTTAGACCGTCACTACGAACTCTAAACAACTTCCCACCGCAATGCCTAACCGATTAAGGAAAGGGGGTCACGGCGGGATCGGTTAGTGACAATCAAATGGTCTAAGCAATCGAGGTTGATCACCCCTCCAAAAGCCTATCCTATTCACTATGTGCTCTAATCAATCAAGTGTGTCAATAACTCAATCAATTTTATCACAAATTAATCCTACAACATATTGTAATTAACAAGTGTGTCAATACTCATTTAATCACATAAGTGCAAGATCTAATTAAAAAGTAAATAAAACTTAAATCATGCAAACATAATATTGAAAGCTTTAATAAATACTCATGTCCAAAAAGTCTCTCAAATCATCCCCTAAAATAGGGGTTTTAATTACACATAATTACAAACAAGAAATGGAAGTAAAATGGAGAGAAATCACCCTTGGGTCTCTCTTGTAAGCTTGATCCTTCCTTGATGCTTCCTTGCTTGAATCTTGTGCAAAGAGTGGGTGTTGAGGATATGTCTAGATAGGTGGAGTCATATGGAAAGTGACAAAGGAAAGGGTGGAGAAAATGGAAGGAGAGGAATGATTTAGGTGAAGTAATCTAGATGTTTAAGCTTTGGTAGAAGAGAAAATGGAGAGAAAAGGAATGGTGGAGAAAGGAGGTTTCTTGGTGGTCAAGAGTTGTCCAAAAGAGGAAAAATGTGATGAATTTATATGATTTTCAAATTAGGTCTCGGGTGGCAAATTACCAAAACACCCCCTGACCATGGCAAATTACCATTTAGTCCAACAGGGGGGTGCATTTTGTAATTAGCCAGCCAAAATTGGCCAATCAGAAATGAACACAGAGGAGGTCGTGGTTTGGTCATAAATGGCGACCTTTGGGATGCAAATGGCGACCTCATCAGGTGTGGAAATCACTTCCTGTCGCCATGGCGACCTCGAAATGCCAAATGGCGACCTAGGATGACGTGGGCATGACACAAGGGGCAAAATGGGAAAGAGAGAGACAGTCGGATTCCGGCCAAATGGAGGCCCGGAAGTTGAACGACCGGAGAGCCGGTGACTTGGCCGTCCGATTGGGACCGGAACCGGTCGTCGGTAGGTCCGGGAAGGGCCTCATCTGGCCGGCGGCGTGATGCTAGGGTTTGGAGGAGCAGCTGCCATGGCGTGATCTGATTGGGGAAGAAAATGAATAGTAGAAGGGGTGTGTTCAACAGCAAGATGGGGTGCAATGGGCTGTGCTTTGAGGGGTGAAATGGGTCAGTGTTTGGGCTTGACTGGTTTGGGCCCTCTTACTAAGTGAAACGCACCGTTTCACTTAATGCAAAGGGTTTGGGCTGCTGCACTTTGGGCCTTGCACGTGGGCTACACCTGTTAAGTGGGCTGCATTTAGATTGCTCTGGGGTTTGTTTAGAAGACCCACTCTTGACTCAAAACGCACCGCATCATGATGCTGACGTGGCGCGCTTGCATGCTTCTCGTGGACAATTACGACCAGCACCCCTGCATCCTTCTAAATTCACGATAAACTCCAAACTTCCCTCATATTTTACACATTTGCCCCTGTTTCACCAAAATTACTCCAATGCCCCTGAACTCTATAAATTCCTGAAAACACTTAATTTACACCATTAAATCACAGAATAATGCCCAAGAATCAAGTAAAAGGAGAAGGATATGAGGGCCAAAATCATACCAATTTTGGTTCGATCATTAGAATCGACTATATTTTATTAATTCAAGTTTTGATTCATTCAATTCATTCTATATCATGATTATTTATCCTTGTTGATGCATGGTTTATGCTAGGCTTGAATTTAGGGTTTTTGATAATATAAAGGTTGAGATGCGAGTGGGTTTCACCATTCTCAGCCAAAATTCAATTGAATGGGTAAAATTTATCGTAGTAGGATATTGCACGTAAGTTTTGGTTCGCTTGTTCTTATGCTTAATGGATTCTCGGTTATAGTTTATACGTAGGTTTGAGGTAAATTGTAGTTGAGAATACTTGGTTTGTGATTAATGGGTTTTCGGTTATAGTTTATACGCATGTTTGAGGTAAACTATAGTTGAGAATACTTGATTCATTCCAGGACCATACGGTAACAATCATACATAATTTAATAACGAACCCTTAACTTGATTAACATCTTTTATCAAAGTCAATTTGAAACATTGAGTAAACGTAGTTGGGGAGCATTGATAACCTAGTTCTCCCACCTCTTGATCACATTCACATATTCTTGTTAACTGCTTTCTTAGTTTAATCTAGTTTTAATCAAATCAATTAATCAATCTCAAATCTCTTGGTTACTGTTACTTGCTTAGCTTTAATTAAAATTAGTTTTAGTTGATAAATCACTTTTCCTCGTGGAAACGATCCCTACTTGTCGTTGTACTTATCTCACGATTCGTGCACTTGCGAGTTAGGTTTTTATAACATGATTTTATCCATCACATAGCTCGGAAGGCTTGGTGGTGAAATCAGAATAGAAGCATTAAGAAAACAATTAGGTATACTTCATGTTTTTTATTTATTTATTTTTTTGTTTTATTTATTTATTTTTTTTTTGGGTGGGGGGATAGATTTTAACCCTTTTTAACAAATTTTCGTGTTTAGTCAATTTTATGAAAATAACCCCAATCTAATCAATTTAATAAATCAAGCATAAAAGTGCGGAAATTAAAAGACGCTTGATTTTTACGAGGAAACCCTCAACAGGGAAAAACCAAGGGTTGTTATGTGTACTACACAAGAACCTCGAATCCACTAATTGTAATGATGTTTACATCCTAGGTTGATCTTAACCATTCTCGAACTATAACCCACAACTACTACCTGCATGCCTTTAAAAGTGAACCTAGTCTAATTGCTTATGCACCAAGCCACCTTAGCCACACAAGACTTACTTCTCAATGAAGAGATCAAATAGCCTATGTGAATATATATGATGTTTAAAATGCAAATAGAGCTAGGGAACACTAAATGCTTATCTATGATTATAAGATGACCATTAAATCAATCATAGATATCAAATGCTAAATGACATGTCATAAAACTTAGCTAATCTAGATTAAACAATCCTAGGTATAGCTATCACAATGCATCACTCAATCAAGACAACACAAACAATCTCTATCTTGTATCTAGAATATGTTCTAAGAGCATACAAGTAATAAAAGAGAAGGCTTGATAAGAAAAACACTAAGGTTAGATGAAATTAGTGAAAACCTTACCAAGCAAAATATGTTGTTGAAAACCCATGTGTGAATGCATTCTATATGGTCCTAGATGATGCAAAATGAATCTTTGATGCACAAAGGAAGTACTTTGAGTGAAAAACGAGAGTTCTTTATGAATTTTTCTAACTTGAAAAATATCCTAAGTGAAAACTATGATTTTTGACTCTTGAACTCGACCTAAAGATGAAGAGGCATATATATTGGGTGCCAAAATGAAACCACATCATTTTGGAGAAGTACCCATAAGACGGCCAATTATATGCCTTTATTCTGCAGCTTTGCCCGCCGAACAAGGGCACAAAATTATAGTCAGACCCACTGGTTTGATTTCTGTGGCCATGTTATGCGGCCTCTGAACACTGAACCAAAGGCGCTGAAAAAACACCAAATCAATTGGTCTCAATTCAGTGGCTTGATTGTGCGGTCCCTAATTGCCGAACCAGGGCATCGAAATCCCTTGGCTTTGCATCCTAATGCCTAAACATGTTAAGGCAAAACAAGCAAGATGCAATCAATTAAACATGCATGAATGGAATTCATGGCTTTGCATCCTAATGCCTAAACATATCATGGCATTTTAATGAACAATATGCAATCAAATAAATATGCAAGAAGAGATATTAATCAACATGTTAGCACTTATATAAACCACACAACATACAAGAATTAGAGATATGCATGAGTTGTGTGTGTGTGCAACTTGATCTCTTCAAAGCAAGTAAGCAAAAGAATATACCTTTGGTGCTTCTTCTCTTGAGGTCTTGAAATGGCCTTGGTTTTGTAAAGCACCGACTATCAAAAGCCTAAGCTACCTTTACATCAAACCCCACATGTGGTTTGTCACCAAAAAAAGCCAATCAAATCAAACTTGAGGAACTTACTATCTCCCCCTTTGGCTATTTCGTGACGAAACCACCACTCACATTGATCCTTACAACAAAAATGAAATCTAAGGGTCAACAATAGATTATTCTAAATTACAAGAGATAAGCCTAATCAAACTAAATCTTCAAGTATTCCATCTCTTGCAAAATAACCATCCCTGCAAAATAAGAACTACACTTTCTAGACAAGTGTGTGTGAGGTGATCAAGTGAGATAAAAACAAGCATTTGCATGAAATAATTTCGCATTAAAAGAAAACATGCAACATTATGCAATGACTATCATGCAATGAATATGCAATGCAAATGCTCCCGCTCAAAGGGTTACTCTTCCATCATATGTAAACTCCTCTAATCATGCGAATTTGCTACAATAATTAGCAATTAGCATTCACCCCCTTACTACATACTTCTCCCCTTTTTTGTCATGAGATGGGCAAAGGAATATCCCCAACCGAGTCACTTGTAGCAAAGAGAGATAAACACATACAAGCCATTTGCATAATCATATAATGCACTTTATGCAACTCAATTAATTTGAGAGAAACAAGGAGATTTATTTTATGAAAATGTGTGATTAAAATGTTTTGCAAGCTAGACATGTTGCATTCAAATCCAAAAGCAATTGTATTTGGCAAAGCAAATGACAAAGGTTTCCTTAAAGAATTCAAACCAATTTAACCATTTCTCATGAATCAAATCAAGGATATAGAGTTTATCAATCATTCATTTTAATGAGCAACTATATCCAACTTTATAAGCAAAAAATGGCATGAGCGACTTTAAACCCTATTTGATTTTTCCAGGTAAGATACTCGTTTTATAGTAGCCATGTTCAACCTATAAAGAAAGAGAGACAATGGATTTTAAAATCCTTTGAACGGATACAAGATTATTTATTCATTTTGAGTCTTATTAGCTCTTCACACATTGTTTTGCATTTAAAAATTGCAATCATCAATTCATGTTTTTTCAATTTGAGCATGTCATTTAATAATCATCATGTCATGGAGATAATCATAGGTCATTCAAAGAGTACTTCCTAAGTATATCTCCTAGTCCAAAAAATGCATGTTTGAACAAAAATATGTTATGGATTGCAATTAAAGCAAGGTTCACACTTATTGAATAGAAAAACATATAAGCATATGTGCAACCAAGCTACTTAAGCAATTAATAAAGAAGCATAAAATTTTTAAAATTTTTAAAATTTTTGCATGCAACAAATATGCAAATGCTCTATTTGCTTGAGTTCCCCATATGGGATCAATTACCACACCGCTTCAATGAAGGACACGAGGTCCTATAGACCTACCAAGTCCATCGGACCTAGTTGAACCTATGGGAGACTTGTTAGTCTCGTAGCAAGCAGGTTCCTCATTTCTTATCCACTTAAGTGACACATTTTCATTCCTAGTGGTTAAAGGTTCAAGAGCTCTAGATGGCAAAGGATCATGCAAACGAGTTCTATCCTTTTTAGGGACATGCATCTTAGCTCTAGCCTTTTTCTTTTCAATCATACTTTCAATTCTACGCATTTTGATATAATGAAAGCAACTTGGTCTAATGTAACCATCACTACCTCAAAAATGACATGTAGATTGTGGGAATGAAGTTAGGAATCATACCATTCCCTTGAGCATGCATTGGTGCTTTCCCTTGTTGTTGTGGTTGTCTTAGTTGTTGGATTGGATCTCTCCATCTTTGTTGATGCCCAAGACAAGGTTGCTTGCTCAGTTGAGCTTGCATGATTGGATTCTTCCCTTTATGGATCTTAGGTTGAGGGAAGTAAGCATGGGGAGCCCTTTGGGGTTGAGCTTGAGCTTGAGCTTGACCTTTTGGTGCTATTTTTACTTTGGCATTTCTTAAACACTCTCCTAGGTCAATCTTCTTCCTAGGGTTTTGAGGAGGAGGAGACATCTTGATGTTAATGCCTTTGACGAAGGTTGTCTTGCTTGAGGAGGAAGCATCCTTGTTAATAATGTAGCCAAGACCTCTCTTGTCATTTGGCCTTTTCCAACTCCTAACATGCGGTCAAGCTTCTCGGTGTTTGAAGCCATCTTAGCCATTGAGGCTTTAATTTCTTCAAGCTTTCTTTTCAACCCTTCTTCTCTCTTCTTAGATAAACCTATCATCATTTAGCTTATCTTCATCCATCATGGATCTCACCACTTCTCCACTCAAATGGTCAACTTATGTTGAAAGCTCAAGGTTTTTTTCCTTCAATCTTCGAATCTCCTTTTTATTCTTTATCTTAGAGCTTTCAAACTTGACTATGTAGTCATTAAGATCCATACTTTCCACATTTCCATTTGTGGAATGAGATAACGAATTCTTAACACTTAAGTCATCTCTTATCCCTTCCATCTTACCAATGGAGTCAACTTCCTCATCAAGACCTTCACTTCAGTCACTTGATGTTATGTGAGCCATATCCCAATGAGTAGCTACACCAACTACCTCTTTAGCTACTTCTTCATCTATGTCTTCTTTGGGATCACTAGTCAAGGCATCCTTGCCATCTATTTCAACTTCTACACGAGTGGTTCCAAATGCCGTGTAGTTAATGGCAAGCTCTTCATCACTTGAAAGATCTTCATCACTTTCATCCTCACTCCATGAGGTTGCCATAGCCTTTCCTTTCCTTCTATCCTTCAAGTTTCCATACTATGGAGAGATGTGACAGAATCCTCCATATTCATAGCATTGAATCCCTTCTCTTGAAGACATCTCTTGGTTTGGCTCGTCATCCTTGACCCTGGTCTTCTTCTTAAAGCCATCTTCTTTTGAGACATAACCCTTTTTTTTGTAGACTTAAGAACTTCTTGAATCTTTTAACAACTAGTGCCATGTTTTCATTCGAGTCATCCTCCTTCTTGTCATGCTTCGAAGTCTTCAAAGCAATATTCTTCTTTTTCTTAGGGGGTAAGGTGGTAGCCTTTCTTGACTCATAGGTTAGAAGCCTTCCAATGACTTAGCTCGGCTTCATATCCTTGTACTCACTATTCTTTTCTAAAGCTGTAACTTTGGACTCGAACCTCTCGGGAAGCGATCTCGTAATCTTTTGCTTGATCCTTTTATCCGAGTAAGGGTCACCAAGTTGATGACTTTGGTTCACTGTGTCCATCAACTTAACCTTGAAGTCGTTGAAGCACTCGTTCTCCTCCATTCTAAACATCTCGAATTTAGTTTGGAGGACTTGGAGCTTCAAGTCCTTAACCACTTCGGCTCCCTCATGTGCAACCTTTAGGATGTCCCACGCCTCCTTAGCGATCTTAATGTTTTGAATCAGTTTATACTGATTTTCGTCCATTGCATATAGGATGGTATGTATCGCCTTCCTATTCCACTTCGATGCCTCAAACTCCTGTGCATTCCATTGAGCCTTCGGTTTGAGCACATCCCCTCTTCCACCTATAGTAGTCATCATTGGTGGAACGTAGCCGTCTTTAATCGCCATTCAAGCACGGTCATGGATTTGGCATATGTACGACTTCATTTTGCCTTTCCAAGAGGCATAATTAATCCCGGTGAATAGGGGAGGTCTCATGCTAGAAGCACCCTCGTTGCCACCACTATTTCCACTTATTGTGTTTAATGAATGAATGAAATGAATGCAAAATATATGAATGACCAAAATCACACAAAATGCACAACACACCAAAATGAGCAAAGGATCACCTAAGTATATCTAAGAACCCGCTCTAATACCAATTGAAACAAATGATGCACGGTGGTGTGTTCTAATAAAATACTCTAAAGAGGGGGGTGGGGGGGTGAATAGATTTTAACCCTTTTTAACAAATTTTTGCGTTTAGTCAATTTTATGAAAATAACCCCAATCTAGTCAATTTAATAAATCAAGCATAAAAGTGTGGAAATTAAAAGACGCTTGATTTTTACGTGGAAATCTTCAACAGGGAAAAACCACGGGCTGTTATGTATGTCACACACGAACCTCGAATCCACTCATTGTAATGATATTTACATCCTAGGTTGACTTCAACCATTCTCGAACTATAACCCACCAGTACTACCAGCAAGCCTTTAAAAGTGAACCTAGTCCAATTGCTCGTGCACCAAGCCACCTTAGCCACATAAGACTTACTTCCCAATGAAGACATCAAATAGCCTATGTGAATATATGTGATATTCAAAATGCAAATATAGCTAGGGAACACTAAATGCTTATCTAGGATTATAAGATGACAATTAAATTAATCCTAGATATTAAATGCTAAATGACATATCATAAAGCTTAGCTAATTTAGATTAAACAATCCTAGGTATAGCTATCACAATACACCACTTAATCAAGACAACACAGACAATCTTTATGTTGTATCTAGAATATGTTCTAAGAGCATACAAGTAATAAAAGAGAAGACTTGATGAGAAAAACACTAAGATTAGATGAAATTAGTGAAAACCTTACCAAGCAAGATGTGTTGTTGAAAACCTATGTGTGAATACATCGTATATAGTCATAGATGATGTAAAATGAATCTTTGATGCATAAGGGAAGTACTTTGAGAGAAAAAGGAGAGTTCTTTATGAATTTTTCTCACTTGAAAAATATCCTAAGTGAAAACTATGATTTTTGACTCTTGAACTCGACTTAAAGATGAAGAAGCATATATATTGGGTGCCAAAATGAAACCATGTCGCTTTGGAAAAGTACCTATAAGATGGGCAATTATGTGCCCTCATTCTGTGCTCTTGCCCACCGAACAAGGGCATAGAATTACAATCAGACCCACTGGTCTGATTTATGCAGCCATGTTATGCGGCCCCTTAACATCGAACCAAGGGCACCGGAAAAACACTAGATCAACTGGTCTCAATTCGGCTGCCTGATTTTGCATCATCGATTGTCGAACCAGGGCGGCGAAATCCCTTGGCTTTGCATCTTAATGCCTAAACATGATAAGGCAAAACAAGCAAGATGCAATCAATTAAACATACATGAATGGAATTCATGTCTTTGCATTCTAATGCCTAAACATGTCATGGCATTTTAATAAACAAGATGCAATCAAATAAATATGTAAGAAGAGATATTAATCAACATGAAAGCACTCATATAAACCACATAACATACAAGAAATAGAGATATGCATGAGTTATGTGTGTGTGCAACTAGATCTCTTCAAAGCAAGTAAGCACAAGAATATACCTTTGATGCTTCTTCTCTTGAGGTATTAAGAGGGCATTGGTTGTGTAAAACACCAACCATCAAAAGCCTAAGCTACCTTTACATCAAACCCCACATGTGTTTTGTCATCGAAACAAGCCAATCAAACTTGAGGAACTTACATATTTTATAATCAAAACCCTTTTTTCCCAAAATTGGTATCAAAGCCAGTTTTTGTATATACACGAAAAAAAAAACTTAAGTTGTTTTCTTTTGATTCCATTATGTATGATATGCGTAGGCACAATCTAGGCTATGAATGTTATATATATATACATATATATGTATATATATTATTTATAAAAATGGTTGTCGTTAATTATATGGTTCGATGGGTTATAGGTTTAAAGTTTTTTTTAATTCTTCTATGTAATCAATAAAGCCAATTTGAATGGCTGTTCTTGATATATGTTTTGTGTATATATATATATTTTGTATCCTGCAAAGAAGATCAGGATATTCAAAAGGATTCGAAGAAAAAAAAAAGGGTTGCCCTGTGCGTGAAAACAGTAGTCGCGCGTGACAAGTTGCGAGCAACTTGTGTGTGCGGCTGTCGCAGCTGCAGCTGCATGTTCATAGGCGCAGGGGCTATTTTGGGCCATACTTGGACTTTGGTTATGTGTTAAGGTAACACTTCAACCTTAGTACATGAGATGTCAGCCCATTAGAAGCCAAATGGATAGCCTTGACGCGTCCAAGGCTGCTGCGTGCATCTTCGTGTGTGTAAGACCTTAAGGCTTTTGAAAAGGTTGTCTTGTGGGCTTTGTGGGAAGTATATATTCTGCTGGAATTAAGTGATGGGCCTTAGGGTTCAATTCATACGATGCATCACTTGACATAAATCAAGTTGGACTTGATTGGAAACCCAAAGATGCAAAGAAGTGGATTTCATTTACTACTAGAGAGACCTTGGCATTATGATAGACGTGTGTTGTATGATGGTTTTAAACACATGTACTCTTTTGTAAAAAATGGTGATAAGATTGTGTTGGGTCTTAGTAGGCTAGAAGAGGTTTCTAAACCTTCTAAAGGAGAGGGAAATAACTTGCTTACTCAAGTTGATTGTAGGAGAGAGTTGAAGCAATGGGGTGAAGTGTATGTGCTGTTTGTGGTGGAAGAAAATGAGGGGAACAATGATCCTTCACTGATTATGAAGACTATTCTTGAAGAATTATTTGATGTGGTTCTGGATGAGTTACCACCTGGTTTGCTACCATTGAGAGACATTCAGCATTGCACTGACTTTGTTCCAGGTGCAACTCTTACAAACAAAGCAGCTTATCAAATGAGTCCTAAAGAGCATGAAGAGTTACAACGTCAAGTGGATGAATTGTTAGCCAAGGGAATGATGAGGGAAAGTCAATATGCAATAACAGCTCTTTTGGTGCCTAAGAAAAATGGTTTGTGGCGCATGTGTATTGATAGCAGAGTTATGAACAAGATAATGATTGGTTATCGCTTTCCGATTTCGGGGCTTGATGATTTGCTTAATCAACTTCATAGGGCAGCATTTTCTTGGGGTATGTAGTATCTAAAGATGGAATTGAGATGGATCCTAGCAAGGTGGAGGCTATTCAGAGTTGGTCTGAGCCAAAGACACTCTATGACATCCGTAACTTTCATGGACTTGTTTCTTTTTATCGACGTTTTATCAAGGGGTTCATTTCTATTGAGACAAACTCAGAAAAGTTGGTAGTTAAATAGATTAAAACCTATTCACCCTCCCTCTAGGTTAGTTTAGACACATTTATATGTATTTTCAATCTACACATCACTTATGTCCATTGCATTGGATTTGTTTTATGAAAATTTGAGTTACTTTCCTTGATATTTGTGTGATTTCATTTTCTATCTAAGCTACTAATCTTGTGTTGGAGCTTTGAATTGATAGATCTAGTTCTTACCATATATTCTTCTAAGAACGATAATCTCCAGGAGAAAGATGTCCCTACGAAGATAGCTCATCACGAAAATATCGTTAAGGATAGAAGCTACTGGATGATAACTGTTCGAGTGAAAAGCTCATAGAGGAAGAATTAGTAGGAGAAAAGCTCGTGGATTGACCCCTGAATGAAATAGTCCTGAAACAAAAAACACTAGATGAAAAGTTCCTAGAGAGTAAATTACCAGAAAGACATCTCTCTCTAAAGTAACCATAATAGTGAAATATTCCTGGAGGATAAATTACTAGAGAGTTACTGCTTGAGTAATCACATAAGGAAATGCTTTTGAAATGAAGATCGCCAAAGAGTTGTACCAAGTGAAGCAACCACGAAGGATAAAAACTCCTATACAACAAACCACCAAGATAAACACTTTTGGAATGACCATTGGAAGAATGCTCCAAGAGGATAAATCAACAAAAGAAAAGCTCAAATGAAAGATCAACTTGGAAAAAACACAAATGAAGATATCACCAACAAAAACGAACTTGGAACAAATGTTAAAAGAAATGATCCCGGAGCCAAAAGTGTCAGGCCAAATGTTCTCATATGAAAAACCACCAAGTGGAATGCTCTGGGAGGATAAAATGCAATGACCATTAGAGGAATCATTTCTAAAGCCCCAACGATTGCCTACAATGATATGTGTTTCTCAAGTCTTCTAACATCTCAACAGCTCAATGCTAAAAGACTGGTGGACTTGTTAATGACACTAATTAATCGTTAAACCAAGTAGGTTCTCCATCGGAATATATCCCATCATGGGACATAGCCACCAGAAGAAAGAGCTGCCAAGAGAAGCAACCACCAGAACATTCGTTATTTGAGATGACAAGGGACAATTTGAATAAAGACAAATTTCAAAGAAAGATTTGGAATAAGGCCATGTCAACGCTAAAAATGAGGAAGACGGAGGAACATCCTTAATGACTTGATCACCATCAGCATCATTTTTTTCCACCTTTTTCAGCAGAAAACTCTTCTTTTTTAATAGCAAAATCAAAGTTCGCTTTGTCCAATTTTTTTGCTTCAGTTTCTAGATTTCCTCTTCTCCAAAATCAGGTCGAGATTTTTCTTCATCAAAGACTTGTTCTCAAAATGGAGTTTCTTGAGCTCCTCTCAAAGCTTACGTCAATCAACTTTTGATTTTTTTTTCTCCCCACTCAAAATGAAGCCATTTGATGAGCAAAGCTTTTCTCCAGAAGAAAGTAATGAACAAAGTTATACAATAAGAAAAATCACATCAGTTTAATCTACAAATTAAGAAAAAAAAAGATGGTAAATGTAAAAAAGAAAGGAAGTCCTACCATTCTGAGAGAAGACGTAACCTGCTTCATAAGATGTTCAGCATAAATCTCCATATTATATTTTTCTCCAGGAAATATGAGGTTAAGCTTCTCAACTATAGTCTTCAGATATGAACTCTTATCTTCATCAGCCACGTCTTTCCCAGCTCTCATTTTCATGGCAAGAGTTTTAGTTGGAACAACCCTCGAGGAACCCTCTCTAGGTGGCATTAGATTAGATGAACCTCCCACAAAACTACCTTTCCCACCAACAGAAGAAAGAATGAGAAATTCACACTTGATGCGACTACCTCCAGAAAAATTTCTCAATTAAAAAAAAAAAACCCTGTTAAAATGCCTATACAAAAACCGTTGTCAATTTCTATTCCAAATCACCAAAAAAGGCCTATACAAAAACCGTTGAAACACTAACCACACAGAATAATTTCTCAAGGAATATAACCACACAGAATAATTTCTCAAAGAACATGACAACGTCAAATGATTTCTCATGACTTGGTGACCATGCTTAATGATTTCTCCAGGAAGAATTACCACACATAGTAAGTCTCTAAGAGAATGTGTTTTAGTTAGTTTGGATTTATCACCATGCCATAAAGTCTCTTAGAGGATGCAGACATGTGACACTCATGTTACCTTCGGGTCATGAGACATAACTCCCAGTATCTTGTTAAATCCCCTTGAGGTTGATTACCCAAGGAAGGACCAAACCCCATGTATATGGAGAGAGACCCTCCAGGGTGGAAAAGTCTTGCCAAACTCTTCCAGGAGAAAACATGCAACACTCATGTTACCTCTAGGTCATGAGAGATAACTCATAACATCTTTCAAAATTCCCTAGAAGTTGATCTCCCAAAGAAGGACCAAACATCCTTTGTATGAAGAGAGACCTTCTAGAGCAGACAAGTCTTACCAAACTCATCTAGGATAAAACACACGACACTCATGTTACTTTCAAGTTAAGAGAGATAATTTATAGTATATCGCAAAATTCATTTAAGGATTATCACCCAAGGAAGGACCAAACCCCTTGTGTATGGTGAGAGACCCTCTGAGGCCAACAAGTCTTGAAAACTTCTCCAGAAGGATACATGTGACACTCATATTACCTCTGGGTCATGAGAGATAACTTATAGCATCTCACGAAATTCCCTTAAGGTTGATCACCCAAGGAAGGATCAAACCCCCTGTGTATGGAGAGAGACCCTCTAAGGCAGACAAGTTTTGCCAAACTCCTTCGAGATGATACACGCGACAATCATGTTACCTCCGGGTCATGAGAGATAACTCATAACATCTCACAAAATTCCCTTGGGATTGATCACTCAAGGAAATACCAAACCCCTAATGTATGGAATGAGACCCTCTAAGGCGGACAAGTCTCACCAACATTCTGACTAGCTCTAGAGTGACACTCACAGTTGTACGAGGTCGGAGAGTAGTACACAAGTAAGTAAGATTCGTTCCCATGAAGATTGAGTGATTGATTACCAAAATTGATTAGCCTAATTGCTATTCAAACAAGCAATAAAAGATGGTTTTCATAATTGAATTCTACAAGCAAGTTAATTTAAATAACTCAAAGGTTTTATTTGTGGTAAGTAAATAACAAGAAATGAAATCAAGTGTAATATTAAGGGAAACGATGCTAAGACCAAACTCCACCCTACCCTCTCCTAATTCCTTTCTAGACTCACTTACATACCCAATCTATGCTCATGCAATTTGTAGACTCATGCACCCAATTGTTTTTTTTTTTTTTTTTTTTGAAAGGCAATTTATTCAAGCAACAAAGAGCAGCATAAGAGTAATGGGGAACCAAGAGGCAACAAACCCAAAACAAAGAGCCACCAACCTGGAACACCCATAACAAACAAAAAGGCATAGGCTAAAATCAAGAGCCAACAACCAAGCACCCCTACCGCAACAAACAACAACAGATGCAAAGACAAACAACACTAAAACAAAAATAAAATCAAGACCAGAGATAAAACATCGTACCAAAATAAAACATCCCTCATACCATGGACCCTCGTTTTGCTAGCTAATGATGTGATTTTAAAAGTACTCTAGCATCTCGCTAGTTTAATGCTTAAACTAGTGGATTTGTTAATGACAAATATTCCATAAGTCCAAACAGGCTATCCATCAGGACTACACCAGGAGGCACAATTACCAGGAGAGCTAGATTTCAACAAAAGGAAAACTGCCAAAAATGAAGACACATTCTCCAAATCAACCACAAAAGGAACGATGGAAGAATCTGGAAAAATAGGGCTATGTTAGCATGATGATGGGATAAGGATAAAAACGGTTTTCTTATGTTTTTAATATAAGATCTCCATCCCTCAACAAAAATGGCATGAGCCAAAAGTTTGAACTAAATGGGGTGGAGCCACTCCAGATCTTTTACAACAAACAAAATGAGAGAAACTTCTAGATGATAGGTCAGCAATGGTCATATGGGCCAACACCCAAGACCCAATCCTCATTGCCCACGTTAGCATCAAACAAAGAAGCATCGCAATGTCGCCTAAATTAGAGTCAAAAAGTAGTGTCAGAAACAAAATGTTACCTCTCCCCTGACAAAGTGAATTTTGAATATTTTTAAACCTAAAATAATGTCATCCTATGGGAAAGGGACATGCATCTACCCACATGGTCTGAATTGTAGTATAAATAGACTTCAAATCTTAAACAAAATGGCCCAATCTTCCTCTTATATTTTTCAGAGCATTTATAATATTGTTTGGCTAATATTTTTACGTGTTCTCATTTTCAATCGTTGGAAGCGATCGCTGGCCTATTGTCGGCATCGTTTCCGACCCTATTTGTACCTCAGAAACTTTGCTCAATTTTTGAAAGCACACCACCACCTTCGTTTTATCTCTTGGAGAAACACATCTTCTACTAAAAATCAACCCAAAAATCTCATCTCAAAAATTCTCCCTGAGCGATTTTTCAAATCTAGTTAACACAAATTTAAGGTGTTAACAATTCTTTTTAGAGGAATAAGTCGTTTTATTGTTTCCTTTTTCCTGCTCTTTTTAGGTTATAAACACTATGAAGTTTAAAAGATATAATAAGGGTGGCTTTATTGTCACCCAAAATATTTCTTGTTACCCCCATTTACTTTTTACACCCATCAATACAATTAAAAATTAATAATTGATTCTCTACGTCTTCTACAATACCAAAATTAACCTTAAAAATTATGACTTATTTTAGTTAAAAAAAAAAAAATTCTCTACACTCCATATCTACCGTGTGTGGGTCATTTACCGATGGGTCATGGGTATCAAAACTGCTCCCAAGAAACGAAGCCATCATCATTAAAATCAAACACGTTAAACACATTAATAGCAAGGTTAGCCTCCTCATTGTCGTTTCTGTCTTCCTTATCATTATCTCCTTGCATCTCATTAACGTTTGATATCAATGTTAGGATTATGCTCAATAGTAAGAGTGTAATATTGTAATTAACAATCTTTTTCATATTAATAAAGTGATTTCTGGTTTAAACAAATCTTATAGCATTTATAGTTTAATAATTGTCTAAGTAAATAATCATAAGGTCTAAAGACTATGAGAAAAGAAGAATTGTTCGTACATCTGGATATGTATGTGGTAGACACAATTCTTTAGTTAGTCTTGAATATTGTTCACAACTTAAGTTAAAGGTTGGGCACCTTTATCTTGTTAAAGTTGTAGAATTCTTTTGCTAGCATTTGAGTGGGATCAAATGAGATATGATGAGTCTAAAATCATCGGAGTGTCTTCGAGCAAAAGAATCTAGTGCACTGAGTGCATTGAACAGGATCACAATGAAATACTTTATCTATAACCGTCAGTAGATAAAAGTAATTTCATTATCAGGACAATCGGAGAGTCTATCTTAATCCTGAGATAAATGATGGACTTATGGTTGCAAGTGATATCATTTGAGCTATCAATGAGTACGATTATATCGCATAGTCTATCCTCGATAGTTTGGTGATATTCATTTGTTAATCGATAGAGGACTTCATTTATAGATATGGACATCGTGGCTCCATTTATCGAATGAGAGTATAATATCATCATATGGATGTTTTGAGGTAATTGGATATTAAATCTCAACGTTGAGTTTTCGATAGTGTCTATTGAAAACATGGCTTTTGGACAAGTCAAAATATCCAAGTTCAAAACGTGGTCATATGAGTAAATATGGTAACTTGGAGAGTTATAGGCGGTCTATAAACTCTTGGCGATTACTGATATTAATCACGAGGATACACTATCTCCAATATGATTGTCTAGGGTATGAATGAGGAAACATCTTCCTTTTCTGTCTTTATTTAAGAGTTCAATTTTAGCTCTTTAGTGGAATGAGTTAAAATTAATGGATCGGACCTAAGTGAATCATTTGTTGATTGTGATTAGGTTATGTCTATTGAAGCTTAAATTTAGATAGCCCGCCAAGATCCCCAATCCACACGGACTTGCATGGATCACTTGATATATTCTACCGGACCAATTTAGGGTCCATCTAGAATTGCATTTAATATATTAAGAATATAATTTGCACATTATTTATGTAATGAGCTGCTCAATTATATTTATATATTAATGGATGACATGTGGGCTTGTTTCTTTTAGTAAGAATGGGTCTAGTTCACATGTGGGCTTTTTATTTAAAGTCCTATGGATTAAATGAAATAAGAAAATAATATTTGGCCCAATATTTTTATATGGGGCGGCAAGGTGACTAATTAACCTTAAATATTATTTTGTTTTCATTGTTTAATTAAATAAGAATTAATTAATTTATTAATTAATTGTTTAATTAAGAAACAAATCTTTTCTGATTAGGAAATATGATTCCTATTGGTATACTATTGGTAGTAGTATACTTAAATTAAAAGACTTGTTTGACATGGAAATAAATAAATAATTTTATTTATTTAATCAAATAAGAAGTCTTTTTATTTTAGTCAAATAAGGAATAAAAGATTTATGAGTTTGATTAGGGTTTGGAAGTCTTAAACTAAATAGGAATTAGGGTGCAATTCAAACTCTTTTTTTTGCTAGAGATTTTGGCCACCCTAAAAAAAAAGGAAGAAAGAAATTTTGCCACATATATATGTGGTCTTATAATATTCGGCCACTAGGTTTTTAAGTGCAGAATTTTATTTTCTTCTTCTTCTCAACTCATAGATAGAGAGCTTTTATTCTACTAAAACAAAAGGGAGACATAGATTATTCTTTGATGGTATACTATTTGCTTATTCATCAATAGGCTTGTGTATACTACATCAATCAAGGTTCACGCGAGTTTCGATCACAAGATTGAGAACTCAAAAGTGACCGGAATAATCTTAGGTTTCTTTTGATTGTTTTTGTGACTAACGAATAAGAGAAAAGTTTGTTTTATCCAATCACAGGCTTGCAATTCAAAGAAAAGGGAGACCACGCTCCTAGGTGATCCACGTTCGTGCTAGGATTGAAGATCTTGCGGATTACCATCGACGTAAGTCAATCGGATCACGCGACAAAAGGTATTCTTCTTTTGTTATATATTATATATCTTTAAATGATTAAAAGGGTTTAAGGTTCATAAAAGGAAAAATTTTTAAAAGCTACTAAACCTTTTTTTTAGTCTCGCTTCCGCTACGTGTACTTTTACGGTATATTTTTCCCTACAATCAAATCTCATAATAACAAGAATAATTGTGTGAAATCCAGACTTCTTTTTCCCTCCAATCACTCAAGTTCTTTCAGGCTGTAAATCTGTAATGAACCTGGATTCTCTCAAGAAGTCAATTTAGCTCCTCCTGCAGGCTGACAAACTTGTCGCCATTTTTGTCCATCTCTATGAAAATCCTTTGGAGTCAGTCGTTTTGAGTGGACACCATTGGGTAAATAGACCTAAATGGCACCAAATATATATTGACTTTTGAAAATAGCACTTCATTTATAATTTGAGTTTAAATGGCACCAAGGACAAAATTACCCCTTCCTTTTCTTTTATTACATTCTCTATCTTTTTTTCAAAAACCTCCGATGGAGGTTGCGGGTTCGAGTCCTCCCCCTTCCCAAAAAACCTCAAATTTATGTAATAGTGTAATACTTAAAAAAAAAAAAAAAAAAAAAAAAAAAAAAAAAAAAAACCTGCTAATGGAGGTGGAACATAGCTTCAATGGAGATAAAAGACCTTGATTGGAGGTCTATTTAACAACCTCCAAAGAAGGTCTTTTCCACCTCCATGGAGGTCAATGAAGGAGATGAAAAAAAAATTCTGGAAATTTTCTTTTTCGCCTAGTGAGTCTCAAAAATTTGAAAAAAAAAATGCCCAATAAGTCTTGGAAATAACTAAATAAGTCTCAAAAAAATAAAAAATAAAAAATAAGTCGAAAAAAAGAAAAAGTACAAGACTTATTTTTATGATTGTGTTTTAAGGATATTTTTGTCGGAATCACACTTTTGAGGCTATTAAAACTCATGTTATTAAGTTGGTGTTAGTCTTAAAAGTAGAGAAATAAAAAGTGCTAGAAATTTTTTTATCCCCGCATAATATTATATGACTCATATTTATTATTATTTTACTAATGGGTATTCCCATATTTACTCATTATGGGTATAAAACCAGTAAA
This sequence comes from Acer campestre, assembly GCA_954870605.1. Classification (NCBI taxonomy): domain Eukaryota; kingdom Viridiplantae; phylum Streptophyta; class Magnoliopsida; order Sapindales; family Sapindaceae; genus Acer; species Acer campestre. The sequence continues at coordinate 28,508,869 of OX940803.1, read as the reverse complement.
TAGAGTGTACAGAAAAAAAAAACAAAGTTAATTAAAATGAGTCAAAATTTTTAAGGTTAATTTTGGTATTATAGAAGGTGTAGAGAGTCAACTGTTAAATTTCTATTTTTAATGAGGGGTGTAGAAAGAAGATTAGTGTAGTGAGAAATATTTTGGATTTTTGGGTGGCAATAGAGCCACCCATATAATAATTGTTAAGGTAGAACGATTCTTATGCCCATTTTTACACTTTTTACAAAATAAATAAATACAAGAAAAAAAATTAATAGAAAATTATGGAATATTATGGGTTGTTTAATTTGGTTGATTGACAAATAAAGCAGATGTAAGGTGAACAGGTGACAACTATAACAGAATTCAAACACTATTAAAGCAAAATGAGCGCAACCATTGGTTTCCTAAATTCTTTCACTGCCACAGAAAAAAATCGGATCAAGAAAACCCAAACACTATAAAAACACATGGAATGTGTCACCAAATTTCGTCTCACACTAACATTCTTGATTTCATTTCTTGTTCATCTGAAACCTGTCCCTCTTTCTCTCTCTCACTCACATAATCTGAATTTTTACAGAGAGAAAGAGCTAGGTATAAAGAAAATATGGGTGCTTGCGCTAGTATTCCTAAGAGCATGAGGGGTGAGACTGCAGCGCCCGAACCAGCTCAGGAGGAGCAGGTTGTTAAAGCTGTTGATGAGTCCACCACCACCGCTAGTACAAATGTTGAGGAGGTTAAAGTTGAACAAGAGGAAAAGAAGGATGATGAGACCAATAAGCAGTCTCTTGGGTCATTACTCAAGGAGGAAGAAGCTGCAGTTGAGGAAGCTGCACCAGAGAAGCCCAAGGAGGAAGCACCAGAGAAACCTAAGGGGGAAGTTGCAGTTGCAGAGGCACCAGCACCAGCAGTAGCACCTGAGAAGGAGCCCAAGGAGGAAAAGACTAATTAGATTTTACAAAGGCTAAGGATAAAGAGGACTTATTGATAATACATGTTGTATACTTGTATGTACAACCTTTGTTGAAATAGATTCATTAATTGTGGGGTGGTCAATTTGTAACATCTTATTTTTGTTTTGTAGACAATTATTCTTTCTATTGTTTTACAAAAAAAGAAAAAAAGACAAAAAAATTGACTTGAAGGTTTATCTGGTATAAAAGAACTCTGCATGGATGCATATTTATGATTGATCAATTTGGTAACATTCATTAATATTTGCAAACCCTAAAAAAAGGGTCATAAAGGATTAAAGGGTCATACTCATGAAAAGCTAAAACATCAAATTGTAAGTCTAATATAATCCTCTAGATTATATATGTAAAGGAAATGAACTCAGATGTTCAAGGAGGCATTAATGGTGCGTTAGGATGCGCTTTTAGTTCACAATTTTTGAAATTAAATAAACTTTTATGGAAAACATTTGAGAAAAATTATAAAAAAATTATTTACGGGTTTTGATCTTATTTCATTTTTTTTTTATAGTGTTTAATTTTTATATTTTTAAAATTGGAGAATATTGAGAAAAGAATGAAAATGTAAAACTGCTGGTTTGTCTTTTTAATTAAAGAACTGGTGGTACAGCCAATTAAACTGCACTGAACTCTGAACTCATTTGGATTTAGAAGATATAAGACTTATAAATGGTTTGGAAGAGAATAACCCGTGTGAAATTTGTATTTATAGTTGGACTGATGTTGCATCAGAAAATGGGAAGAAAAACAAGAAAAATGAAAAATAATAATAGTAATAATTGTAGAAATTGAAAAATTTTCAAATTGCGTTTATAAGTAGATTTTATTAACTTATCACCTATAAGAAAAAATTCATATCAAAATTCATTAAAATCAATGGATTTCATCAAGATTATTACTTTTTGTTAAAATAAGACATTCTTTAATAGAGAATATATATATATATATATATCGGCTGCTCTTGGGTGCAACGTTACATAATACAACATAAAAAATTTGACTGTGATCATGTCTTATTTAGTACAACCACATCAACTAATATATGATTGTATGTTCTAACATGCGATTATAATAATTTAATTATGTGATCACGTGCAATTCATATACGATAACATTATATATATTTATGATCACATGCAATCATATGTGATCACATACTATTGTATCATGTAATATTGCACCAAAGAATGACCCTATATATATGGATAGATTCTAAAGTTCAGTGTCAACTATAAAATTTAACCCCAAAACTAAATAATTGTATTATTTGTTATACTTCCTAGCAGTATTCTAGAAATTGGCTTAGACGGCCGAGGCAGCCGCGCATAGGCCCTATTCGCTCTTTCTAGGTGGCTGGCTGATTGGTCGTTGACTAGTCGGCCGTCTAGACCGATTTTTAGAGGCGATTAATTGGTATAATCTTTTAAAAAAAATCTTCGCCGATGCGCCTTGCCAGTGCAGCTGCTGTCGTCGTCCGGTGAAGAAGAAGAAGATTAAGAAAAAAAAAGAAAAAAAAAAAGAAAAAGTAGAGAAAATTAAGAAGAAGAAGAAGGTGAAAAGAAGAAGATTAAGAAGAAGAAGAAGAAGAAGAAGAAGAAGAAGAAGAAGAAGAAGAAGAAGAAGAAGGTGAAGGCGTGAACAGAGAGATGGAGAGAAAGAGAGAGAGAGAGTCTTTCTTTTTTGAAACTGGAGAGAGAGAGTTTGGAAAAATTGAGATAAGAAAAAAAAAAAAACTCTGATTGATCAAGATCAATATAAAATATATAAATATGTTAATAAAAAAAAATAAAATAAAAGGATAAAATTGGTGGGTGCCGTGCCAACTAGGAGAAAAACTTACCTGCACTTGGTGCAACACTCAGTACATGCTGAGTGTTGCACCCCAACCAATCAAGGTTTGACACCTCACCCATTTAATCCAACAACTCATCCAACTCAGCCACCCAACTCAGCAGACCTTCCAAGATCGGTGGCAGCGTGCAACGGCGACGGTGACGGTGACATGCAGCAACGACGGCGACACCGGATGTGCAGCGACAACGGCGATGACAGAAGTGCAGCGACAACGGCGATGCGAACGGGAGGGTTTCCACCGTCCTCCTCCCTCCGCTCTCACCACCACCACACCCTCCAGCTCATTGACGACGCGAAGAGCTGGAGGTGTGGTGGTGGTGGTGAGAGCGGAGGGAGGAGGACGGTGGAAACCCTCCCGTTTCCGTCGCCGTTGTCGCTGCACTTCCGTCGTCACCGACGCTGTGTCTTCGCCGTCGTTGTTGCACATCCGGCGTCGCCGTCGCCGTCGCCGTCGCCGTCGCCGTCGCCGTCGCCGTCGCCGTCGCCGTCGCTGCACGCTGCCATCGATCTTAGAAGGTCTGCTGAGTTGGGTGACTGAGTTGGATGAGTTGTTGGATGAAATGGGTGAGGTGTCAAACCTTGATTGGCTGGGGTGCAACACTCAGCAGTGCTGAGTGTTGCACCAGGTGCAAGTAAGTTTTTCTTGCCAACTAGAGGATAAGAGTGATGTGACACGCTTTCCCACATGATCATATAATACTTTTTTTTTTCTTTTTTACAAAATGAAAGAATTATATATTGATTTTTTATTTATTCTAAAATTATCAATTTAGATTAGGAATTAAACAAAACACAAGGTAAAAAAAAATCCGCCTAGACGCTAGGCGCCAGTCCACTATAAGATTGACAATTAGTTTATACTAGAACACTGCTTCCTAGCATTCTTTTCATAGCATAAAATATTTAGTCAAGGAGGGATTGAAAAGGTCAACACTTGGGTGCTGACTGGTCAGTACTCAAGGTACTGACCAACCCAATGGTTGGTTGCCATGTAACCCAAAACAAGGAGAAAAATGTAAAATGTGAAAGAGTTTTGGCCACGTGGCAACACCCCATTGAGTGGTCAGTATACTTGGGTATTGACCAGTTAGTACCCAAGCATTTTCCGATTGAAAGTACATGAACTAATGGCTCCAATTCCAGAGGTTCTTATTGAATGAATAAATTTGGGATGTTAATAGTTTGCAGTCTACTTAAAAAGGCTGGTTCTATTTATTGGAGAAAATCTTGCGTGAGATGGTCTCACCACCTCACCGTCAAGTGGTGAGACTGTCCAATCAAGTTTCCTAATTTTATACAACTTTAATGTATTAAATTTTATTTTTGAGTGGTGTTATTGACATACCCACTATTGGTTTATTTATGCCCACTTTTTTAATTATGTAGTATTCTTTTTTTTTTCTTTTTTTTTATCAAAATTACTTAAAGATACATATAATTTAAGGAAAAAAACTTCTAAAAAGTAAATCTATTAAAATCCCACATTCCTTTTCCAAAAATAAAAAATAAAAAATCTATCTACAAGAATTGTTATATCAAGCATTGAAGTAAGTTTGAAGTTTATTTTATTTTATTTTTTTGTCAAAAAAAATCAAAAACCTCTCTATCGAAGAAATAAAAAATAGCCGGTTTTCAGCAGCAAGTGAAGGTGAGAGCGATAGGGCTGAAGATATTGTTGAAGAAAAGTGTCAAGATTGTCGGAGACTCCTGCAAAAAAGGGTGTGGTACAAAGTGAAGCATATCAATAAATAAACACAAAGAATGAGACTTTTATATTTGTATGTCATCGTTTTTATATTTTTGATACTCATTAAAGATCTGAGTTTTTTAGTATTTTTCTTCTTTTATTTTTTGGGTTCTTGTTATGGTTCTTTGATTAACCTTATGAAGGAACCCTGTTATTATTATTTTATTATTTTTTTCTTTTTTCCTTTCCACCATGAAATAAGAAGAAGAAAAACTTAAAAAAAATAAAAAATAAATAAAATAAATCATTTAATGGAGGTAAGAGAGGGACGTATACAGATATCAGAGACACAGAGATAAGAGATGAGGTGTATTAAGTGTAAGATCCTTTATTTGTATTGGCTTGATTCCATTGTAAAACTCTCTATATTTGTATTAGTTGTTGCTTAGGCGATTCTTGGAAGAAAAAAGCCTCAAAGGTGAAGAAACAACATCTTGTGCAAATTTCGTCTTCAAGGGGAACATCGCTTTCTTAGATGCTAAGGTATCAAGAATCTTCTTCCTCTTGCAAGGCATTAGGCACACACACACAAATCATTTATGTATGTCCCTATATCATAGTTCAAACATTTGGTATAACACTTTCACACACATTTAGTACGCACATGCATTTATCTCATTGTTGACAATCTTATAGAATTGCATGTTTTCTCACTATCACTTAGATATGACATGCTTGTGTGATATTGTGTTTATTTGTTTGTGTTTCTTGTGTTTTGGACTTGAATATATTCTCAAATGATTCTTTGTTGAGTTCCGGTCATTTCGGTTACTCACTCATTTGTTTTCGAGTTCCGAGTTGGAAGTTACAAAACTTTCCGTACATTTATCGTATATGGTTTTTGTCATTTTAGTTTCCATATATTTTCATGAAAGTTTTGTTGATGTCCATGTCCGTGAGGGAGTTACGGTTCATAATCCGAAAAAGGATTCGAATTCGGAGTTCAGAGATCAGAGAATTGTCAAAGAATGTGAGAGGTGCGCGAAAGGGTGAAAAAGGGAAAAAGGTGTCAAATTGCCATTTGCCCCCATTGGCCTTGGAGGGCATGTGCATCAACGTGAGGCCCATGCCAAAATCAGTTCTCTGTCCCCGTTTTGCACATGGCATCAAAATTGAATTGAAAGTTTTTGATTTCTAATGGGTTTTTATTGAGTACATTGCATATACATAAGCTTTGGTGTGCATGGTCAATAATATGTATGAGGTGTCTTAGGTGTGGTCTTCTATTGGTCATATGTTTTGTTTCACATGTGAACTTACCTCACCTGATCACACCCTCACTCAATTATCTTCCCTCTCCCACGGCAATTCAATTTGTGGGAAAAAGAAGAACAAATTTGTGTGCATAATTGTTTTCTTACAATTTTTCAAATCTTATTTCAATCATAACTTTTTCATACAAACTTGAAATCGAGTGATCTAAAAGCCAAAATGTTGGTCTCGACGAGAGCTACAAACCCAAGTACTTTCAGAACCAATTGACTTCGTCATTCTTCCCAGTTGTCTGATTTCAGTCTGAGGTTCAATTGTTGTATGTGAAACTTCTTCTCTTTCAATTTCTCTTGATCATCTTTTTGATTCTTTCTAATTGATTGTTGAAATATATTGAGAAGTATGTTAGAACATATGCTAGGGTTATATGATTGATTGATTGATTGAGTTTTAGCTTTGTGATTTCATTTGAACATATTTAGCTAAACTTGATTGAAATTGAAATTGATTCTAGATATGACAAATATGATGTGCCTCATGATATTGTCTAGGTTTAATTTCATAATATGAGAATTAAGATTCTTGTGTGGTATATTGAATACTCATATCTTGTTCTTATTGATTCACATGCTTTGATTTCTAGGTACATTTGTGATTGTTTGTTGATAAAATATCCTAGAATGTCTCTAAGCATGTTCATATAGCTTGATTGATCATATAGCTTTATTTGATTGTGATTTGCATCATTTGCATCACTTAGATCATTACCTTGTGATAGGTTGAAGTCTCTTGCAAAGTGAGTGAACCTTTGTATTGAGCAAGAAGTCTTGGCTAAGAATGAGTTCCAGATAGCCAAGTGAAAGTCTTAGTAAGGAGTTGCGTACTCCGGATAGTTGAGTTTGGGTAGCTTGACTAGGATCCTAGTGATCTAGATTGCTAAGTAAGGAAATCTTTCTAGAGGCTTGAGAGCCTTGGATAGAAAGTTGCTCTCTAGAGGTGTAGGACACATCTTGGATAGAGAGTAGGCTTTGTGAATCACTAGTCCAAGGGTTGATTAGGATTTGATAGCTTGAAGTGGATATCATAGTGTTGATAACTTTGAGTGTGTAAGTCCTTTTCGTATAGTGGATTTGCTTTGCCGGTGGCTGTGGTATCAACCCGTGGATGTTTCCTCTTTGAGGTTTTACCACGTAAAAAACTTTGTGTCTCATTTTTGCTTTTAGTTTTTGTTATCTTCCATATTCTACTTGTATTGATTCTCTTGCATATTGATGATTCACATGCATTGATTCTTTCTATACAATTGCTATATCATTTCAAATATTCATTTCATTATTATATTCCGCAATTTTTGAATATTGGAAGAATTTGGGCCTATACTTAATCACCACCCCCCATTCTAGGTATATTATACACTATTGCTTTAAAAGAAATTTCATTAAGTTTGAAAAATATGTAAAAAGGGTAATTTTGGAAATGAATCAAAAAATTAATAAAAACATTTAATTTTATTTAATTAAATCAAAATTTTAAAAAGTAGAGCATAAATAGGCCTGTAGGGGTGTGCTAATAGCACCACACTTTATTTTTATATTTTCAATAAAAATTAGGCAACTTGATTGGACGGTCTCACCACCTAAAGGTGAGACCGTCCCACACAAGTTTTTCTCTTATATATTGACACCCAAAAAAGTTCTCCATGCACCCATTTTCTCATTACACACATTATTCAAATTTTCCTTTAACATCCATTATAATTCCAAAAATATCCTTAACGAAACACCCTTTTATAATTCTACTTTTTACTCTAAATATATTCCTCCTTAAATTGAAAGAATCACCATAACTTCTCTCTTTCTTTTTTCTCCCAAGATCTAGATTAACACTATGTTTGGATTGATGGATGAGAAATGAAATGAAATGAAATGATAAGTTAAGGAGGAAAGGAAAAGAAAGGAAAAGAGAGGGAAGCTAGTGATTTTTTTTTTTTTTTTTGAATGATTATGAATAGATAAAAGGAAATTAAACGAAACAAATGCAATATTAATAGGGTTAGTTTTAGGATATTGAACAAATTTATTAACTTTTAATTCCTTTCCCTCATTTTCCATTCAATTTTGGAAAGAAACCAAATTAGGTGAAATAACAAGAAGAAATTATTTCCTCCTTATCCCTCTTTACCATTTCCTTTCTTTCTCATTTAACAATCCAAACAATAAATAAGAAATCCACTAATTTCTTTTCGTTCCATGTCTCTCCTATTCCATGAAACCAAAAATAGTGAAGTGCGGAACCTCTCAATTAATCATCTATTATTTTTCTTTTACCAAACTATTGTTTTACTTGTCTAATATTGTTGATTAGAGTTTATTGTAGTTGAAACCTTTTCCTTTTTTCCATTACCAAAGTTAAAGCAAAGAAGAAATGAAGGAATTTTTTTTTTGGGAATTCGAATGTTTATAGTACTTCTTGATTTCTTGTGGTTGCAAGAAATAATAAAAGAGAATAGTATTTAGGGGTGTACATTTTCGGTTTGGTTTGGTTGAAGATCAATATCAAACCAAACAAATATGGATCGGTTTGGCTATATTTAAACATAAACCAAACCAATGTGATTTTTCAAACCGATTCAAACCAAAACAAAAAAGGTTGGGTTGGATTGGGTAGGTTTATTGGTTTATATTTAAACTAAAAAATTATTGACACCCATCTATTCTTTTGCTACCCTAACACATCAATCAATTGCATCAAAACAAAGAAACAAATGATCATACCATTTCTATACCTAAAATATGCCCCTAATTTCTATTTCTTGCACTCGTTCCTTAGTGTTTTTTTGGGTGTTTTAATATGTTTGTTGAGCCTTTTGTAGGATATTTCCCTTAAGTAAGGTGTTTGAGTTTAAAGTGAAGATTGAGAGGAAAAAATGAGCGAAAGAGGATACGTTGCGGTCGTGGCACCGTTATAGAGTACAACGACAAGTTTTCCAGAGATCGTCGCTATCCAGGCGATATCAGGGTGGACATTGGCAGTTTGATAGCAGCGACGTCGTTATGGTGGACATCGGTGACGACGTTAGGGTGAATAGCGGCAGTTGGACAGCGGTGATGACGTCAGGGTGGACAGCAGTAAGCCTTCCAGATATCGCCACTATCCAGGCGACGTCATGGTGGATAACGGCACAGTGCCAACTCAGCTTAGGGATCTTTTTCAGGCCATTTCTGAGGGGGCATTCTTGTCCTTTTATGCCCAGATCATCCCCTAATCTTCCCAGTCTTTAAATACACCATTTTCTCCACCATTTACACCTCTCAACACACAACCACACAATACACCCTTTCTTAGAACTATAACTTTAAACACCAAATAAGAGAGTGAGAGAGAGGCCTACAAAGGCATTCATAGAGTTTTTTCTCCATGGATGCCTCACCACTACCAATTATATACATCCTCCACCCATCTTAGAGTAGATTGCAAAGAGAAAGAAGAGGTCTTTTGACCAATTTCGAGCCAACACTACAAGAAAAATGTTTATCTACTATAGGGCATTCACTACGAGCTTGGAATACCCATGATAGAAAACCCGTGTTTACTACAAGCCTTTAAAAACCTGTAAATAACATTATCTAACACATGTAATGCCCGTTATCGAAATGCGCTATTTTCCATCACAGCCTCGGAGACAACGAGCATTGCAACGGGCAATGTCCGTTGTAGATACGCATCTACTATGGGCATTGCTCGTAGTAGATGAACGATTTTCTTATAGTGCAAGCAAGAAAGGAGCTCTTGGAAGGGTTTTCTTCAAGTGTTTTCTCTTTTATCTCACTATGTTGTATAGATATCTTTGTTGTGAAAATCCCCACTTGGGAGTATTTGTAAACCTACACTAGTGTTCATCAATGAATATGATTGTTCTTATTTTTATTTGTGTTTTGTTTCATTCTTTGTTATCATTGTTATTAATCTCTTATCTTGATATGCATGTGTATTGAGGTTAGAAATTGATGTGTATTCATGGATGAGATTAATAGTAGATTAACTTAATTTAGAAGTAATGTAATGTAACATCCCATTTGTGTACGTATGTTAATGGATGATTGAAATCCCTTGTTTGGAATGGTTTGAGTGTATAAGGGTTAATGTTGTACCTTTGGATGGCTTTCTGACGTGTAAAATCGTGTTATAAAAACCTAATTCGCAAGTGCATGAATCATGAGATAAGTACAGCGACAAGTAGGGATCGTTCCCATGAGGAAAAGTAATTTATTGACTAAAACTAATTCTAATTAAAGCTAAGCAATTAAAAGTGACCAAGAGATTTTGTTTGATGATTGAGTGGATTAAAACTAAATTAAACTAAGAAAGCCACTTAACAAAGAATTGGTGTGTGATCAAGAGGTGAGAGAACTAGGTCATCAATGATCCCCAATTATGAGTTTTCAATGTTTGGAATTAACTTGTCAGAAATTCAATCAATTCAAGGGTTCATTCTTTATCTTTAATACGACTATTATCATACGATCGTGGGATGAGTCACGTGTTCCTAACCATTATCCACCCTTTGATTTATGGTGTCAACTAGAGATGCACATTTGGAGAATGGGGATGGATATAGGTCCCCCCATCCCCATCCCCATCCCCACTTCCTAGACCCTACCCCTATCCCCCCCGGGGAAAATGGGGATGGGGAATTTTGGGGGGACCTATATCCATCCACATCACCAATTCCCCATTTTCCCCGTTTTTTCCACATTTTCCCATTTCCCTCATTCCTCCATTTCCCCATTTGACTAAAAATTACAAATTAAACTAAAAAAAAAAAAAAACATTCCATTACAAATATAAAATAAAATTCATTAGTGCATTTTATATAAAATGTGAATATATACTTAGGGAGTTAGGGTTTTCAAAGAATAAATATATATATATTATAATTATATTTATATATGTTTGGGGGAAATTGGGAAATGGGGATGGTGATGGGGAAAATATGGAAATGGGGATGGGGAGGGGTCCCCCCATCCTCATTTCAATTTGGGGATGATTTTCATCCCCAAACCCCCCCCCCCCCCCCCCCCCTAAAAAAAAATTCCCTAAATAGGGATAGGGACGCGGGGAATTGGGGCCCTGGGGAAAAATGTGCATCTCTAGTGTCAACAATAATCGAAAACCCATTAAGTACAAGAATAAATAACTGAAATCTAAACTTTGCTTCGATCTATGCTAAAGATAGACTTTATTTATTCAAGTGAGCATTAATCAGGATTAGGATTTGATCTATTCTCTAACCCTAATTCTCAGATAATCTTGACCCTAAATTCATGTCAAATCATCATTCACCCTTTGATTTATGGTGTGAATAAAGATTGAAAATAATGAGGAATCAAATGGTTAAGCACAATGAACAAATCGAGAATTTAATTGATGAAAGAATAATTAATCCATACATGAGCACTTCACAAAAGGTTCATATTGATTCCCTAGTTATGAGATTAGTTACACATCACGGAAATAAAAAGACAAGAGATAGAAAAGATAGAACCCATTGAGGCCTTCAACGAATTCTTCAAATCTTCAATGTTGAAGTCTTTTTCATCTTTGAATCTTCTATGTGTAAAATGAGAGAATGCTGTGGTGTGTTGTGGAAACAGTTCTGCGGTCTGAGAGTGAGCAAGAGAGAGGCTAAAACCTAAAATCTTTATGTATTTATTGATGCAGTAAAATCTGTATTCAATTTACTAAGAAAGTTCGTTCACTGGGATCGGCGATTCTATCAGTCGAATGCCAATTAATCTAGCAAGGATTTACTCTAAATGCGAAAACCTAAATTGCATAATGCTTTTTTTTGGAAATTTGATGAATTCTAAACTTAACCTAAATTATGAATACTTAAACTAAAGACTAAAATCAAATCAAATCAAATCAAATCAAACAAGGAATGAATATACAGAGAGAAATACTAGGGAATCGATGCACATTTCTTAGACACTCAATGCTCTCAATTAATCTCAATAAACACTTCAATCTAGTTTAGGGCTTGTTTTGATGATAAACAATTAAGAACGAATCTCCTTCCCACCACTCGCACAAAGGCCATGTGTCAAGTGATGGTAAGGAATCCTTTAGAATAAAACTCTAACCCAAATCAATGCAACAAGGCCTTGCAAACATTACTTTTCAAGTCTATTAAGCTTATGATTATGGTTTAAATGGAAAAGGCCATTCACATCTAAACCCTAATCTCATGGATAAACTAAATCACAAACCCATATCAATTGAGGCCACAAAATAATATGAATAAGTAACATAGAACAATTAATTCAATAGACAAGACAAAAACCCAGTTGATTAACAAAAGATACACTAATTGTTCACATAGAGTTATCCAAAATTGGTTACATCAATCCCTTAGTTAAAGGTTTAGTTACACATCAATGGAGAAGATAAAAACATAGAGGAGAAGAAGAGAAAACCCACATTTATCTTGATAGCTTCTTGGCTGGAAATCTCCTTCTTCTTGCCTCTAAGAATCCTCCAAGGATGGATGAAGTTGAATGAAAGAATCAATGGAATGAATGAATGTGAAAGAATGGTGTTTTTGGGTATAATCTCCTTGTGTGGCTCTCAAAAATAAGACAGCAGTTCTATATATATTCCTCTCAAAAATAAGTCACTTGTTGTCCCAAACGAACCCAGTTTACGAGCAACCACTGCATGTGCCGCTAGGTAGGTAAGTTGCCTACCCAGCGGTAAATCAAAAACTACACCTCTGTTGTTTTCCACTGCTTTGGCCGCTAGGTAGGTAAGTTGCCTACCCAGCGGACAATCCAAGTTGATACCACTGCTGTTTTCCGCAGCTTAGGCTGCTGGGTAGGCACTCGTGCACAACCGGCGGTCTAGGCAGCGGTATAAGCCGCGGTGGACTTTTCAGCACTGACCTTTGCTTACTAAATCGGCTATAACTTATTCTAGGAATATTGGAATTGTGATCCGAAAAGTGTGCCGGAAACTAGACTTCTGAGGCTTTCAATCCATGGGTGGTAGGACATACAATTCAATCGGAGCTGAGAAATATGGGCCCCGCAATATGGCTGTTCTGCACTGGAAAACTTCACATTTCCATGGTTTCTTCCCATTTGCTCTTTTTCTCCATCTTTTGATTCATTTTCTTCCAAAATAAGATTCAACACCACTTTTACAGAAGGAGACCTACACATGCTCAACAAACACATTAAACAACCTAATTCACTCGAGAACGAAGCACAAATAATAGGAAAAAGGGGCTTAAAACATGTATAGAAATGGATCGATCATTTATAAGCCTCAGTTTCCTGAACGAGATCAGACTCCTCATGTTGCATAGATTTGCCAAACCGCTGCGAGTACTAATGCGAAAGTCACAACGGTCTCGACAACGGTCTTCACGTTAGGCGTAGTGCTATGTCTTTGAGAGAGCAATCGGAAGTGGTCGACACAGCGGTATACATTGTCCTTGGACTGCTGCGAAAAACCAAAGCAGTCTTGACAACGCAAATGTCCGTTTGCTGAAAAGTCCCTAAGATTCGCTAAAATAGCTCTTTTTATCTGAAATTCTTCAAACACATCATTTGGATCCAACAACTTGAAAATGCTCAAACACACAAATTAAATCCCTAAAAGGCTCGAGAAACAAGCAATTGACTAGAGGAATGTGGACTAAAAACATATACAGTAAATGATCGATCACTTTCCACGTATGACCTTGACTACTTAGCTCTAAAAGAATGGATGAAACTTATTTGCATGACCTTGCTAGAATAGGTTTTGGCTCTATGTTCTAGTGGTTATTGGGTTTTTGGCCTTAAGACACAATTGCTCATTCCATGACCTTGGTTGAGTGATGAGTTGATTTCGGTAAATTCCTTAATCAAGAGAACAAGCCATCGACTTAAATTGAATGTGCTTAATATTTAACAATCAACTTCATGTGCATTTGTCTTTGGCGAACTCTTCCCTTGTGTGACCACTATCTTGTATCTCTCCAAGCCACATTTGTTTTCGTAATTAGGGTGCATGCCTTTAGGAGTAGATTAATTTAGTTTAGGAATAGCGTAATTTAAGCACCCGGTTACATTCATGCATAGTGTAATTTAGTTTATTTTATTTGCTTGTCCCCTCACCATCCACATTAGGCATACACCTCACACACACACACACACACACACACACACACCATTTTCACCATTTCCATGTTCTTATTTACATGCTTTAAATAATCTATAAAACTTGAAACGGTTGACGGATGACACCTCATTGTGGAACGATACCCCTGCTTATTGTTATACTTGTCTTTTGACTCGTGCACTTGCGAGGTAATCTTAGAATTACAAAGAACAAACTTTTGACTTCAATAAATTAAAGATTTTGTCAATAAACTATAAAAGAATAAAGTAATCGGTAAAATTTATGAAACCTACACCAATTAAATGGTGATGTAGGCGAATTTTATACTTTTAGTTTTACTTTCTAATATATTTGGTTTGGTTCAGATTGGTGAATTATTTCGTGCAATTCTAAATCGAACCACCTTTAATCGGTTTGTCCTTTGGACAAACTGAACCACCCATTTCTTTTTATATTTATAACCCAAACTTTATTGGTTGGGTTATATGGTTTTTGCACACCCCTAATAGTGTTGCGTAAAGGATTAAGTTTTAATAAAACTGGAAATATTTATAAAGGATTTAATAAGTAAAATAAATAAAGGATTCATTGACTAAAATTAAATTGTCCTTTAAATGTAAATTTCTTTTTTGTGATAAATATATATATATATATATGAGAGTTCCTCATTACAATCTAATGTTTTTCTTTTTACACTTAATTTCTAAGGACACTCCATTCTAAATATTTAAATTTTAAAAAAAAAAAATTCTAAAAACACTACTTTTTTTTCCAAAATTTTCCCTTTTATCCTTTTGCACTCTTATTCTAAAGACACTTCATTAAATATATATTTTTTTCTATAGACACTCCATTTTATTTTAATATTACCCATTTTGAATACCTCTCTTTAGAAAATTTGAAACGGGAAATGAAAATAAAACTAAATAAAAGTGAGAAGATCGAAACAATAAGTAAATTGTTTTGGAGATCAAACTGTGAAAATAGGCAAACAATATTTGTTTTTCTCTTTTGGATTTTATATTGAGTAAAAAAATAATTTTAAATATATTTTTCTGGAAAAAAGATTTTTTTTATTTTTATATATATATATTTTCTAATTATGGTGATGATTGAACGTGAGTGGTATTTGAGAAAATAAAAACTGATTTCAATTTTGGTTGAATTGGAAAGTAGGAAAACTTATATATATATATATATATATATATAATCTAGTCATGATAATGATGGAGGGTTTGATGGTGTGTGAGAAAAAAATTATTTTGAAAAAAAGACGAAGATATTTTAGGGTTTGTAAAACAGAAATATAAAAAAATACGAAAAAGGAAAGAAAAAAAAAGACTTGTTTTCCAAAAAATATTGTTTGGGGTGTTTTTAGAACTTTCTTATCTTATTTAGTAATTTTAATTCAAGTTAAAATTGTCATTAATAATAAAAAAAAAAGAAGTTAGAATGGTGTATAAACATATAATTAATGAATTGTCAATAACATTTCTCAAAATGACTAAAATAAGTGTAAGGAGAACTTTTTGGGTCCACCCACTTAAAAAGGGTGGCTCTATATATTGCCACCCATAAAATATCTTCCGACACCTATGTTTTAAATAAACTTTTTTATTTCTAAAATACCCTTACATTTAATTACTTAAAATACACGGCTCTATAATTGGAAATTAAATTTACTTTCTACACGGCCCTACACCTATAAGTTGAACACCAATATATCATAAATCCTAATAATATACACTTAATCAAACCCAACATCAATTATAAAATATAATTTTTTTTTCCACATATAATTGATTTCATGGATTCCAAATGCATTAATGCATGTTTACTTTAATTTTTATTATTGTTTTGTGATTGAATAAAAAATTGTTGCAGTTGTAGTCTTGTAGAACTTTTTTTTTGAGCAGTTGTAGAACTCGAACACAACTACACAGATCTCAAATACAACTCACTCACTCGCTTTGATTTAATTCAACTACAAATTTTTATTAATTTAATTGGTTTGAAAACCGAAAAACTTGGTAGATGGATTTTTAAATGAAAAAAATTGGTTTGTTTGGTAATTGAAAAAATAGTTATTTTATTTTATTTTATTTTATTTATTTTTATTTATTTTTATTTTTTTATGACAGTAGAACCTGCACTTATTGTTGTTGTTTTCTATGATGATTATTAAATTTGTAAACCATTATGATTTCATGATTTTTTATTTTTTTTTGAACAACCAATTTATTAAGGGAAAGCAACCCACAAACAACCACAAAACACAAAGGCACCAGAGCAGCGCCAAGAAAAAACAACCAAAACAGCCATCGCCCACAAAACAAAACAAACCCCAGAAAAACAGAGACCCCAAACACAACCAGCCTACAGAAGCACCCCTACAACCACGAGGCAGAGTAAAAAGAAAAAGAAAACAGACCAACAAAGCCACACACCCACTGCCATCAATTTCCAGCGGCAGAGGCCAGGAAAGCCACTGTAGCTAGAAATTGACAGCCCAGCAAACACCAAGAGACTACCGGAAATCCCAAATAATCACACTCTCGAACTGCGCGGACCCTTTCTTGGCTAAACTATCCGCCAACGAATTATTGGCTCTGGGATTAAACACCACAGAAGAGTTCCCCAGCTGATCCCGCAAAGCCCCAATCTCGTTGACAGCTGAATCACAGTCAACTCTAATATTTCCGATGACATTCACCCAAGCAACCGCCACTTTCGAGTCACTCAAAATAACAATATTTTTCCTTCTCAAAGCAGCCGTCTGCACGCACAAATCGCAAGCCTGACGGATGGCCAAAACTTCAGCTGAAATGGCATCCAAAACACCAATGTGCATCGAGAACATCCCCACAACTTTCCCCAAACAGTCTCTCAACACACCTCCAATACCAGCGCTACCCAGATTTCATGATTTTTTTTTAGATAATTCAATACATCACTACAAAAAAATGGTCTTTTCCGATGGCTAAATGCCGTCGGAAAAGACCATTTCCCGTCGAAAATACCCTTTTCCAACGGGGAAAAGCCGTCAGAGGCTGCCATAAATACACTTGTCAGAAATAACTATTCACTGACAGGCCGTCACAAATACTACCATTTCCGACGGCCATGGCCGTCGGAAAAGATAAAAGTGCCGTTGGGTAATAGTGATTCAAGGTGGTCAAAATTACTTGTATTTCCGACGGCTTTACCATTATTTCCAACGGCTTATTGCCGTCGGAAATAGTCGAATTAAAAAAAAAAAAAACATGACTGGACTTGATAGTCCCCACGTCACTCGTCACGTGTCCACCACGTCACACTGACACGCACTTTAAATCCATGAAATTCATGTGGCTTGAACCCTTGACCTGGATGACAATAAGGGTTTCCCTTACCATTTTGCTGTAACAATATATCTGATGTGTTTTGCATATTATTTATATATAAGCTATTGATATGATTGTATACTATGTAATTAAATATATTTTTTTGTATACTATTTAAATATAACTATTGAGATATTTTTTTAAAAATAATATTTTATTAAAATTATTAAAGTTTTTGTTGACAGTGAATTTTGGATACATTTAACACATATAGTGATTCATTTAAAATATTGACCTACAAGTCACATTTTTTGTGTAGTATTATAAATTACATACATTCCATTATAATTTATTAATTAATATTATAATAATAAATTATTTATTTATTCCATGAAACCAGGATCAACAAAACAAAGACTATTTCCGACGGCATTTTCGACGGCCTCAATGCCGTCGGAAATAATGTATTTTTTTTTTTCAAATAGAACAAGACTATTTCCGACAGCATTGAGGCCGTCGGAAATAATGTATTCCATTTTTTTTCTTTTCAAATGGAATAAGACTATTTCCGACAGCATTTAGGCTGTCGGTAATAGTGTATTCCTTTTCTTTTTTCAAATGGAATAAGACTATTTCCGACGGCATTGAGGCCGTCGGAAATAGTATATTCCATTTTTTTTTCAAATGGAACAAGATTATTCCCGACGGCATTTAGACCGTCGGAAATAGTGTATTCCTTTTCCTTATTTTCAACGGGACAAATACTATTTCCGACAGCACTTCTTGTGCCGTTGGAATTGAGAACAAAATTGACGGCTTTTTACCTATTTCCGACGGCATTTTGCCGTCGGAAATGTGATATCATATTTTTACTCATTTTCGACGGCACTGAAATGGCCGTCGGAAAAGGTACCATTTCCGACGGCAATTAGCGCCGCCGGAAATAGTTCGTCACTAATAGGCATTTTTTTTGTAGTGCATTAGTTTCGCAAGTAACAATGAAAAAAAAATCATAATTAGTTTTAGAGTTGAATTTGTATTTTATTTTTGCCCAAGTAAAATCTTAGTTGTAGAGTTTTATTTGAACATTATATTTTTTTTATCGAAGCAAATTCTATAATATTTGTTAAAGGGAATGAAGAAACTGTAGTTGAATTTGAACATGTGTTGTATTATCGATTACCAAAAAAAAAATAACAAAACTAAATAAAGGAAAGATGGTGATTTTTTAATGTTGAATTAAATGTTTAAAATAATGGTCGCAGTTTTGTTGATGAAATTATTGTTGCTATATAATTCTGATGGTGTTGGTGCAGTTTGGATGGTGCAGTTCTGTTTTTGTGTTCAATGGGGAAATTTCTAATGTCTGTAGACCATGTTGCTTTTTATTATTAATGTTGGCTCTTTAATTTTGGTGGGTGGTAGGGGTCGTTGGATATTATAGTGGTATATGATATGATGTTAGCTTATTGAAATTTGCCCTGTTTTATGCTGGTTTTTGTTTGTGGTGGGTTTTGCTGGCGAGGGGTTGGTTGTCTATGATTTGTTCTTGCGGCTTCTACTGCTGTTTTCTTGTAGTATTTGGGATTTCCTCCTTTTTCAATAAAATTTGCTGTTTCAAAAAAAATATAAAAAATCTTACAAAATCTGAAATTTGTTCTTACAAATTCTGAAACTATGGGTGTAATGAGAAAAATGCGTAAAATGAAAAAAAAAAGGGTGTAATGAGAAAAAATGAATGTTTAATATTAAAAAAATATATATACTTAAAGGATAGTTTTTATATTTTAAAGGGTGTAGGTAGTAAAATTAATAATTTTAATTTTTTAATATGGACGTGGGAATAAAAATGGGTGTAGGAAGATACACACTTAAAAATTATATGGCAGATTGTTGGAAAGTTCAAAAGTGAAAGATTGGTAATATATGAGAAATTAGGGTTTCGGTCAGTATACTGTAAGATTTGAGCTGCATATAGAACAATGGTTATAGACTTATAGTGGTGAGTGGTGGCAGGCTTAGCCTTGCCGTAACCAGATCTCTCAACGGAGTTGCACTATCAATTGTTCAAACCCCTCCACAAGTAAAAAAAATAAAATAAATACAATGAGGAATCATATAGAAATCTCATCAAATATATATAATCAATAATAAAAGATATGGATCTTAAATAATCCTTTAACAAACCACAATACCATTCTTCTTCTTCAAAAAAAAAAAAAAAAAAAAAAAAAAAAAAAATCACAATACCAAATACTTTGGACAAACAATAATTAATGACAATATAGTCTGGAAAAACTTTATAATACTACTGGCATAAAAAATATAAGAATTAATAATTAATATGGTCTCTTGTTTAATATGCATCTACTTTCATTGCTATCTGCTCTTCTTCTATTAGTTGTGCTGGAACTGTTGCTGTTGCTGCTGCTGCTGCTGGTGCCTGATTACTCTTGGATTCTCCTTCAACTTGATTACTCTTGGATTCTCCTTCTTCTTTGATCAACTCTGCAGCAACTTGATTACTCTTGGATTCTCCTTCTTCTTTGATCAACTCTGCACTTGTCTCCTCATCACTTTTAGGTTTCTCTTCTTCTTTTTGTTTTGATGATGATCTATCTTCGACGGTTATGATTTTCAAATCATCTTTTTCCTTTCCCTGATCAATCTGCCAGTAATTTGAATACAAAAGTATTATACGTAATCATGAGAGTCATACGTTATTATCAATTATATTCTTCAATTATTTACATATTTGGCTTCAAATTAAATTAGTTCAAATCTGTATATAGAAACAAATAATATTTATGCTTTACCCTTTTTTTTTTTTGGATCTAGATCAGGTGAAGAGGGGATCGAAATCTTTATTATTTATTTTTTAATGTGTTAGAGTTAACACATATGCTCTAAAGACATTAAAACAGATAATATATATATATATATATATATATAAAATTAACCTATTTTCAAAAAACAGTCCATTAAAGTACACACATACATATATATATATATAGAGGTTACATTCCTGTCTCATGCACAAGTCAGCGTCAATGTCTATGTGCGAACACCTTAAAAATAAAAACAACTTTAAACAGGTCAAGGCCGGGACACTACCCTATATCTACTCCAACAGCACTAAGATAAATCAAATTAAACTAAAAATTATCAAGAAATTTTGAAAAAGAAAAGTAAAAAGCCAGAGAAATTGTTCATATGGTGATTAAACATAGATAGATTAGTCTTAAGAAAAAAAAAAAAAAAAAACTATTGAAAGAAAGAAGAAACCAACGATTGCTAATATTACCACATGAATGTCAGAAGCGCTGCCCTGAACAGCCTCCACCCCCTCAACCTGATAAGGCGGCAGCGTCGCATACTTGGTCTCTTGGACACGGGGCTCACTCACACAACCCAATTTTTTGAGGGCTGCTAAAATGCTGTTGGAGAAGCCCATTTCAACTCTCTCTCACTCTCTCTATCTGTTAATGTTGAAGAAAAAATGAAGAATGAAGCGATTGAATTGGCACTAGGGTTTTTATAATTATTTATAGTAGGGTTCCAGGGCTTATTGTTTTTCTGAATTGAAATTATTTGGAGGAATCACTTTCAATATTTGATTTTCTACTTTCCATAATCAAAAACCAAGACAGGCAGAAAACAGTGTGCATATAGATATTTTTATCAATTTACTTTTTAGTGAAGATTATAACGAGATTTGATTTGATTGGACGAGCTGTTATATATTAATTATAGGGAGAAAACCATTTTAGTCCCTGTAGTTTGACCTATTACACGAACTGGTCCCTCTAGTTCCAGTATTGTCTTGACAGGTCCTTCACGTTGACAAAAAACTGTATTTTCGTCCCTATCGTTAGAATCCGTTAGGGTTTTTAAACATTCCGTCAAACTTATAAGGGTATAACCGTAAACTTACCATGGGTGTTTCTAGAAGCCTTTTAATTTATTAATAAATAAATGATTAAATTAAAATAACTTATCTGAGATGATGCCATGTCATCAAACCACAAACAAAAGGCAAAGTCGTGGTCCCCAAATGAAATCCAAAGACCATTTTCTCTTATTTGCTTCTGAAACAACCAACATATCCACAACCTTTCGCGCCAAAAACCCTGCCAAAACCAGCCAAAGTTTGCTCTTTTCAGTTGATCTTAACGCTCGTTTTGGAGTCTGAAGTGTTGCTCTTCTTTTTGACCGTCTTCGTGAACCACTTGCTGCAAACGAACTGTATTTGCGAGGAGTTCTGAAGCACAGTCGAGGAAGGTTTGTTATTTTGCACCGATTAAGTTTTATTTTGTTCTTTGGTTGATATTTTTTGCATGCACTGTGTGTGTATGTGTTGATTATGCAAACATTTTGAAAAGCTAGGGTTTCTTTGTGTGATAAGAATTGGGGGTTTTTTGATTGAAACCTATCTAAGTGTGATTGAGTGTTGTTTAAGTTTTTTGAAGTGTGTTAGTAACAAATACAGTGCAATTTTTGAAGAAGAAAACTATTTTTTTTTTTTTAAGTATCGGGTTCCAAAACTTTAGGGTTTATTTGTTTGTTTGAAGATGAAAATGGGTTGATAAGTGTTTTTGTTATGTTTGTTTGGTTATTATTGCATGTTTGTTACATGTTTTGTCTGACTTTGTTTAAAAGTTTCATGTGTTAGATGTTTAGATGCAATTCAAAAGTTCTGTTTAGATTTTTAGTACATTTTTTTGACTCCCTTTGGTGTTATTTTATTGCTGTTAACAGGTGAAATGGAAGTTTTCCAAATATTTGTGTTGTCTGGGGATCAGGAGGTTGAGATAGGTGAGTGTGATGTTGATCACATCAGCCTCATCACTTTGGTTCATGCAATAAGTGAAAAACTTTGTGGAAGTCCAGAAGTACCTAATGGAGATTACTGGGTTTGGGCACAATTACCTTGGTGTGGTGATGGAATTGAGGTTAGTAGTGATAGTGAATTAATTGATGTCTTTAGGATGTTTGAGGAGCATGAGTTGGATAAGATAGTGTTTGAGGTAGAAGAGAGATGTTATGTTCCAAGTCCTCCAGGAGAGTCATCTTCCACACCCAATCCAGAGCCTACAGTGTTGGACATGGAAGGTGGATACCATGCTCTAGGTTGGTGTGACATGGAGGCTGAGATGCTGAACTATGAAGGTGATAGTGAGAAGGATGATGATAAGGATGATGAGGATGATGAGGATGATGAGGATGATAAGGCTGATGAAGGAGATAAGGCTGATGTCCCATTAGGTGAGGAAGAATCCATTGATGGGGATGATGGGATCACAAAAGAGTGTATGTATTTGTTTGAGGGGTATCAATCAAAGTCTGATGACGAGTACTTTAGTGACTCAGAACTTGAGCCAGAACAGGTTAGGATAGCTAAGTTGATGAAAGGTAAACCTTACAAGAGAATGGTGGATGGTGCAATTCAGTTTCATATAGGTCAAACTTTTCATAGCAAGGAGCACATGAGAAACATATTTAAGGACTATGCCATTCAAGAGGGTGTAGTTTTAGATAGAGTGAAAAATGACAAAGTCAGACAAACCTACAAGTGCGCAGCAGATGGCTGCCCTTGGAGGGCACATGCTTCATGTATGATTGACAAAGTGACATTTATGATTAAAACTTTATTAGACCAACATGAATGTCATAGGCTTTACAACAACAAAGAGGCAAAGGTAAAGTGGATTGCCTCCAGGTTTGAGAACTTAGTGAAGAGTAATCCTAGTATCGATGTGAAGGTGATAGGTGATTTGTTGAGGGAGAACTATAAGGTCTCGGTTGACATTCATAGACTTTATAGGGCAAAGCAAAGAGCATTGCAGGCTTTAGCAAAGGATCATGCTGTGTGTTTCCAATATCTAAGGAGGTATGCTTATATGTTGAACCAAAGCAACCCTGGTTCAGCAGTGCACATCTGTACACAAGATCCACAACCAACTTTTCAGAGAATTTTTTTAAGCTTTGAAGCTCAGAGATTGGGCTTCTTGGAGGGCTACAGGCCTTTTATTGGATTGGATGGGTGTCACTTGAGAGGCCCATTTGGAGGAGTACTGCTCTCAGCTGTGGCCTTGGATGCAAACAGTCGGTCATTCCCATTAGCTGTTTGCATTTGTGAAAAGGAGACTCAGGCCAGTTGGGAGTGGTTTCTTAACAACTTAAACATTTTTCTGAAGTACCCAGCAGGCAGGAACTTGACTGTCATGTCTGACAGACAGAAGGGTGTCATTGCAGCTTTACAGATCCATTTTCCTTTTGCTCACAGAAGGTAATTTCATTACATGTTCAATTTTACTGTTATGGTTATTCATATATAAGGTGTAATTAACCCTTTTATTTTCATTTGGCAGGTATTGTGCACGGCATATCTATGCCAATTTCAGACTTACTTACAAAGGTGACAACTACAAAAAGTTATTTTGGAGGGCCACTAGAAGCTCTAATGTTCATGACTTCAAAATAGCAATGGATGAGATAGGTGCTATTAACCATGATGCCAGGGCTTGGTTAGAAGAGATAGAACCAAAACATTGGTCTAGGTGGGCATATGACCAAGTCATTAGGTGTGACCATGTTACCAACAATATGACCGAGGCTTTTAATAGCATGCTAGGTTCACATAGAGCTGCATCATACTTGGATTTGCTTGAGTTCATTAGAAGGATGGTCATGAGGAAGTTCCAGGAGAGAAAAGAGGAGTGTGGAGCTTGGAATTCAGTTCTACCACCAAGAGTTAATGCAAGAGTCTTGAAGAATGGCAAAGAAAGTAGATTGTTGACAATGGTAGCAGCTGGTGACATGGAATACGAGCTTCTGGGTCAAACTGGGGGATATGCTGTGAAATTGAGAGAATATACTTGTCAATGTGGTAACTGGCAGGTTAGTGGGATTCCCTGTAGTCATGCTATGGCTGCAATAACCCACTATTGTGGTAGAGCAAATGTGAAGGAGAAGGTGACTGACTTTGTCCATCAAAGTCTGACCAAGAGTGCCTACTTGCAAACATATAGAGGCATGATCCATCCCATTCCTGATCAAAAGAGGTGGCCAAAAGTTCCTACTTGCATACTAACTGAAGGTATAACAGAGCATTTGAATCCACCACCTCGTACAGTCCAACCTGGCAGGCTTAAGAAGCTGAGACAGAGGGAACCAGATGATGCACCTAAAGGAGGGAGGTCTGGCACTGTAGTATGCAAGCTTTGTAAGCATGCTGGGCATAACAAAAGGTCATGCAAATGGAGGACAAAACAAAATGTATTTCTTTTAATCTCACTTCATTTTTATTAGGTTTTTTCTTACAAAAACTTTAATTCCTTTGCTTTGTTCTTTCAACAAACTCAGGCCAGCTCAATTGGAGCCTCATCTTCATAGCCACCAACCCAGGTATATCTTTTAAATTGACTTCATCTGATTAGATTATTTCTAATATAAACTTTGAATTCCTTTACTTTGTTCTTTCAACAAACTCAGGCCAGCTTAGTTGGAGCCTCATCTTCACAGCCACCAACCCAGGTATATCATTTAAACTGATTTCATTTGATTAAATTATTTCTAACAAAAACTTTTAATTCATTTGCTTTGTTCTTTCAACAGACTCCTATCAACCCAATTGGAGCTCATCCACCAACCGACACTCCACCTTAATTTCAAGTAATGCAGTAACATTTGGACTGATGGAAGAAGATAGCATCAGCTTGAAATGGTTTTATTTTGGTCTCTTTAGTTAATTATTAAGTACTTTATTATAGTATTTTGTTTAATTATTTGGTATTGTTGCTAGCTATTGTTTGATATGGTTATGTAAGGTTGCCTATCTTATGCTTAATATATTTTTGATTATGCTAGCACAATGACCATACAGAATGTTGCTTAGGCTATGAATGTTGTTATGCTTAATATGTATTGAATGATGAATACTAAGTACTTTTATTGATTATGTTATGCTGAATGTTTACAATCAATGATTGCTTGTCATAATAAGCACAAGCACTGCCATGGTTACACCAAACAAAACACTGTTCACAACCCACATCAGCCTTGACCCTCCTTGTATAGACTCTAGGTTATGCATTCTACCATGATTGTATGTTTCCCATAATATTTCCAGCTTTTGCAACCTTGCCTTTACAACTTCCAATTCTTGTTGGAGGAGAAAATTGTGACTACCATCATACCTTTGTGATATGTTTTCAGTGTATTCGAATAGGTTAAATTCTTCATTATCTGGTTCCCAAAACCTATAGAAATTGCATTTACCTCTCTCACAAAAGAAATACAATTTCTTTGGGTTGTTTAGAGATTCAGATATCTTTACTGCTGCTTTAATCCCACATGCGCATTTTCTATTCTTGAACTTTATTATCCCACCGTTGATGCTTTTTGATGTTGAGCTTGATGAAGCCTCCATGAATGATGCAGCTCTGTTGTTGATTTTTGTTGTTGTTGCTTCCTGGAAATATTTGTTGTACTAAGTTGTATGGCTGCGATAGGCAAAAAAAAGGAAAGCATGCCTTTTATAAGGCTTTACACTGAAAAAGAGCCATTGCTTGTGCAACGGTATCATCTTCAAGGGGCAGCAGGGTCATTTGACCCTCTGTCCTTGTCAGGAACACCTTTTTCAATGGAAAAAGTTACAGAAGGACTAAAGGAGACAATACTGGAACTAGAGGGACCAATTCGTGTAATTGGTCAAACTACATGGACTAAAATGGTTTTCTCCCATAATTATATGCTTTGACTTTAATACAAAGGTGAAAAAGGTTAAAAAGGATTGCAATCAAATTAATCCATTAATTTCCAATTTAGTGGATATGGATTTCGGTGCTATTATTCAAATTCAATATAGATGCCTAAGTCAATTTGGAAAGAACCCACAAGAACTTTTCAATTCTCTTATTTTTTATTTTGAAGACATTCATGACTTCCTTAAAACATTAGATTTTAATCACATAACACCAACACCAATTGCTTATTGCTCTGTAAGTACTCTATTTTCACTATTTGTAATTAA
The DNA here is from genome assembly GCA_954870605.1 of Acer campestre. Lineage (NCBI taxonomy): Eukaryota > Viridiplantae > Streptophyta > Magnoliopsida > Sapindales > Sapindaceae > Acer > Acer campestre. The sequence continues at coordinate 28,482,565 of OX940803.1, read as the reverse complement.
TAATTGTGGTTTGTCTTTGTATTTTTTGAAGTAATATTATTACAATAAATTTTAACATCAAACAGGTTAGGGTTCCGTCTTGACGAGATGTCGCTGTGAAACCTGTATTAATAAAATAAATTAATGTAAAATTTTCCATTTTCTTCTATTAATAATTCAATATACATGAAGTTATAATATGCAATTGTGCATGAGACAGGAATGTAACTAATATATATATATATATATATTTCTATAGATTGTCCCTATATATATGGGTTAGGCTATAGAATACCGGTGTACCCATATACCGTGTAGGCTATATTATGATCGTAATTTGAAAGAGTGTGATCCAACATTCGATCGCAATATTTTCTACACAATGTATAGGCACACTAGTGTTTCTATAGATTGTCCATATATATTACATAAAATGATAAGATCATATGACTACAAACCTGAATTCTATTTAAAAAAAAAAAAAAATACAAAAAATACAAAAAATAAAAAAAATAAAAAAAATCAGATAAATTAGCTGTTAACAAATCCCTAAAAAAAAAGTTAAAATATCTATCTAGGCTTCACTACATTAGTGTTAATTCGCAGTTCTGTTCAGAAGAAACTGATCAAACAACTTTACATTTTATTATGAATTTATTTTTCTCAAATTTCTTCAACGTTGGTTATGGAGCTACCCGTTTCCACATCGGTACTTGGTTCTTCCGGAATTGCCTCAAGTCCTCCCTGTGATTCAAACCAAAAGCATTAAAATGTGTTTATTTTCACAACATAAAATTTAGGGTTGTAATAGTATTTACAGTGTATTATTAAAACTCTTAACACACATTCACACGCACTCACATGCAAAACTAACAAACCGGTCAAATAATATACGTACGCATGAGAGATTTGAACTGAGTACCTTCTACTGAGTTAAGATATTCTCCATATAATTATCCAAAAAAAATAAAAAAAAATCTTCTCATATATAGTTTTGTTAAGATCAATAAGTGAAACACTTGTATGCATGAGAGAGAGAAAAAAAAAAAATTCAACTTGACCATATAATTTCTTCAATGCCAAGATGTTACTAGATTATTAAAAGACTAGGTGAGGTCCGTAAGGATGCTTACTCGATGTCATATAGTTGTTATTTTCAAAAATAGTCTTAAGTTCTACCAATTTTTTTTTAAAAAAAAAAAATTGAAAAAAAGATATCAATATTAAGAAAAAATTAGGGTTTACCACACGAACTGAGATCCTAGGATGCATGACAATATCTCCAGTTTCTTCATCAACCTGGTAATCACCATCGTTTTGATCACCACTTATTGTGTCAGCAACTCTATCTTCATCGATTATTGCTTTGTATTGTTGAATTTTTCTAAACGAGGCCTCTGCAGATTCTTTAACTTCTGGTTCCCGTATGCAATTCTGCGGAGACCAACAGTTTCCCATATGTCTCAAAACTCTTATTCTTTTTTCAAGATTTTTTTTTTTTTAATATATATAATTTTTATAATTTTTTGGGTTTGTAATTTATGTCTTCCCTTTCATTCTTGGAAACAAATATTTTTTTAAAGAAAGGCGATAGTAGCTATTATTATAATCATTAAATAAATCAACCATATAAATCATTATTTCCTAAAAGTTTCCTGTAATCTTTATGAGATCGAGTTTATTTACTTCACATTTATATATTGTTCCCGGCAAAAACCAGTTTGGGATCTTGCACGTGATTATATATGGAAATGGAAATTGTCCTAATTCGAGTAATCATGATCATCTATATATAGCAAGATCTCTTTTTAATAGGGTGCCGATATTGCCCCTCCAACAAGTCGATTTGTACACCCCCAACATTTTAGTTTTTCTTTAATTACAAATATATTCTAAACCGAAATTAGAAGAAATTGTCCATGACTACTTCAGAAATTACATCATTCTTTCTCTGTAACATCCATGACCAGATTAAAAAGAAATTGTCCTGGCTCAAGCAGGATGGCTTCTTCGGCTCTTCTTAAAAAAAATATAAATAAATAAATAAATAAATAAAATAAAATAAAAAACTGACTTTCTGAAAACTTAAGGCCCAAAATGTAATTCCCTTAGCTAAAAAAATAAAAATAGAACACGTCAAAAAGTGATATTTCGATATATGGTAGGAATGAAAATGATTTGTCCCAGCAATTTTTTTTTCCTCCTAAAATAAAAAAAGCGGGCCAGTGTTAGATCAATTCAAAAAACAAATCTTCATAAACTGTGAGGTTCCAATTTTTTGAGAGTGTAGATAAAAGAAATGGTTTTGAAATTAGATCCATATCCACCCAAAAAAAAAAAAGAAAACAACACTAATGGTATGTTCGGTATTGTTTTACCAATTTAAAATTTGATTTTCATATTTTTTGAATTTGAAAATGCATCTGGTTGCAAGAATTGAAAATAATATTTTAAAAAGAGCAAATTGCACTAAACCTCTCTGAGGTTTGCCCTCTCACACCTAGAAACCGCTTTATCATTAATTGACACTCAACTTTCCTCACGTCAGACAATTGACGTGTAATAACATGCAAAAGTCTAAAGTACCCCTGACCTTATATGACAATGTTTATTTACTTTTATAACCCTAGTAAAAGACAAAAAAAAAAAAAAGTAATCTCCTTTTTATCTTTTCAGTTTTGTCAGATTTAGTAATTTTAATTCAAGTTAAAATTGTAATTAATTAAAAAAATTAAATTGGAGTGTAAATAGATAATTTGTGGATTGTAAAGAGAATCTCTCTAACATATTAATTGGAAGTTTTGGTGGGAAAACTTTTTCTTTTGGACAAAAAAGCCCTTAAACAATTGAAGAATTCCTATTTTATAGAAAGAAAAAAAAATGTTTTAGAAGTTAACGTTAGACTCAAGTGTGCCAATATAATAGCAAACGCAGATTTTTTTATTTTTTTTTTGGCCGATTGATTCCAAAAAGTTTCCATTCATTACTTAGTTTTTCTAGTATGAAATTTTTCGTTCATCCGTAGAAGGTTCATGCAATATTTATTATGATCAGCCATGAAAGTTTCGCATAATATTTCGTTCAACCATGCAATGTTTGTTAAGATCAAGAAAAATAATTGAACTATTGTATCTGTGTTCACTATTGTAATTTTTTCAATTCTTTGATATAAACAATATCAAATGTTCTAAAATACAACAACATTGATTCATCAATCACCTCAATTCACTTTCACAAAAAGATGAAGATAATAAAAGTAATCACAATCATATTTGCAAAAAATAATAAGAATAAGAATAATAATAAAATAAAAATAAATAAATAAATAAAAATAAAAATTCCATATTAGTAACGTTTAAATCATGGCTGGACTTAGGGGTAACAAACCCAGTATTTTGCTAGGGCCCCCAATAGGCCCAGTCTCCTTTTTTTTTTTATAAATTTTTTTTAATAATCTTTTTTTTTTCCTCATGTCCCAATCTTTCTCCTTTCTTTGCTTTTGGGCCCAGACTGAATTGAATTGTGATTTGTGAAAGTGTGAAACTACCCACAGTCTTCTAGCCCCATTTTAGATTGAATTGAAAGTGTGAAACCACCCACAATCTTTTGGACACATTTTTATGATAAATTTTTTAGGGGCCCCGATTTTTGTTAATATCATTAAATTGATTAGGCCTCGAAATGTCTAAAGACGGCTCTGGTTTAAACATTGACGAAGTAGTATTGGATCAAAAAGTACCTACAATTGTCACTGTAAGTTCCTCAAGTTTTGATTGGCTTATTTCATGGACAAACCACAATTTGGGGCTTGTATTGTAAGGGTAACTTAGGCACATAATTGTTGGTGATCAAGCACAACAAGGCCCTCTACCTCAAGATGATAAGCACTCCAAAGGTAAAATACTTGTGCTTACTTGCTTTGAAGAGATCTTAGTTGCATACACACAAAACTCATGCACTACAACAGATTGGATCTTTTACGGCTTGAGTTTTACGGCGCACATAAAAAGCGCGTTGTAAATGTTATCATTCACGACGTGCACACAAATGCATGTCGTAATTGTGATGCATAATTTCTCAAAGACGGCACGCATTTGAAGAACGCCGTAAAAAAGAGATTATTTATGGCGCTCATATGAGGAACGCCGTAACAAAGAGATTATTTACGGCGTGCATTTGAGGAACACCGTAAAATAAGATTATTTACGGTGCGCATATGAGGAATGCCATAAAAAAGAGATTATTTACGGCGCGCATATGAGGAACGCCGTGAAAAGTGAATTACTATTTACGACATTAAGTGCAAGTCGTAATTGTGATGCATAATTTCTCAAAGACGGTGCGCATTTGAAGAACGCCATAAAAAAGAGATTATTTATGGCGTGCATATGAGGAACGTCGTAAAAACGATATTATTTACAGCACGCATATGAGGAACACCGTAAAAAAAAGATTATTTACGGCGCGCATTTGAGGAACGCCGTAAAATAGGATTATTTACGACGCGCATATGAGGAACGCCGTAAAAAGTGAATGACTATTTACGGCATTAAATGCAAGTCGTAATTGTGATGCATAATTTCTCAAAGACGGCGCGCATTTGAAGAACGCCGTAAAAAAGAGATTATTTACGGCGCGCATATGAGGAACTCCATAAAAACGATATTATTTACAGCACGCATATGAGGTACGCTGTAAAAAAGAGATTATTTACGGCGTGCATTTGAGGAACGCTGTAAAATAGAATTATTTACAGCGCACATATGAGGAACGCCGTAAAAAAGAGATTATTTACGGCGTGCATTTGAGGAATGCTATAAAAAAGAGATTATTTATGACGTGCATTTAAAGAACACCATAAAAAAGGATTATTTACGGCTTACCTATTGCGTGTCTTTCCTAAAATGATGCAATATATGGATCATTTTGTTCGTCCAAAGTGGTTCTCTATTATGATGAATTTTGTTTTTTTCCCATTAAGTTCTTCATAAGGATCAATAACTATTAATCTTGAGAGGTTTTCTATTATTTTTTAAAAAGAACCAAACCGTAGGAACCGAAACCGGAACCGAAACTGTTGGTTCTGAATCGAAAACCAAAACCGCCGGTTCCAAATAGAAAATCGGAACCACCGGTTCCGAATCGAGAACCAGAACTAGGGTCATGTCTACTTTCGAGTACGATTAACGATTGACCCTTTGATCTGACAATATATGATTTTAACAAAATAGTTTAATTAAATGTTATAATAAATGTTTTTTAGTATCAATTTGTTTATCATATAAAAATAAAATTTAAATTAGTGGAATTGATCTACAAATAAAACTTTGATTGAAAAATAATCAATAAAATTTTAATAACAAGTAGAGGTTATATATAAAAATTATGCATTTGGTAGCACAATCAAAGTAGCAGCAAGGTGGATAAGGCTTGGCTTGGTTTACTCATGAGTGCTGAGTTCAACACTCCATGAGAACACCATTTAATTGTGTGTAGGCATGGGTGGGTTGTGGGTCGTGCATGGCGGGTGATCACACTTTTGCAAGTGTCAAATTAACCACACTTGGAATACACAAGTCGATGAGAATCGTATAATGGCAAGCGGGATCGTTCCTCAAGGAAAGGGAGGATATTTGGCTATTTCTAAGATATATACACTAACATATCTATGAGCGGAAAAGTAAAATTCATTTTTTTGGTTTGAAAGATTGTTTTAAAATGTAAACTAAATCAAAGCAATGATTAAATAGCAAGAACTAAAGGTGATATGTGTGAAGTTATAGGAATGGATATTGGGGAATTAAATTGCCAACTAAAAGATTTTCCAATTGTAATGAATTAATCCAATTAAGCACTTTAATCCATCTCTTGGTTTGTTCTTTAATTGATTTGTCTTTTTACATGCAAATCCCACTTTGACTTGAGTAAACCCTACCACAAGTCTTCATAGGCACAATATCAAGTTCCTACCCAAGTGAACCTCACTATGGGTATTTACTCAAACAAGTTCTAAGAACAATTTCAAGGTCTATTACCATATAAACATTTAAGCATAGATGTTCAATTTCATAAATGCTCAAAGTTGAAGAATGAGTTAAAAACCATTCAAACTCTAAACCACAACTTTCACATGTGAACCAATTTACAATAAGTTAAATTGAACCTCAATTAACTAATAAAGTAAATGGCAACTTCAAGGCAATGAAATAGAATATACCAAGAGAGGATTTAATAAAGATATGACTAATTCAAATACATAGAATAATCTAATAAGTCAACTCATCAATTCCCCAATATGTGGGCTTTAGTTACACATACTAGAATAATAACAAAAGAGAGAAAGATTGTAGAGAGGACCTATTAAAAGCCTTCAATAGTCCCTTTTGTCTTTTCCTTGTACTTGAGATTCCTCTTCTCTCTTCAATTACTTCCTAAGATGTGGATGGATGTGTAGTGTTTGATTAAAGTAAGGGTTTTGGTATATGTAAGGTTAGGTAGTAATTAGGGATTTCAAGAATGGTGGATGAGTGGTAACCAAACAAAGATGATCAAAAAGTTGTATTTATATGGGATCACAAATGTTAGGGTTGGAATCCCGAAAATGATGACGTGGCACTTTATCGGCGGTTTCAAACGGCGGTCAGGCCGTAGAATGAAACTTCCGAATGGCTTGTGACTTCTCGGGAACGGCGGTTCCGCCGTTTTGAGCCGAGACCTCTGGGAGAATTCTACGGTTTTGTTATGCGGTCAGGCCGCAGAACTGAACCGCCGATTGCTTCTTTTCTTGGCGAATGACCATTTTGCCCCTGAAAGCACTCCTCTTGTCGCATATAGCCCAAAATCACCGGTTTTCCTCATTGATCAGCCCTGAATCCCAAAAGTACCTGTACAAACAAAATCGAGCCATAAATCCATGAGTTTAATCGGAATCCGAACATAAGTATAGGAAATAAGGGGTGCATTCTTATGTATGTAATGGCTCGATCAGCGGGTGGGTTGGCATGGGTGGGTGGGTGGCTATAGGGTCATAAATAATTTTTTTTTAATACATATTTATGGCGTGTTTAGTACGCCGTAAAAAAAAGATCATTCACGACATACAGCTGAATGCCATAAAATGGGTCATTTACGACATTTTTCAAATGTTATTAACGGCGCGTTTTGTACGCCGTAATTGAGGCATATCATTCACGATGTCATCTAATATGTCTTGCAGATGAACGCCGTAAATAGTCATTTACAGCGTTTTTTGCATGCCGTAAAAGACCCAATCTGTTGTAGTGATGCTTATCTATATTTGTTGTATGTTGTGTGTTTTATGTATGTGCTTTCATGTTATTGAACTCTCTTCATGCATGTTTTAATTGATTGCATCTTGGTTGATAATTGCCATGTCATTTTAGGCATTAGTATGCATTCACTTCACACTTCACACTTGCACATCTTTGATGGTTTGTGTTGTATTGTTTGTGTGTCGTGTAATTCGTTTTCCGAAGATTGATTGGAAACGTTCGCGCTTGCATGATGGTCTGCATGTCTTAGCGCGATGGTTAACCACTTGAGAAGGTCTCTTTCTTCTCTTGGATAAGTGTTAGATTTGGTTTGGTTGTTTGGAGTGAAGTGTCTAGTTTCAAAAGATTGGATTTAAATGTTTCAAATGTTTTCAAAATTGACCTTTGCATGGTCTTGTGACCATAGCATTTTATACAAAGTTTCAAAATGAGTTATGAAAATTTTTGTACAAACTAGACACCCATACCTTTCTAATGGTATATTATTCATAATATTTCATGACCGTTTGGATTTGTTTTGATATCTCCAAAGTGACCACTATTTTAGGGCATCGATGCTGTTTTCCAAGTCTAACCTTTGGTCACACTATTGACCATAACTCTTTCTACAAATATCGAAACGTCATTCCATCAAAAAGAATAGAAAGTAGACATCCATACATTTCCAATGGTATATCATACGAAAGGTTTTGATGTCGTTTGGTCATGATGTGGGGCGCTTGAAAATAAGCTGTTGTGCTGATTTGCTAGTGCGTTGGTAATTGCGCGGGTCTATACCAACACAACGGACCAACGCACTACTCCGCCCCTTTTTCATATTTTGATCATATCTCACTCATTTGGAGTCCGATTTGGCTCATTTTTGTTGGGAAATTCATGAAATTTATGGGGCTATTATCTAAGCATTATAAATACATCTCTTTCTCTCATTTATATTCAAGGAACAAAAACTACAAAACCCTAGAGAGAGATTAAGAGTTCCCTAGTGAGAGAAAGCACCAAGATTGCTTTTTTAACTCTCCCAACTCATTTCCATGTGCATCAAACATCTTCTAAACATCATCTAGGATCATCTAGGATGTATCTATGCATGAGTCTTCTTCAACACACATGTTATGGTACGTTGAACACTAATTTCATCTAAACTTAGTGTTTTTACTTAGCAATTTATCTCATTTATAACTTGTATGCTTTTATATTAATTTCTACTTACAAGATTGAGATTATGTGTTGATTGATTGAGTTGTTTTGTGATAGCTAAGATTTCATGTTTATATAAATCTAGCTAATTTATCTCATTAAAATGATTGAGATTGTTTGTGATAGCTATCGTATCTAGGATTGATTATCCTTCACATAGCTAAGTTGTATGCCATGACATATAGTAAACTTTGATATCTAGGATTGATTTTATTGTCATCATTGAATCCTAGATAAGTATTTAGTGTAACCTAACATTAATTGCATATTAGATATCACTGCATATTCACATAGGTTTTTATTGATCTCTTCTTGAGAAGTAAGTCTTGTGTGACTAGGTTGCTTAGTGCACAAGTAATTGGCCTAGTGCCACTGTAAAAGGCCTGCGGGTAGATTAGGGGGTGTTCACGCCAAGAGTAGTGGATCAAGGGATATCACTATGGATTGAACCAAGAGTGGCGAGTGGTAGTGTCCATATCCTGAGGTTGTCTAGGGTGAGAGTCCGAGTATTGCTTGAAGGTGTAACCGTCTTTTCATATAGTGGATTTTGGTGACTGTGTGTGGCTAGCATAGTAGCTTGTGGTTTTTCCCTATTGAGGGTTTCCATGTAAAAATCAAGTGTTCTTAATATTCCGCATTTTATACTTGATTTTATTGTTTGTTGAATTGGGTTATTTTTGTAATATTGACTAATCCAAAAAATTTGGTAATAACAGATTAACAACTCATTCACCCCCACCCCCCAGGTTGTATTTAGACACACGAATATAATATTTGTTTCAGGCATACACTGTTTCATCAATTAGAAACATAAACCATATCTACCAAAATAAGGGCAATAACAAAACCATTAGTTCAACTAATACAAACCTGAATACTATCACCAGCATCACTGACCTCATCAATAACACTAACAATACCCACCAATGCCCCCCCCCCCAAAAAAAAAAAAAAAAGGAATCACATAATAGTGATAGGCGCAAATAGACCATATACACAAAATCGGACAATATACACATATCCAACAACATATTTCCATGAAATGTCTTCCTTGTCAACCAAAATCCATTAAAAAAAATAATAATAAAAAATAAAAAAAAAGAAAAAGAAAAAACTACATTATATTAGCAGGTGCTACATCAAGTCTACCTATACTTGAGATTGCTGAGATGGTTGAGATGCACCTTGTGTGAGAGGTTGAATTGACACGTAATTGGATGCATCTCTTGGAATTGAAGTTCCCTCTTGAGTTGATGGAAACCAAAGGACCTAGAAAATATATGTAAAAATATATATAAAACGTGTCTAGTAATATCTTTAGGGGGGGGGGGGGGGGTGTGGATGGGGTGTGAAAATTACTGATTTTTCTTGATTAGTCAATATTCAACAAAAAAAACCCTTATCTTGTCAAGAACTATAATCAAGTGTAAAATGCTGAAATTAAATAACACTTGATTTTTATGTGTAAACTTTCAAAAAGGAAAAACCATTGACTAATATATGTGCCACACACGATCCTCAAATCCACTACTTGTAATGGTGTTTACAATCTAGGTTGACCACTGTCAAATCCTACACGGTCAATAACCCACCACTACTACCTAATGGGTCTCTAATAGCAATTCTAGACCTAAGGTACTTGAGCACTATACACCGGTAGTTATAAGACTTAACTCTCTAGGAGAAAAGATAAACAACCTAAAGTGAATATGAGCAATATTCAAAATGCATAAATGCAACATTTAAGTTTATCTAGGCATGGATGAACATGTCGAAGACATTCCTAGATATCATATAGCTATATGACATGCATACAACTTAGCTATATGAGCAAATCAAATCCTATATGCAATAACTATCATAAAAAACTCACAAAACAAAATAAAAAAGCTATCTTGAAATTAGTTAAGTCATAAAAAAGCTATCTTATAAAGCAAGAACATGTGAAAAGATGTAGATGATGTTCTAGCTACAAGTCAGGTGAGCAATAAAGAAAACCCATGAGAAATCATACCTAGAACATGCTAGATGATGTATGAATCATGAAAGGATGATGGGTGGTTGTGTTTTGGAAAATAAAAATCAAGTCTTGGTGACTTTTCTTTAAAGACACTCTTAAGCTCTCTCTAGTTGATTTTAAACTTGAAAACCTAAAAAATGAACTAGAGAATGTGATATATTTATAGAAGAGTGTGTGAGAATGTGAAATGTCACGTTTTTAAAAAACGGATCAATCGTCGACCGCTGTGAAAGCCACAACGGTCACGACAATAGTACACACTGCACAAGACACCACTGCGGAAAACAGAAGCGGTCATGCGAGCGTATGAGAGATCGGTGCACACTGTCTGAAAAAGCGCTTCCTATAACGTTGCGAAAACCCACAGTGGTCAACGCAGTGGTATCCAGTCAACCTTCAAAACTTAGAAGAAAAAACATGTAATCTCCAAACTAATTGGCATGGCAATGATCAAGTAAAATACAATAGAGAGATTATGAATGAAAAGAGAATATGAACAAACAAGAGACACACAACATTATACAAGGTATGTAAATGCATGAGATGTGTGTGTGTGCAATCTAAATCTCTTCAATTAAGAGTCAAGAAAAGTACACTACATTCCTTGAAGCTCTTGATGTCCGTAATGAGGTCCATTAACATTTGAGGAGAATTTTTTCAATCCTAAGCTACCCTTACATATTTGAACCTCATTATGATTTTATCAACAAAATAAGTCAATCAGAAAGTGAGACACTTGTAATATGAATATCAACATTTGTTCCCTGAAATAATAATTAAATTATACAAAATTTGATCTAAATTACCCTTGTTATTGTTCATGATCCACCAGGAGCAACTGTTGTAGAAGTTCCACCATGTACGTGTTGAAGCAAGTTCAAGATGTCCTGAAGCCGGTGTTGAACATCTACCTACCTGAAAGGTAACCAACAAGCACAACATATGTGGATGTGCTTTCAAGCAAAAATTACCTCATTTCTCTTTCTTTTTGAACATTTTGGTGGTGCAGTGGTTATGTTGGCAACCTACGATTAGAATTATTAGCACTTGAAACATTCAAATTAACAACTATAATAGTCTTTCAGAAAGAGAAAAAAAAAAAAAGCAACACAAGTAGTCTTTCAAATTAAAAAAAAAAAAAAAAAAAAAAAAAAAAAAAAAAAAACCTCAAATAGTCTTTTAAAAAAAATAATGAGAACTAAAATAGTGTTTAAGTTGTATTTATTTATTTTTTTTTTTTTGCACGTCCTAGAGTTGTGACCAACTTCTCGAAAATTCTCACACCTAAAACCAACTGACCTTTGCACATTTCTTGGTTCATTCGACCCTTTTCTTCTAGTCAGCCTTATCCTGTCAGTCCTCATTCTCTTGATTGGTGCCAAAACAGTTTTGAATTGACCATTAGGCCATAAGTTCTCATCTGGAATTACATGGATGTTGTTGGAGTATGTTTTCAAATATGAGGCTTTCTTCATGTAATCGTCCATAAAATCTTCAACACTATCTCGTATTTTTGGTGATGCATGCCATTGCATGCTTGCATGGAACCCCAGAGATGACCCATATAGCACACTAGCAAGTGCGTTTGTCAGGTTCCACTGCAAACTATCTATTCCCATCAATGATCTCAAACTCATATTCTCCACAGCGCAATCAGGGCGGACTCATGTGGAGACCAAGTGGGGCCTATGCCCCACCTCAATTTTTTTTATAAATAAATTATTTTATGTTTTTATATATATATATATATCAAAAATAATACACTATGACACATACCATTAATCAGCACAGTTTGTATAGTTTCTTCACTTCACCTTCTTTTTCCTGTCATTGTTAAATTCTTAACTACCTTTAATTTGTTATTTACTTAATTCAATTTTACTATGTAGTAAAGCATCTATTATTTATTATTATTTTGAATTTTTTTCTTATTTCTAATATTTTTGGTTTGACATACCTAACACATCCAATCAATAAACCCTAGTCTACTTTATTTAGAATCAATAATTAGAAGAATAAAAAATTCAAAAACATTTCTAATAATATTTATTAATCAATTATTTTTGTATAAATTTAAAGTGAATTCATTATAAATACCAAAAAAAAAAAATTATTACAAAACTATATTTTAATTTTTTTAAGAATAAATATTATAAATTTTCATTGTTCATGTTGTTTTTCTTGTTATTATTTATTTTTTTAATATTGTGTTTCTTATTTTTAGTTCTTTTCAATGTAAGATTATTTAGTTTATCTCGAGTAAGTGTTATATCTTTATTTATTTATTTAAAATTCATTATACCATCAATTGTTTTATATAAAAAACTCATTTTATTATGATTTAAATTTTCATAATTTTTTTATATAATTATTATTTTGTTCAAGTGCCCCACCTAGTTTAAATTTCTAGGTTTGCCACTAAGTGCAACAGTTCCATATATCTCCCTTGCTTTTGGAATTTTTGTAGCATTCGATTGGTTATATATTGTATGTTTAACTCCCTATTCAGTGAATTTTCATACCTATCTCAAATTCACTTCATGAATTTCCATCTATTTCTCTCCATCATGGTTAACATTAGCAGTGTGCGATATTTGTTAATCCAACCAATGAATGCTTCAACAACATTGTTCATGTCATGATTCGTTTTACATGTGGTGTCAAACGCATGGACTGCCCAATTCTCTAATGGAATTCTGGTAAGGTATTCATGTGAATTTGTAGAGGTCTTTTTGATATCCTCCATGGCTTTCAAAATGATGTCTTGTTGGAGCTTTTAGCAGAAGGCCAAAATAGTTCCCTAAAGTAATCAATTTTGAACCTACAAATGATAAATAGCATATTATTAAATATGAAACAGAAAATAAAAACAACTAGAATATTACATAATGAACATACTATTTTTTTTAAATAACCAAAAAAAATACTTAGCCATCATGTTCTGCACTATATTTCTACCACAAAATCTAGATTTGTGGTTATGCCAGATTGCATCAAGTGTTGGCATAATCCCCTTCTATCGATCAGTCATAAAATGAACCTCCCCAATCTCATATAACCCCACATGTCGATGCATCAAATCGAGAAACCAACTCCAACTAACACGACACTCAATCTCAATAACACCTCGTAATTTGCATCAATAGCAATTTCACAAAGAAAAATCCCCTCATATGGACCTTTTAAATGATAGTCATCTAGCCCTATGATTGGTCTACACCCTTGCAAATACTTGGCCTTTTAGGCTTGGAAGCTAAGTTAAAACCTTTGGAAATTTACAATGACTTGAGGATTAGGGTTATTCGTAATTAAACTCAATTTTATATGTGACCCATGGTTCCTCTCCAAAATGATGTTTCCATACCTAAACAGCTTGTTATAACTTTGCTTGTGGTCCTCCTCCCCTATTTTTAGTACATATATACCTCTTGGCCTTATAACGTGTATGGTCTGGCACAATAACCTCACACTGCCTCAATATTATTACACCCAACACATTAACGTTAGCATTAGGATTCTCTTTGATAAAATAAAATTTAAATGTTCATAATTGAGTATCGAATACAATTCGTGAAAATAATTAACAATAAACAATAGAAAAAGTAAATTATGAAAACCACCGAGAGTTATCTCAACAATCAATCCTCTTGCCTCCACAAGTCTTTCTTCAAACTTTCTTCACTCTTTTTCACTAAGACACGCTCCATCTTCAATCTTTCTTCCATTTCTCTTGCTCTTCTCATTTTCTCACTCAAGTGAGTCACCTTGGAAATCAATTCAAGCTTCTCCCCTTTTAGCTTTTGTATCTCCTTCTTCTTCTTCTTTAATCTAGAGTTCTCAAAGAACTTCATGAACTCATCATAGTCCATCTCCTCACCAAATTCATGATTGGAATTGGATGAGTTACTCTCACCATTTGTGTCACTTTCATCTATTTCTTCTTGCTTGTCCTCTTCCTCTTCTTTATCACTCACTTCATTGTAATTGTGAGAAGATGAGAAGGCAATGAAGTTGGCAACTTGGTCTTCATCATCAAAAGACTTATCTCCTTCTTTTAAGTCATTACTATCACTCCAAGTCACCACCAAAGCCTTTCCTTTCTTTTTCTTCAAATTTGCACACTTGGGAGCAATGTATCCATAGCCACTACACTTGTAGCCTTGGATGCCCTTCTTGAGGTCCTTCTCTTATGTTTGCTCCACATTCTTGGAAGGAGTCTTCTTCTTCACAAATTTTCCTTTGGAGCCAAAACCTTTCTTCTCTAATCTTATAAATTGCTTGAACTTCTTTGTCATTAAAGCAATTTCTTCATCCGAGTATTCTTCCTCATTTTCCACCTTGATGGTTTTCAAGACAAAGCTCTTTTGCTTCTTTGGAGTTGCAGTTGTAAGAGCCTTCGATTCATAGGCCAAGAGCCTTCCAATCACTTCAATTAGCTTCATCTTTGTGTAGTCACTATTTTCTTCTAAAGCCGTCACTTTGGATTTGAATCTCTCTAGAAATGACCTCATGATCTCTTGCTTGATCCTCCTATCTAAGTAAGGGTCACCAAGTTGATGGCTTTGATTGAATATGTCCATCAACTTTACTTGGAAGTCATTGAAGCACTCATCCTCCTCCATCCGAATGGTCTCAAATTGAGTTTGGAGGACTTGGAGTTTGGAGTCCTTAACCATCTCGGTTCCTTCATGAGCCGTCTCTAGGATCTCCCAAGCTTCCTTTTCAATCCTTGTGGTTTGAATCAATTTGTATTGATTATCGTCCATGCCATAAAAGATTGCGTGTATAGCTTTATTGTTCCACTTAGAGGCCTCAAACTCTTGGGGACTCCATTGTGCCTTAGGCTTAAGAACTTCCTCTCCACCTCCCGTAGGAGTCATAGTAGTTAGGGTGTAGCCACCTTCTATTGCCATCCATGCATGGTCATGAATTTGGCACACTTATGCTTCCATCTTGCCTTTCTATGCGGCGTAGTTCACCCTGGTAAGCAAGTGGGGTCTTGTACTAGAGGCTTCCTTGCTTCCAACTCTGTTCCCACTTATAGTGTTTGGGTGTATGAATGAGATGAATGCAAACAATCAAGCAAACCAAACAAGACACACACAAAAAAATAAAATAAAAATGCAAACAAATGCAAGACACTCTAATGAGAGCAAGGGATCTCCTAATAATGTTAAGGAACCCGCTCTGATGCCAATTGAAAATATATGAAATAAGTGTCTAAATAAACCTAGGGGGTGAATAGGTTTTAACTAAATTAATCGCCAACTATTTCATTTAATTAATATTAATCTCAAACACCCATAATCTATAACACAAATCATCATGAAAAGTAAGTGCATAAATAATCTAAATAACACAATGATTTGTTTTACGTGAGAAAACCCTAAAGAGATAAAAAAAAAAAAAAAAAAAACTCACGGGCATATGCTAATCGAACCCTCAAATCCATTATTTGCAAATACGATTACAATCTAGATTGACCGCTTTAAGTTCCTCAAGTTTGATTGGCTTATTTCGATGACAAACCATATGTGGGGTTTGATGTAAGGGTAGCTTAGGCTTTTGGTGGTTGGTGCCTTCCACAACCAAGTCCCTCTCAAGACCTCAAGAGAAGAAGCACTA
Source organism: Acer campestre (assembly GCA_954870605.1). Classification (NCBI taxonomy): domain Eukaryota; kingdom Viridiplantae; phylum Streptophyta; class Magnoliopsida; order Sapindales; family Sapindaceae; genus Acer; species Acer campestre. Next base: position 28,466,449 of record OX940803.1, on the reverse strand, counting down.
AAGGTAAATTTCTAAGTGCTTACTTGCTTTGAAGAGATGTAGTTGCACACACTCACAACTAATGCATATGTTTAATTCTTGTATATTGTGTGTTTTTTATATGTGTGCATTCATGTTCATTAATATCGCTTCTTGCATGTTTAAATGATTGCATCTTGTATGTCAAATGCTATTTCATGATTAGTCTTAGGTTGCATACATTGTGTATAGGCATTGTACAAAGTGCTATTGATAGCGCTGTTCGTACAACTCCCATCTGAGACCTGGTGAGATTTGGGTTAGGCGTTGTACAAACCTGATCGATTTAAATTGGTCGCTGTATAAAGTGCTGTAAGTACAACGCTATGTACAACGACCATCTAGTTCCCGAGTTGGACAGAGTTTTGGCGCTGTTGGGTTGCCCTACAAAGGCGTTGTACGTATAGCGTCAATGAAGGCTGTTCTTCATTTTCCCAAGTAGGCGTTGTACAAGTCGCTCTACGTACAGCAACCTGTACAACGCCCAAGGCAAAATCAGGGTAAATTATCAAAACACTATCACTTCATTTTAAGACCCTATAAATATGCCTCTTCAGTTTTAGGTCGAGTTAGAGAGTTCAAATATCATATTTTTCCCTTAGAACATTTTTCAAGAGAAAAAATTCACAAGAACTTAACTTTAAACACTCAAAGTCATTCCCTTGTGCGTCAAAGTTCATCAAGCATCATCTATGATCATATATGATGCATCCATGCATGGTTTTACAACATCACATCTTGCTTGGTAAGGTTTTCACTAACTTCATCTAATTTTAGTATCTTTCTTAACAAGTCATCTCTTTTATTACTTGTATGCTTTTAGAATATAATTCTAGATACAAGATAGAGATTGTATGTGGTGTATTATGATGGCTATATAGGTTTATTTAATCTATGTTTAGCTAAGCTTTATGACTTGTCATTTAGCTTTTTATATCTAGGATTAAATTAATTGTCATATTATCATTCTAGATAAGCATATAGGGTTCCCTATCTCTATTTTCATTTTAGATATCATACATATTCACATAGACTATTTTATCTCTTCATTGAGAAGTAAGACTTGTGGCTAAGATTGCTTAGGCCTCAAGTAAATTGGACTAGGTCGACTTTTATAAGCCTGCGGGTAGTAGTGGTGGGTTATAGACCGGGATTAGATTGTAAACACCATCACAATTAGTGGATTCGAGGTTCGTGTGTGGTTCACATAACAGCCTGTGGTTTTTCCCGGGATTAGGGTTTCCATGTAAAAAATCAAGTGTCATTTATAATTCTGCACTCATTACACTTGATTTATTGTCTTGACTAGTTTGGGGTATTTTTGTAATATTGATTAATCGCGAAAATTGGTAATAATAGTTAAAATCTATTCACCCCCTCCTCTAGTTTATACACACCGTGCATTATTAGTTTCAACCACATCACACTTATATGATTACTAATTCGTTTTTGCTACCCGTAGGCCTTTAATAGTGATTCTAAGCTCTTGCTTGTAAACTATCCAAGGTAAATACAAGACTTAACTCTCAAAGAGAAGAGATATACAACCTAAAGTGAATATGAACAATATTCAAAGTGCATAAATGCAAGGTCAAACTTTTAAGCTTATCTAGCCATTGATGAACATGTCAAACATTCAAAGATATCATGTTCCTATATAACATGCATACAACTTAGCTATAAAAGCAAATAAAAACCCTAAATGCAATAGCTATCACAAACAAAGCTCAACCATACAACACACAAATCTCCATATATAGATAAAAATCAAATCTTGATACAAATCAAGTCATATTGGAAATATCTTGTAAAGCAAGAACATGTGAAAAGATGAAGATGATGTTCTACTTACAATTCATGTGTGATTAAAGAAAACCCATGAAGAAGAAACACTTAGATAATGCTAGATGATGCTTGAAACAAGAATGGAAGATGAGTATTTGAGTTTTGGGTGATAAAAATCAAGTCTTGGTTGCTTTTCTTGCAAGTCACTCTCTAGCTTTCAAGAAACTCAAATTATAAGCTCTAGGTTGTCTAAGAAGGGAAAGCAACATATTTATAGAAGCCTCAAAGGAAGTGACATCGTTTTTGCAGTTGGAAAACTAAGATCGTCACTACCGTTGTTCGTGCCACGGTATGACAGGGTGTCTATGCCGTGGTACGCTAAGCGTGTGGGCTTTGGGATTTTTCGTGGTGGGGGACTACTCAAGAGGCAAGGTGAACCCACCACAGTATGCACAGCAAAACTTATCAGGGGCGACTCCTGACATGCACCACTATCCAAGCAAGTGCACTAGCAGCGGTACCAAGGGCGGTACCAACCGTGGTAAGAGAAAAACTTCTCTTTTTCAAATCAACAAGGCACACCTAATCTATATGCATGTTTATGCAAGTGTGAAGTGTGAAGAACATGCATAAGAATCAAACAATAAACACACAAGATTATCTAAGACAAGTAAATGCATGAGATATGTGTGTGTGCAATCTAAATCTCTTCAATTAAGAGTCAAGACAAGTAATCTAACTTCCTTGATGCACTTGAAGTCCACAATGAGGTCCATTAGCATTTAAGGAGAATTCTTCAATCCTAAGCTACCCTTAAATTTTTGAACCCCATTATGATTTTGTCAACGAAATAAATCAATCAAAAAGTGAGGCATTTACAAATATTTTTTAGTAGATCAAGTCTAAAGAAAATGGCAAGACAACAACCTCGCCCCAATTCCCAACTCGTACACCAGCTCCAAGCAATTACAACACCTCACTACGTTAAAGACTGGGCAGCATCCAGTATAACATGTGCGAGTAGTGTTAAACACTAGGACTTATCCCATTATAAAGTGCTGCCAATCTCATTCGGTCACCTTGCTACATTAAAGACTGGGCATCACCTAAAATAACATGTGCGAGTAATGTTAAACACTTAGACTTACCCTGGGATAAAGCGCTACCAATTTGATCTGTGTCAAGCAATCAGTAATCTGGCCACTTAGCTACGTTAAAGACTGGGTGGCACCCAGCATAACAAATGTGAGTAGCATTAAACACTAGGACTAACCCCTAGGATAAAGCGCTGCCAACCTCGTTCGGCCACCTTGCTATGTTAAAGACTATGCATCACCCACAATAACACGTGTGAGTAGTGTTAAACACTAGGACTTACCTTGGGATAAAGCCCTGCCGACCTGATCAGTGTGAAGCACCAACAGTAATCTGGCCACCTCTCTGCGTTTAAGACTGGGCAGCATCCATGATAACAAGCATGAGTTCGCGTTAAAGACTAGGCAACACCTAGGATAACACGTCCAGATTCAAAGCATTAAAAACTGGGCAACACCCAAGACAACACACACAAGTTCACAAGTAGTTTGGAAGTTCCTATTACACCTAAATGGGCGAACATTATAGAGATATAAACAGGTTCATACAAAAAATCATCTATAAAGTAAAATGCAAAGTCAAAGACATGACAAAAATCTGTTTTATTCATAAAGGAATATTACAAAACAGGAGAAGATACTAGGAAGTTTGACATGAAAGATCTAGACGAAGCTAATGTCATTCTTGGAATGAAAATTATTAAACATGACACTGGTATCTACCTTTCCCAGACTAGGTACATTGAAAAGGTTCTGCAAAAATTCAATCATATTGCAGGTAAATCAGCTCCTACTCCATATGATTCCAGCATAAAGTTAAAGTAAAATACAGGCAGAACTGTGGCCCAATTTGAGTACTCACAAATAATTGGCAGCCTTATATATGCCAAAAATTGTACCAGGCCTGACATAGCTTTTGCAGTTGGTAAGTTAAGTAGATATACAGGTAACCCAGAAAAAGAGCACTTGAATGCATTGATTAGAGTACTAAGGTACCTTAAAGGCACAATCAATTATGGTTTATATTTTGGCAAATATCATGTTGTGCTTGAAGGATATTGTGATGCCACTTGGAAATTGGAATTCAGATCTAGACGAGTGAAAGTCTATTTTAGCATTTTTAGCCTGGATTTTCTGATTAGGAGGTGGTGCCGTCTCTTGGACATCATATAAGAAAACATGTATCACTCCTTCATCCATGAAATCAGAATTTATTGCTCATTCAATTGTAGGAGAAGAAGTTGATTAGCTAAGATCAATATTGGTTGATATACCAATATGGCAATATGGAGTAAGTCAGTACCACCTATCACAATTTTCTGCGATAACTAGGCTACATTGTTGAGAGCATAAAATGAGAATTACAATGGCAAGTCAAAACAAATTCGCTTGAAACATGATCATGTGAGGGATCTGATAGTTAATGGTTGTGCGACCATTCAATATGTACGATCCAAAGAAAATCTTACAGATCCTCTATCCAAAGGCCTTAGAAGAGAATTGCTCTCAGCTACATCGAAAGGAATTGGACTAAAAGTCTATAATTAAACAAATTGTACTTGGTGGAAACCTAACTTGATGAGATTTCTCAGGTTCAATGGGAAGAACAAACTAAGGAACAATAGTGTAGTGCACTTAAAAATTAATAAATTGAGTCCATTCCGTTGCAATAAGTGCAAGAACTGTAGTAATCCAGAGGATGAGATTATAAATGTATTTTTAATAAATCTATGTGCTATTTGCCGGAGTTACTACAAGACACTTTTTATAGGTTCACCTAGTTGAGTGTGAAGGTTGATCAATTCTATGAGACTTACAGGCTTGTCTCTACGAGATGAAGCACTGTGACCTTAAAATTAAGGTGCTGGGCCAGACGCACAACAATCTCTGGAAGGAATGTGTGTGTGACAAATCCGGTTTATCCCATTGAGCAGCTTGTTAGTTCAAGGTACTCTTAACATTCTTGGTTAAACTTTGATTTAATTTGTTTGCACTAAGTAAAGGTTCAAGTCCAAAAGACACCTTTATGTAGACATATACCTTTCCTAAATGCCCAAATTTGAAAAGAAAAAAAAAACTTGGGGGCTTTGCAAAAGTGTCCACTTCCAAGTTTGAAAGAGCAAAAATGTCTCTTCATTGTTTTCCTTGCAAAACTGTCTGTTACTGAAGTTTACTTTACATAAAATGTCCCATGTTGGACTGAACTACCCTTCCCTTTTTAAAGGGGTTGTAATGTTATAACTACCCTTAAACATTTCACTTTCCCACAATTACCCTTCTCTTCCCTTCCCTCCCTTTCTTTCAACGACCCCTATTGAATTCCCTCCCCCATTTTCGAACATATCCTGACCCGACCGCAGTCCTCTATCTCCATCTTCTTCTTTTCCTTCTTCCTTCCCCATCTTCAGTTCTCCTCATCTTCAGTCCTCCCATCTTTGGGGCTTCAATATTCCTCTTATTCTGAAATTTGTTCTGAACTGTTTTCAACTGAACAGGTGATGGGGAAAACCATTTAGAAACCCTAAAAATAGAGAGATAAAGAGAGACAGAGGCGACGAGGACGATGAGGGATAATGTGTTTGTCTCTCCAGTCTTCAAAAGTTTGTAATTGTGTTTGGGTTTCTCTCGAGTTTGAGTCATGGCAGAGATAGATCGCAGGCAAGGGTACCTAAGATGTGTGTTATAAATCGAAGGTAACGAAACCGGTTGAGAAAGGAACGATTGGCTTCTTCTCGAGGTTCGAATCGTCAAATGAACCCATCTGCTGTAGGTTAGTGTTTCTTTTAATCTGTGCATTGAAACCTATGAAAGACGATTCTTTGTTTATTATGCTCCCTAATTGTTGTTGGTGTTGTCTTTTGTTGGATAGAGAAATTGCTTGATTGTGATGAGTATTTAGTTGTGATGAATGGGTGCATGTATTTTGGGTTTGATAAGTCTGTTCATTTCTTGAAATGTCTTCATCATATGGTCTGAAATTTGTTCTAGAGATTTCAGAATGCCAAATTGGGGAAGTGCTGCTGGTGTGTGGCATTTGTTGAAGTTCTGGTAGTTGTGTGGTGTTTTTTGTTGTTTTGTTTTCTATGTCATTTGGTGAAGTGCTGCTGCTGTGTGGCATTGTTTTGTTGGGATAGATAATTCTTTCTAGGGCTTGAAGTTCGATTCTGGCGCTTGAAACCCTTGTGCAGGGCTTGAAAATACTTTGATAGGGATTGAAAATACTTTAACAGGGCTTGAAATAGTTTTACAGGGCTTCAAGTCCTTTTACAGGGCTTTAAAAATAATTGTCCATGGTTAGAAACCGAATTGTTGTTTGTATAATTAGAGGTCAATGTCTTCATTATATGTTCTAGATGTCTTCAATATAGGTTCTGAAATTTGTTCTAGATTTGTTCAGTATAGGTTATAAAATTTGTTATAGATTTTCCTAATGCCATTTTGTTATATTTCTTCATTTGCATATCTTGATTAATTTAACAACATTTACAGGGTCTATGGATACGCTGGATGGGTTCATAGTGCACTACGATAGACATTGGATTGATGACGAAGTGCTGGGTCCAATTTCCTTTGCATGTCATGACAAAAAGTATAGTAAATTGTTGGAAACAATATATCACCGAATTGGTGTTAGTAACGATAGATTCTGGATAAACTTAAGTTCAGAGCTTTTAACGCCGAAATGGAGTTGTACATTATCCATTTTGAGCGATAGTGATGTATCCTGTTTGCTTTCTCATAATCGATCCTCGTGGACTGAAATTAAGGTCGAAGTCATAGAAAGACCTGTACCACCGAAGGCAACTGAAATTGTATTTCAAACTCCGATGAAGTCCAGTATGCCTAAACCCTTCCATATTTCAGAATCCCCAATTAGTACTCCACATTTCCCGTCAGTGAGTGGTAGCAATCAGCCGTTTGGGCCAGTTGACAACCAACCAACCCTCGGATTTACATCTGTCAAGAAAGATGAGGGGACTCCAGGTTCGAATACCAAGCATCCAAAGGCTGAGGTGGATGATTTTGATAGTTCTGAAACCTCTGATACAAAGGATGAGCATGAGTGTAGCAGTGACGCGGAATCATCATCAGACTGTAGAGAAGCTAAAAGAAATGGAGCAGCTAACAGTTCTACTCCCTCTATGACGACACGTTGGACAATACCGGGGTCAGAACTGTACTTAATTCAGCCTGTTAGATCAAAAGAATTGTTTGAAGACAAAGGAGAATTTAGTGAAATATACAAAGGACAAATGTTCAAGGACAAGAAAACCTTGAAAGGGGTTCTAGGGTTCAATGCAATGCAAAAGAGGTTTGATTACAGGGTTCGACGATCAAATCATACACGATTCATTGCAATATGTAAAAAGAGAGATTGTAAATGGGTTTTTAGGGCAGGGAAGTCAAGAAATGGGACGTATTGGAATGTGAAGTCCGTTGGCTCTGAGCACACATGTGGTGATAATGGAAACTACAACGTAGATTTTCACCGTGTAAGTTCCCATGTAATAGGGCAATTTTTTGCAAAACAGCTTGCCGATCCAGGATGCAACCTCCGTCATAAAGATATAATGACTGACATGAAGGATAAGTACGGCATAAACCTGACATACAACAAAGCATACAGGTCTAAGGACCGTGCTTTAGAAAGTGTTTTCGGTGATCCGTGGGAGTCATTTAAGATGTTGCCCGCATACTTTCAGATGTTGGAGAAATCTAATCCGGGGACGAAAACCAAGATTGTAACCGACAGGAAAAACCGGTTCAAATATGAATTTATGGCACTTGGGGCTTGTATAGAGGGATTCAATACAATTATTAGGCCTGTTATTGCCGTCGATGCTACCCATTTGAAGTCCAAGACCAGGGGTGTTTTGTTAGTTGCGGTATGCAAGGATGGTAATGAGATGGTATACCCGTTGGCATTTGGGTTTGCCAATTCCGAGTGCTCAAAGTCGTGGACATGGTTCTTGAAGCAACTTCACGACGTGATCTTGCATCCTGAACTTGTGATGATAGTTTCAAATCGGCACACGAGTATCTCTAATGGCATGAGATCAATATTCCCCAATGCAGCACATGGGGTTTGTGCATACCACTTGGCCAAAAATTTGAAACAACATTGTAGGAAGCGAGGTGACGTGATTAGTCTTTACTATCATGCTACATATTCCTACCTTTTTGATGATTTTGACTGTTCAATGGCTTCGTTGAAATCCATTCATTCTAAGGTTTATGATGAGCTCATTGAGGCTGGGATACAGAAGTTTTCACGTGTCCATAGCCCCAGGAAAAGGTATCATATGATGACCACCAACATTCCAGAGTCAATGAATTCAGCTCTACTTGCAATCCGGAAGTTGCCTATCACATCTATTGCCGAATTTATCAGAGATTTGTTGCAACATTGGTTCCACGATCCTCGAATTAATGCAAGAGAAATACCCACATTCTTGACTACTGATGCGGACCAACACATCAAAGATAGGGTATTAGCATTGCAACGGTGTGTGGTTCACTCCATTGACTTTAATAGGTTCAAGGTACAAGACCAATGGAAGGGAGCCATTGTGGACTTGGAACAACGTTCATGCTCATGCCGTGAATGGGACCTAGATGAGCTACCGTTTACACATGCCATGGTTGTTGCAACGTATGGCTACATAATGTTTATTTACATTTTTAATAACAATCATAATCCAAGAATATCTATTTGTTATTCATTTTCTATTATTTGTGTGTTTTGTATCAGGCTTAAAGGTATGCCCATCAACTCATTATGTTCCGACTTTTTCACAACCGGATGGCTGAAACAGGCATATGACATGTATCTGAACCCTGTTCCAGAACCTAAAGCGTGGGACATTGGTGATGATGTTCGTAATCGCGTTGTCTTGCCATGGAAAAAAAACGATTGACAGGAAGACCAAAGAAAAATTAGATGCCTTCTGTTGGGGAGAAACGAAAGCAACAAACGTGTGGGAATTGTGGCCATAAGGGACACAATAAAAAAAGTTGCTCGAACCCATCATGTAGCACAGGGAAACCAGAAAAAAAAAACCACGTGCTTGTAGCGTGTGCAAGAAAGAAAGACATAACAAACTTATGTGCCCAGATAGGGATAACCTACTCGACCCCAGTTTGGCACCCCACCTCAGCTCGGATGACACTAACACAGACGAAAAAGACGTTGATTATTAGGTATGGATGAGACTCATCCTTTCCTTCTAATAGTTGTTTAAAAAATAAAATATTTGAGAGATAGCAGTTGCTTACGCTTTTGCTTTTGCTGTTGCATACACATACACCTTCACCTTCATTGTAGGTTGAAATTCAGGATTGCAAGGAAGTTGTTGCTGTGCTGATGATGCAGTTGTACAATATTTACAACATTTTACAGCATTTTAGGTGATGTTGTTTATGTTGAAAAATAGGAGCCCCCAGCCCAGCATGTGTTTACAATTATTTTTCACTTGTTGTGTTGATGTATGATAATGGAATAATTGTGTATTCAGGAATATTTTTTGTGGCCTTTCCCTGTTATGGAATAATACAATCTTGTAGTTTCTAGTATATATTGTGGTATACTGTTCGTTGTAATATATACTGGCCTTGACATTATTGAGCCCAGGAAATTCTTTGTCTATTTCGTGCAAGATAGGGCTTCAATTTATATATCATTATTATTTTCATAAGCCCTGAACTAACAAATGTGAAGCCCGTTACATAACATTGATGTGTGAAGCCCAGGAAATTTGTTGTCTGTTTCAAGCATGACAGGGCTTCAAATTTTTTATTTATATTTCCATAAGCCCTGACCTATGAATTTCAAGCCTTGGAAGAACATTAATTAGTATATTAGTATATTAGTATATTGTGGAAGAACATTGATTTGTTAAGGCTTACGGGCCGAGGTTTTTGTTTAGTCGTTAACGTTAAGGCCTAAGCCCATGATAAATAAACTCAAATTGAATGTAATTAACTATTTGAAATCAAAAAGAATTTATATCTGAAATTAAATTAAATGGAATAAAAGGAAATTAAATGGAATTTAATTTAAGAGATATTAATGGTGTTTTTTCCATTTGAGAAACAGGATAATCGGTGCATTGGGTAGTAAACATGCATCCAGATGCAATTATGCAGAAGACTTTTAGAATTACCAAAACGGTCATGACTGGTTACCATTGTGACTTTTCATTCATGGTGAACGTTTGCATCCCATTATAAATACCTTGTCCCTGTTACATATTCTTTTCACTGTTCATTTATATTTGTTCATCCTTTTTTTTTTCATACAATAGCAGCAAACAATATCGGAAATCATGTTGGCAGGCAAATTCGTGAGACAGACAGGCTAGAATCAATCTTTGAATGTCTGAGGCAACGAATTGCAAATGCAGAGAACACCATCCGTGATGAGCGAGCAAATGCTGGACGCCTGACTGTTGACAATGCAGTTTTGATGGGAAAAGTTGAAAACCTGGAAGCAGAAATAATCAATTTACATGTTCAGATGGAGGCAAGAGACAATGAACTTAACAGTCTTTACATTCTTGTTGAAAAACTGCAGAAGAAGATGTTGGACTTCAATATTCCACCATTTCCCTAGAGAAAAGCCTCTTGTCATTCCGTTCACAGACCCTACAGTTTACTGCCCTTGTTATGCGTTTTATGTTTGTGTTAATTTTCTGCCCTACAGTTTGTGTTTCCTGCCCTTGTTATTATGAATGAAGACAATATTTCAATTATGTTTGCGTTTTAAGTTTGTGTTAATTATTTCTGCCCTACAGTTTACTGCCCATGCATTTCCGTTAGACAATATATCTCTAACATCTACACAGAAGGCAACATACATAACAATGAACCAGAAACACCCTGAAAGTTATCTTTTATTCATATAAAAAAAAAGCACAGAAGGCAATATACATAACCATCAACCAGAAACACCATTTCACATAAAATTACCCACTGTTATTCCAATAACAAACACAACAATTAGGTATAGTGGAAATGGAAGGAAATTTCTTTGGGTTTGTACGGGTTCGTTGTCTTATGTTGTAGCAAAAGTATGAACACAAAGTTCAAGCTGAATGTCACGGCTTCAGAGAGCTTGATATGCTTCATCAACCGTACTAAATTTCTGGTAAGAAGCACCCTTGAATCCATCAATTTGATCATGACATTCCGGCCATGAGTTGAAGACACCAGTTTTCCTCCCTTTGAAAACGACATACACCGATTTCTTCGCCATTTCAAACAACACACTGTATGACACTTCAATAAACAAACAACCAACAAACGAAAATATCAAATTTTTTAATAATGGCAAAACAACAAAGTAAATCTTTCGATAACAGAAAATATTCGACAACACAAACATTAAACGAAATCGAAGATAGAAAGAAAACCGATTATGGTTAATCGGAGGGACCAATCCAAAACACAAACATTAAACACAAACACTTCAATGCACTGTTAATAGGGCATAGAAGTCTTTTAGAAGAAATCGGAGGTAGAAGCTATACTTGCTTGTAACTTCGATTTCTTCTGAAAACCTCCATGCCCATCGACAAAATTCACATAGCCTGCAAAATTAACCTGTGCTCGTGTGTGGTGGTCGACAGTTATGGTGTAGAAGATGAAGGATGGAGATGGGTAGAATTTGGGGAGAAGATGAAAATCTAATGACGATGAAGATCTGAAAAAAATAAGATGATGATGATGATGTGGGAATTGGATCAACAAATATCGTCCCGGAACCATAAATAACCCCATGGATGTGGGGTCTAGCTGTGGTCCACTTTCAGTTAGTGGGATCCAGCTGTGGACCACTAACTTCTTTTCAATGTACTACATTTAAAGCCCAGAAACAATACATTTGAAGCCCTGTAATCGGAACCGAAGCCCAGAATCATTGTACAGGGCTTAGATGGTATACTTTTTTTTTTAATATTAATTTTTGGAAATTTTATAAATTTTGTCCTTCCATAAGGAATTAGTTACACAATATGTGGCAACCCCCTAGAACTTCGATACCACAAAAAAAAAAAAAAAAAAAACATATAACAACTGGGAGGCCTTAGTGGTACACTATGTAATGGTATAATAGTGCAAATGTCACCCATTGTTTTACTAGGGGTAGAACTGTTACTAAGTAATTGTAATGGAGTTGGTAACAGGATATTTTTGTGACCGTTCGATTCTCCCCAAAAAACTCTATAAAGTTGTCCACCTACGTTCCATCAAATTCGGACCATCTCGATCGGGAAGAAAACGACTGGACCCACATCATCGGATGCATAAACAAAATACATTCAAGCCCTGCCGTAATTTGTGAAGCCCAGATATTAAATAATGGACTTTTGGCATACAGGCATATCAATAGTTGTGCTGAATGTTGAATAGGTGGGCTCAAGCCCAAATGAAGCCCGAATAACTGGTAGGATAAAAGCCCACCCGTTGAATTACCCCATAACCGTTTTGGTGGGATCCAGCTATGGACCACTAACTTCTTTTCAATGCACTGAATATAAAGCCCAGAAACAATACATTTGAAGCCCTGCAATCAGAACTAAAGCCCAGAATCATTGTACAGAGCTTAGATGGTATACTTTTTTATTTAATATTAATTTTTGGAAATTTTATAAATGTTGTCCTTCCATAAGGAATTAGTTACACAACATGTGGCAACCCCCTAGAACTTCAACACCACAAAAAAACCATATAACAACTGGGAGGCGTTAGTGGTACACTATGTAATGGTATAATAGTGCAAATGTCACCCATTATTTTACTAGGGGTAGAAGTGTTACTAAGTAATTGTAATGGAGTTGGTAATGGGATATTTTTGTGACCGTCCGATTCTCCCCAAAAAACTCTATAAAGTTGTCCACCTACGTTCCATCAAATTCGGACCGTCTCGATCGGGAAGAAAACGACTAGACCCACATCATTGATTCCCAGACTGAATGGAGGTGAAGCCCTGGAATTGGAATTGGAATTGAAGCCCACAATCACTGTACAGTTCTTAGAAGGTAAACTTTTGCATTTAATTTAACTTGTGGAAACACCCTACACGTTTCCTTATTCCCCACTTGAGGTTACACAAATGCTTCTGAAAGTCTAAACTTTTTCAGTTTTTACAATTTTATCCTTGGTTTGCTATCAAATTAGAATTGCATTTCATTGCAAAACACAAACAACGAAAGCAAAGCCATTGCAAGGATTCTTCAAAAAAATCGAGTGAACAGGCATGCATTAGGTAGTGAACAAGCATCCAGATGAAAAGACTTTTTTATAATTACCAATTTACAATGATTGGTTACCGTTCATGGTGAACGTTTGCATCTTTTACAATTACCCATTATAAATACCTTGTCCAAATTCCATTTTTTTTTTCACAGTTCATTTGTATTTGTTCATCTTTCTTTTTTTCATTCATACAATGGCTGAAAATAATATCGGCAATCAGGCCATCAATTTGATCATGACATTCAGGCCATGAGTTGAAGACACCGGTTCTCCTTCCTTTGAAAACGACATACATCGATTTCTTCCCCATTTCACTGTATAACACTTCAATAAACAAGTAATCAACAAACCAAATATCAGATTTTATTTCTTTAAATAATGGCAAAGCAACATAGTAAATCTTAAAGAATAGAGAAAACATTCCAAAACACAAATATTTAACTTTCCTATTTCCCTGATAACCGAACAGAATGACAGTGTACATAATTCGATTTTTCTGACTTCACTTCTAAACAAAATGAAATAACACCAACAAATTATGGTTAATTGGGCATAGAAGTCTTTCAAAAGAAACCAGAGGCAGAAGCTATACTTGCTTGTAACTTCGATTTCTTTCGAAAAACTCCATGCCCTATTAACCATATAAAGGATATCGTGCAATAATAGGACTTGTGCCTGTGTGCGCTGGTCGACAGAGGTGGTGTAGAAGGTGAAGGATGAAGATGGGTAGAAGATGGATAGACGATGGAAATCTTAAGGAAATAAGAAGATGATGATGTTGTGGGAATGGTATCCATAATTATCGTCCCGGAACCATAAATAATAGGAGTTGTGGGATCCAGCTGTGGTCCACTTGCTTTCAACGCACTGCATTTGAAGCCCAGAAACAATACATTTGAAGCCCTGTAATCGAAACTGAAGCCCAGAATCATTGTACAGGGCTTAGATGTTATACTGTTTGTTAATTTTAGGAATTTTACAAATTTTTTCCTTCCATATGGAACTTAAAACAAATCTATCCATTTCAAAACAATTCGAGTCAACAAGAAATCGTGGCTTCAAAACAAATCTATTCATTTCATTCAGAACACTGAAAATAAAAGACAGTCAACCGGAAGGAAATAAATGCTTACAAAAAAACAACAACAAACCAACACAACCAAAGCAAAACACTAATATAACAACTGTAAAAATGTCCCAATTTCAGCACAATTGACCATAGTCAATGACCATTACGGGCTTGGATGTCAAGCCGGTGATGGAACCGATATTGTCAACAGTCTTCAAGACGACAAATCCTTGGACCACCTTACCGAAGACGACTTGCTTGCGATCGAGCCACTCGGTCTTAGCGGTACAGATGAAGAACTGGGACCTGTTGCCTGTTTTGCCAGTTTTGGCCATTGACAGGATACCGGGACTGATGTGCTTCTTTAAGAAGTTCTCATCGGCAAAACTAGGGCCGTATATCGATTCACCACCAGTTCCATTTCCGTGAATGATGTCTCCTCCATGGACCATGTACCCGGGTATCACGCGGTGAAAGGTTGAACCCTTGTAGTGGAGTGCTTTCCCAAACGTGCCGATACCCTTCTCTCCGGTACAAAGAGCCCGAAAGTTCTCTGCTGTTATCGGGGTGCTATCTGCGAAGAGTTCCATCACAATTCTACCCGCAGGGTGGCCATCAATGTTTAGGTCAAAGAACACTCTAGGGTTCGTCATAACAGTAAATTTGATAAATAGAGAAAAACGAAAGGGGGAGTAACTGAGGAGGAACCGAAGAATGGGAATCAAAGGCGGGGCCCCTTTTCTTTACTTAGTTGGGTTGGGGTTCATCATCTCAAATGTCATGTGGGTTGGCTTTGTTATTCTCTTATTGTTTAACGGGTTTGTAATGCAAAGGGCCCAGCCAAATAATTCCAATAATAAATCGGTTCATGTGATTTCCTTTTTTTGTGATAATGTCTGATGACTTAATTAATTAAACTTAAATTAATTAATTCATTAATTAAACTTAAATTAATTAATTCATTAATTAAACTTAAATTAATTGATTCATCAATAAATAATAAATATCATTGTAATTAAATAATTAATTAAGTGTATCAGAACCAACATCATAGTATGGCAGCTTCACACTAGGTATGATAATGAAGAACTGTACTAAAGCTAGGCTGTCAATCCACAATTGCAACATATACATCCTAACATTCTTCTTCTTTTTCTCTACAATATAGTATCCTGGGATGAATGAACATGAATTTCACCAATTTACCAATTTCAAAAATCGAAAGTGCACATCTACCAATTTCACCTATGGCTGAATGGGGTTTACAATCTCGCCATTAACGAAAACGTCAAGTGCCATTGCCTTCCTAATGCTTGGTATATTCTTTTGTCCAAATTCGTCAATCCACGGTAAAGGAACTTCGGATAATACTAATTCGGCAAACTTTAACATGAAAACGCCGCAGCTGGAACTGCACCATATGAAAATAACGGTAAGATAATGACGATTACATGTAAAAACCACCAAGTTATATAGCAATGTAAATTAACTACCCATCGCCCTGTTGAGGAATTGTCAATGGATCCACGTTTTCGCCAATGAATGGAGTTGTGGGCACAGGTAAGTTCAATTCTTCGTAATAATTTGATGCCTTCAAGATGGAGGGTAACAAATATAGTAATGGTCGGATTTCCCCTATTCGATTGTTCCTTCGTTGTCTTCCCCACCAGGAATCAAACATCCTTACTTTTCCTTCTTTTAAAAACACTTCAGAAATAACTCAGTGGTCGCCGACATTGCAAGGAATCAAAACCTGCAAGGAACGTTCAGGAATTTCAAGCCCTGTAAAGCAATTTCAAGCCCTAGAAATGGGAATACAAGCCCTGCTAATGGGAATTCAAGCCCTGGCAGAAGGAGTGAAACATAACATACCAAATCCACCAAATCCATATTCATGCAAAACATACAAACTTACCGAATTCATCTTCCACCACGGTTCATTGTAAAGCAGATCATGACCCCAGACGTAATGTAAAAAATCATTGTCAGGGTGGAAATCCAATGGACTAAACTCGGGGTAATCTTCCCAAACTTCTTTTTTTTCGCACACTGCTGGTGGAGAAGGACCTTTCTTCTTCTTTTTCACACATTGCTGCATAACTTCTTTGTCTGATCCATCTTCCCCAGCCTTTTCGACCTCATCAATTCTTATCCTATCTTCCTTTTCAAACTCTTGTAGCTGCCTTTGGATTCGTATCTCCAGCACTATTTTCTTCCACTGAATGTTCAAATTGAGCTGTGTAAAAAAAAAACCAGCCATCTTATAAAAAAAAACCAACCATCTTAAGCAAATAAATATTCCATAATCCAAGAATAAAAGTGAACTTACGAAAAACGCGGGAGAGACCAATCCTACATCCTGCCGGTAATTAAACTATAATCCCAAACGCTTCTTCCAAAGCACGTCGAAGTAGCTGTCTATATGCTACAATTACATGTATCGACGGAGAATTAGAAAACAAGTGTACATGTTAACAATATAATAACAAAATTGAACACTATAAAAGAAGTTACTGAGTTTGAAATACATTTGTTCGTGTTAATGAAGTCCTTCAACACGGAATGTGTCATGTCTTTTACGGGGTGCCCGGTATATATTCTGTTCATTGTCAACCGGATTTTTTTTTTTATATATTATGGCATAACATATCACAACTACATAAATTGAACTAGCTTAGGTTAATGGAGGATAGGAAAAAGCATTACCTGACTTCATTTTTGCCCTTCAAAAATGCCGTGAAGTCTTTGGAATGCTGATTTTCTTCTCCTTTCTTCTTCGTTTCCGACATGGGGTCAACATACGGGGTCAGGAGGAACCTTGACCGCCTTCGGCCCCTTTCCTTGTCGTCATTCTTGTAAACCACTGATGGGTCAACAGATTCATCCCATATAACACTAGGCATACTGGTTGGAAGCACACTAACCAGGTACACATCTGGGGATGGGAAATCATCCACACAAATTGGCTTTTTAGCAACATCCGCATTGTCTCCTTCAGACTTCTTACCAACTACTTGAACTTCAACATTACTCTCATCCTCGGCCTTCTCAACAACACTATCAGCCTCGTCCTTCTCAACAATACTATCAATGTCGTCCTTCTCAACAACACTTTCAACCTCTGCCTTCTCATTTCTGCTCTTATCCCCGGCCTTCTCAATTTTGCTCTTATCCTCGGCCTTCTCAATGCCACTATCACCCTCGGCCTTCTCAACAACACTCTTATCTTCGACCTTCTCAACAAAACTATCAACATCAGTCTCAACACTTGCCTCTCTGTCAACAACCTTAAAATCCTTCAGATCATTCTCAACACCTAGCAGTCTGTCACCCTCCTGATCAACTTCATCATCATGAATGTCATTCACAATATGTACCTTCTCATCCAACATATTGCTGCCATCCTACAATGAGAACAATATATTTTAAGGACTGCCCTGGCGAATGACTGTTATTATGTAATAAATATTAGAGTAAACTAACAAATAATTGAAGCTTACCCTATCAAAACCTTTCTCCTTCATTTCTCTTGATTTTTTCGGTGAAGATGTATCTCTAACCTTGTTTTGTTTGGCAATCTTTGCAATTTCTTCTGCTATCTAACGCTTCATCCTCCCCTCGCTTTCTTTTATTTGCTGTGTAATCAGATTTTCCATACATGTATACAATTCGGGAATTGTATACGGAACCGATGTCTTCAATTTTGACTGCAAATCCAATTCAAAATCCAAAATTATTGATTACATCATACAAAAGAACTTAGTAAAATAACTTAGGATAATAAAACTTAAAACTTATGTATATTATGAATTTTTACCTTCGGAGTTTTTACATCTCCATGGAAGAGCCGCTTCTTAGACACCGGTTGATCTGAGTTTTTAGATCAGAGAGTCTTGGTATGCTGAATGGAAGCAGCACCCTCTTCCATTGCATCTGCACGGTCCTCCACATCATCATGATCATGGTCCTCCCTTGCCACATCATCCAACATCAAAGATTTGTAGTAAGCACTTGACTTTTCATGATCATAAACCTTCCATGGGAACAATTCCATCTGCATGTATAGTGCACAAAACATTGAGGTTAATGAATATTTTTAAACAGAAACCCAATAGCAGGCAAAGGGTTTTCAAGCCCTAGAAAGGAATTTCAAGCCCTAGTAACGAAATTTAAACCCTAGTAACGAATTTCAAGCTCTGACTAAGATCTTTCAAGCTCACCCTACAACCCACTATAATATTCAAGCACCCATTCATAATAAGAAAGTGTACCCTACAACCAACTATAATACAGATATCAAAATGACCTTCATAGACAATTCATAGACAATTCATAGAGTAATAAGTAAGTAATATAACACATAACCCCAAAATCTAATGTAGCACAGAAATCAAGCAAAATAGGCAAGACATAAAAATACAACTAAAGACCAAATGGTAAAATACATACCGTTGTACTGAAAAAGGATTCAACTTTTAGAACCCTTGTATTGAAATTCCAATTCTTAAATCTTGGGAACCCTATTCCTTTCCGTATCCCAATTTTACCTTCCAAACGGGTAATCCGTTCAACAGCCCAAACCTAAACAATTAAGAAAAAAATCTTATAAAAATAAATCCATAACAGAAATCCTAGCATAAGGTTGATTTACACATTCATTTATTGACAATACCTGGAATGCTAGTAGAAATCCATAACAGTGGAATGTGAGATACTTCGCCTCATCATTGTTCTGCTCATTGTCCAACTCTAGTTTGCCTTCTTTTTCTTCTTCTCCATCTTCTACTTCACTTTGCCTCTTCTTCTTCTTCTCCTCCTCTTCCTTCTTCTCCTCTTCCTTTTTCTTCTTTTTCTTATTCTCTTCCTTCTTCTTCTTATTCTTATTCTTTTTGTCATTCTCTCTTTTCTTCTGCCCATCACATCCTCTCAATTTATCAAGGTGTTTATCGGCTGCATTCTTCAACCACCATAATGTGACATCAAAAAGGTAAGATCCCTAGCAAAAACTCTCAAAAGCATCGATGTCCTCTACTAAAGAAAATAGCCAACAAGGTATGGCTGTTCGTGCTTCATCAATCCCGAAGAATTGGGACACCATTAATAGGTATCTCATCTTCAACACATCATCACCAGCTGCAGGCTCCATCAGCCGATTAAAGGTTGCCTCCAACAGTTCCATAGATGGCCTTTCATCATTGAAATATCGTCTTAAGATAGATTGCTCATCGACTTCTTTCTTTTCTTTGAACCCTTCGGGGAGTGTGCCCATATTGAGGCCACTACATGATCGAACCAAAATTGGTATGATTTTGGCCCTCATTTCCTTCTCCTTTTGCTTGATTCTTGGGCATTATTTTGTGATTTAATGGTGTAAATTAAGTGTTTTCAGGAAATTATAGAGTTCAGGGGCATTGGAGTAATTTAGAGAAATTAGGGGCAAAAGTATAACAATTGACGAAAGATTGAAGATATTGTGATTACATGAGAGATTAGGGGAGCATTGTGTAATTAACCAAGGAAAGCATGCAAGT
Organism: Acer campestre; assembly: GCA_954870605.1. Taxonomy (NCBI): domain Eukaryota; kingdom Viridiplantae; phylum Streptophyta; class Magnoliopsida; order Sapindales; family Sapindaceae; genus Acer; species Acer campestre. The sequence goes on along the minus strand of OX940803.1, from coordinate 28,446,698 downwards.
AGGCGCCACGTCAATTAAAGACACGGTGCGTTTTGGATGTGGATGGGCCTCTGAGTGAGCCCCAATCCATTCCTAAGCGCACCCCGAGTGAGACAAATCAATCAAAGGCCAAGAGCACCCCAATCTTCTTCTAATTACACCCACGTGCAGCAAGCCCACACCTATTGCCCAAATCATTAAGTCCAACCTGCATGCACCCTTACCTATTCTAAATACGCCCCACATTAGACATAACAACATTGCTGCACACACCCCTTGTGCTGTCTAAATGCACCCCAATCAACACATAGTGGCAGCGGCTGTGCGCACCCCATGCACTTGCTAAGCGTCCCCCATCTTCACCAAACTTCATCTTCTTCCTCCAGCCGTGAACGAACCAGCAGACCCTTGTAATTCCAGTTGCTATTTCCGGTGATTCCTGAGCCATCGCCGGTCATTATCAGTGCCAAAATAACGGCAAGGACGACCGGAATCTGGTCGTACCTTTCCCGGCGCTCCAAAACGATCGGATTCCAGCCGCCAGATCTCGCCACCCTTTCCCCAAAGTCACCGGTGTCGTCCCCAATTTCCAAGCCCCAACCACGCCTATGTGGTCATCTTGGTCGCCATTTGTAGTTCAATGTCGCCATGGCGACAGGGGGTGATTTTTGGTACCTGATGAGGTCGCCCTAGCGTCGCCAAATTGTCGCCATGAAACGTTCACAGCGACCTCCACTGTGTCAATCTCTGATTGGCTGGTTTTGGAAGGAAATTTACAGAAAGGCCCCCTAGAGGGGCCAAAGTGGAATTTTGACAAATAGAGGGGTGTTTTGGTAATTTGCCATCCGTGACCTAATTTAAAAATACTATAAATTCATCCCTCTTTTCAATTTGAATTACCAAGCCTTACCAAGCCATTCAAGCCTATTTTTCTCTCCTACCAAATCTCCCTTTTCTCCATCAATCATCTCCCAAATTCCTCCATTTCTATACTTGGACTTATCTTTTCCATCCAAAACCTCACACCAAATCTTGATTACTTCCCTATACCATTCCTTCCCTACCATTTTCTCCATCACAAATCCTTTGTCACTCACCATAAGCCATCCACCTATCTAGACACATCCTCCTCTTCCATTCTTTGCAACTAGGAGCATCAAAGGAGAACAAGGATCAAGCACTAAAGAAGGTGGCCCAAGGGTGATTTCCTTATCATTTACTTGTTTTTATTTGATTGCTACTATGTGTAATTAAACCCCTAATCTAGGGGATTGATTTGATGAACATTTGGTTGTGGGTTTTTGCTTAAGCTTTGTAATGAATCTCTATATGTGTTCTATTTATTAATTCATTAGATTCTATTCATTATGTGATTGACTTGTATACCCACTTGTTAATTACAATCTTGTTTAGAATAACATGTTATATAATCACTCTTGGATTGACACACTTGAGTGATTAAGAACCCAATAAATAGGATGGATTAGTGGAGGGTATATCAACCACATTGATCTAAACCTAAATTGGTTAACATGTAGAGATTGGTCCTTAAAGTGGCTTAAAAAGCAATACCCATACCTACTTGCTAATCAATCAATTCCCTAGCATCAACATTAATTTGTTACATCCATTTTTCTTATCAAGATTGTGAGTCTTCTATTTTTCATATCACCATATTTTTAGTTAGGTTAATTTTGTATGTATGTTTGATGGTTTGACAAACCATACACTCATTCATCATTTATGATTTATTTTATTGTTTATAGATTAGCTAATTAAATCAACATATTTCTCTAATTCCCTGTGGAACGAATTCTAAGCTTACCACAATACTCATTTGCAAAACTTAAAACATATTGTGTAAAGATTCATTTTATAAACATTCTTTTGGTAATTCGCAATTTGGTAACGACACAAAAAGCGAGTCATCAAAATGGCGCCGCTGCCGGGGAATTAAAGCGGTAGTTGATTCAATTAGCTTTTCTTTGTTGTTTTTAGCCTTTTTAGTTATTTTCATTTCTTTGTTAGTTTTTATTAATTTTTAGTCTCTTAGTTGTTTTTAGTCTTTTTAGTTTCTTTTTACTTCTTTGGTAGTTTTTGTTTATTTTTGTTTCAGGACTCTATGGATTTCCTTGTGCAAAACTCGAGGCAAAGCTACGTGCCAATGGGAAGGTCATCGGAAGATAGGAATGACTATACGTCACCTAGTTGGCCGGACCAAGAAATAGAGTCCACATTTGAAGAAAATTTCAACAACTCCATCAATGCCACAACTCAACACAACATAGAAGTCTTGTATCAATCGAAGGAAGAAGATCTATGCAAGATCACATTAGAGATGAACAAGAAGATTTTGAGCATGAGTGAAGACCTAGTGATGGCGATGGATGTATTGAAAAAGGAGAATGCTCTACTTCAAGAAGGAATTATGACAACTTCCCTCCAACATGAAGAAATCACCAAAGATTATGAAGGGAAGATACAACTCTTGAAGAAGAAGTTAGAAGGCAAGGAAGCCTTAGGAACAACAAGGGAGAGCATGCTTCAAGAATTGAACAAGAAAATCATTCTTGAAGTAAAGATGCTCAGAGCCGAAAATGGTACTCTCAAGAAGCAAAATGGCGAAGTCTCCACCAAGATCAAAGAATTCGAAGAACAAATTGAGAGACGTGAGGCCGAAAGGAGTACATCATTGAAGGAGCTTGAAGAGACCAAGGAAGACTTTGCAAAGAGGATGCGGCTAATGCAAGCCGAAATTCAAACAAGGGACAAGGCATTGGATATAATGAAGACGAAGGAAATTGACCACCTTGCGAAACTTGCAAGGTCTAAGCAAGAAAGAGAAAAAATGCCCAACTTGAGTCAAGCATCTTCAAGTGCCAAGGTCAAGGAACCGAATCCTAGCAAAGCAAGGAGGAGAAAGGCAAAAAGGAGGAATGAGAACCCTCCACCTCCACCTCCAACAAAGAACCACCGAGAAGGTATCATTCCTAACTCTATCACCATGTGCCATCATTGCCGTAAGATAGGTCACATTAGACCACCAAACCATGAAAATGAGAGGCATGGCACACAAGGGAATTTTAGACATAGAGAGACATATAGGCATGTTAGGAAGGTATGGGTTGAGAAGCCTAGGAATAGGAGGAGTCCACCTAGGATAAGAAAAATTTGGGTGAGGAAAGATTCAATGAACCAAAGGAGAGAGAAGGGAAAGGAAATGATGGGGAAATCATCTACATTTATTTGGGTTGTAAAGAAGAGTGAATTTCCCAACTTGATCAAACCACCCTTAGTTAATCTTCATCCCACCCCAAATGCACAACATTGAAAATATTGGTGCATGTTATTTTTATGCTTTTTATTTTGATCGCTTATTTTGTTTATTTCCTTTGAATAATTGGTGTTTCAAGCTATTGTTGGCAATTGCTTGAATTGAGTATATTTTGCCGAAACTTTCTAATGAGTTTTGTGAGTGTGTAGATTTTCTATTGCTTCTTGAGGAAGCAAGGGTTTGTTGCTTGTTCATTAAGGAAGGTTTCTTTATCTCTTGGAAAGAAACAAAGTCAACTTGCAAGTCTTGGAGGGACGAGCAAGCCAAGAGTGCTCATAAGAAGGGCGAGGACCTTATCACTTAAGAAGCAACATTTTTGGAGGTTCAAAGTGCGGAAGCACCATGCTACGTCTTGCCTAGACGTTAAATAGAGCGCTTGGTGGGAGGCAACCCACTTGGTATATTTCTTTCATAGTTTAATTTTTAAGTAGTCTCTTCATTTTTGATTTCCCTTATCTCTATTTCGTTTTTGCTTAGAATAAGGGTGTGAGATGAATTTTGGTAGTGGATTTAGGATGAATGTGCTTAATTGTTGATTTTTGAATTATAGGATTATTGAGGTATATGCCATACTTGATTGAGCATCTTTTTAGATGATTTTGTGCATATTAGGATGAGAGGGCACTTTGCCAAAATTTTTGAAAATACATTGATTATTTGTGGATATATATGCATCTTTTGTTTTGGATTTGTTGGGTTGTGCCTTTTGAAAAATTTTGCCTCCCATGAACATTGAGGACAATGTCCAATTTAGGTTTGGGGGTACATTTGCACAACACCACTTTACTCACTTTGCTTGATTTTTCAAATTTGTGCCTAATTTTTCAAATTCTTGCGATAATGCCATATTTAAGCATACTTTGCTTGTTGAGATTGTGCTTTACATGAAGTAGTGAGGAATTGTGCATATTTGCCATTGTTTGGTTTAGATTAACATCATGCCACTTAGGGTGTCATTGAACAAAGTGCGTAAATCTTTTTCTCATAATGTTAGGGTGAATAATCATTTTTGCTTAAAGGCTAGGAATTAATAGTGGAGATTCCCGTGAGGATCACAAACACGGCCTTAAAAAGCGTATTTTGAGTTGTCAAATATTCACTCTTTAAACACTCACTCTCAAACACTCTTTTAAGCATGTATAGGTCTCATTTGCACTTAAATATTGCATATCATAGAATATTATGGACTGCTTGTGGATGCTTTGATTTGCTTGTGGACAATCCTTTAGAAATGACTTTAGGCAATGCATGTGAAAAACCGTAAATTGGCCTAAACACTTCCATTCCCTCTAAATGTGTGTGCTCCCAAGCCCTTTTGAAGCCAAACACATCTTAAGCTTTTCATTTTTGAACCACATCCACATGAACCATATAGCCTACATAATTGACTTACCTTAACCAAATGATTTTGCTAAGGCTTAGGATATGGTTGTAAGCTCTTTTAAGAGAAAATGTTGATACATGTACCTAGGCATGTAAAGTTATGTTAGAGAGTATCAAAATGAAAGAGTGGATAAAAAGAAAGAGAAAAAGAAAAAGAAAAAGAAAAGCAAAGCAAAAGAAAAGAAAAAGATTGAAATAAAAGATGTATGCAAAAGAAAAGAAATGAAAGGGCAAAGCCAAACAAAATGAAAAAGGAGAACCATGAATGAGGCACAAGTGGCCTAGATAGAGGATTTATAATTGAATAGGCTACTCAAAGAAAAGTGAGTAGTGAATATGCAAGTGAAATGATATTGTAAGAAATGGGCGCCAAAGGCTTGAAACAAATGTGTGAAAGCAATTGGGAATCATTATTAGAATTTATGCCTTAAGTATAAATCATTGGGTTCCTTGTTATCTATTGCTCCAATTTATTGACTCACCATTCACCTAAGCCCCATTACAACCTAAGAAAGACCTTCACGATCTTTAGGGATGTCCACTTGTGAGTTTTGGTGTTTGCATGTTCTTTCTAATTCATGATTTGCAATTCCATTCATGAGACCTCATTTTCAGAAAATTGTGCTTTAAATATTATCATATGCAATCAATTTGATATCCATTACATAAACTCATATTGCATATGTATTTTTGAGGGAAACCTAGGAATCAAAGAGAAGAAAAGAGAGAAATCTAGTGAGGATTAGATCGAGGCGAATTACATTCTAAACCTAATAGCACATTTGCTTTGAAACTTTGGCATTTTGAATGTAAGGTCGCATTACGTACAATCATATCTAGAGTGGCATGCTTTTAATCTTTACTTGACATCATCTTACATGTTTAAGTCCTCACTATGGCATCATTGTGTTAATCTCTTCATTGTTGGTTTCGCATGATTGGATAGTAGATCCTTGCTTGAGTGAGTTAGAATTTTATTGAAAATATTTGAAATGGGTTGATGCATGTTTTTAGGGGTTGATTTGTGATTATTTTGCTCGAGGACTAGCAAAAGATAGGTGTGGGGGTATTTGATCGAACCAAAATTGGTATGATTTTGGCCCTCATTTCCTTCTCCTTTTGCTTGATTCTTGGGCATTATTTTGTGATTTAATGGTGTAAATTAAGTGTTTTCAGGAAATTATAGAGTTCAGGGGCATTGGAGTAATTTAGAGAAATTAGGGGCAAAAGTATAACAATTGACGAAAGATTGAAGATATTGTGATTACATGAGAGATTAGGGGAGCATTGTGTAATTAACCAAGGAAAGCATGCAAGTAGGCGCCACGTCAATTAAAGACACGGTGCGTTTTGGATGTGGATGGGCCTCTGAGTGAGCCCCAATCCATTCCTAAGCGCACCCCGAGTGAGACAAATCAATCAAAGGCCAAGAGCACCCCAATCTTCTTCTAATTACACCCACGTGCAGCAAGCCCACACCTATTGCCCAAATCATTAAGTCCAACCTGCATGCACCCCTACCTATTCTAAATACGCCCCACATTAGACATAACAACATTGCTGCACACACCCCTTGTGCTGTCTAAATGCACCCCAATCAACACATAGTGGCAGCGGCTGTGCGCACCCCATGCACTTGCTAAGCGTCCCCCATCTTCACCAAACTTCATCTTCTTCCTCCAGCCGTGAACGAACCAGCAGACCCTTGTAATTCCAGTTGCTATTTCCGGTGATTCCTGAGCCATCGCCGGTCATTATCAGTGCCAAAATAACGGCAAGGACGACCGGAATCTGGTCGTACCTTTCCCGGCGCTCCAAAACGATCGGATTCCAGCCGCCAGATCTCGCCACCCTTTCCCCAAAGTCACCGGTGTCGTCCCCAATTTCCAAGCCCTAACCACGCCTATGTGGTCATCTTGGTCGCCATTTGTAGTTCAATGTCGCCATGGCGACAGGGGGTGATTTTTGGTACCTGATGAGGTCGCCCTAGCGTCGCCAAATTGTCGCCATGAAACGTTCACAGCGACCTCCACTGTGTCAATCTCTGATTGGCTGGTTTTGGAAGGAAATTTACAGAAAGGCCCCCTAGAGGGGCCAAAGTGGAATTTTGACAAATAGAGGGGTGTTTTGGTAATTTGCCATCCGTGACCTAATTTAAAAATACTATAAATTCATCCCTCTTTTCAATTTGAATTACCAAGCCTTACCAAGCCATTCAAGCCTATTTTTCTCTCCTACCAAATCTCCCTTTTCTCCATCAATCATCTCCCAAATTCCTCCATTTCTATACTTGGACTTATCTTTTCCATCCAAAACCTCACACCAAATCTTGATTACTTCCCTATACCATTCCTTCCCTACCATTTTCTCCATCACAAATCCTTTGTCACTCACCATAAGCCATCCACCTATCTAGACACATCCTCCTCTTCCATTCTTTGCAACTAGGAGCATCAAAGGAGAACAAGGATCAAGCACTAAAGAAGGTGGCCCAAGGGTGATTTCCTTATCATTTACTTATTTTTATTTGATTGCTACTATGTGTAATTAAACCCCTAATCTAGGGGATTGATTTGATGAACATTTGGTTGTGGGTTTTTGCTTAAGCTTTGTAATGAATCTCTATATGTGTTCTATTTATTAATTCATTAGATTCTATTCATTATGTGATTGACTTGTATACCCACTTGTTAATTACAATCTTGTTTAGAATAACATGTTATATAATCACTCTTGGATTGACACACTTGAGTGATTAAGAACCCAATAAATAGGATGGATTAGTGGAGGGTATATCAACCACATTGATCTAAACCTAAATTGGTTAACATGTAGAGATTGGTCCTTAAAGTGGCTTAAAAAGCAATACCCATACCTACTTGCTAATCAATCAATTCCCTAGCATCAACATTAATTTGTTACATCCATTTTTCTTATCAAGATTGTGAGTCTTCTATTTTTCATATCACCATATTTTTAGTTAGGTTAATTTTGTATGTATGTTTGATGGTTTGACAAACCATACACTCATTCATCATTTATGATTTATTTTATTGTTTATAGATTAGCTAATTAAATCAACATATTTCTCTAATTCCCTGTGGAACGAATTCTAAGCTTACCATAATACTCATTTGCAAAACTTAAAACATATTGTGTAAAGATTCATTTTATAAACATTCTTTTGGTAATTCGCAATTTGGTAACGACACAAAAAGCGAGTCATCACTACACAAGCAAAATTTTTCTCTCCTAAACCGAGCCTCCTTTTGCCCCAAACCGAACCAAATTTCATCCTCCTTTGAATCGAGAAGAATGAGCTGTCTTTTCAACATATTGTAGATTAGCATCCCATGCACTTTAATCGGCTGTACTGTTTCCAAATACTGCCCAAAAGGGCCTTGCTTAAATCTATCTACCACGCCGTAACGTGTCAACACTAACTCCAGCTCTTGAAGAAATTTTTTTTTTGTTGTGTGAGTTTATTCTCGCGTGTACCCAGCTTCTGTGGTCTGGATACCTCCATTTTTTTTTTTTGAAACGATCAGCCGGCATCTGGTATAAAACAAAAAAAAAATTAATTAAAAAACAAAATGGGATTTCAAGCCCTGATTTGATAAACAATGAAATGAAATGGACATCCCCACCACTATACATGATAGATACAATATACTCAGCATGTGAACACAAAAAAAGACATAACAAGGCACGAAAAAATCCACCAATTCCAAAATCATCACAAAAACCATTAACAACTAAAATACTACACTTCACAATCGTTTACAGGGCTTGAAATCCCTTTGTCAGAGCTTCATATTCAGACAAATGGGGTCACATTTCAAAACTTGAATTAACAAAACAAAACACAACACTTCATAACATAACATCACAAAAACCATTAACAACTACAATACTACACTTCACAATCGTTTACAGGGCTTCAAATCCCTTTGTCAGGGCTTAATATTCAGACGAATGGGGCCATATTTCAAAACTTGAATTAACAAAACACAACACTTCATAACATAACATCCCAAAAACCATTAACAACTACAATTTAACAACTACAATAACTACACTTCACAATCGTTTACAGGGCTTCAAATCCCTTTGTCAGGGCTTAATATTCAGACGAATGGGGCGACATTTCAAAACTTGAATTAACAAAACACAACACTTCATAACATAACATCCCGAAAACCATTAACAACTACAATACTACACTTCACAATCATTTACAGGGCTTAATATTCAGACAAATGAGGCCACATTTCAAAACTTGAATTAACAAAAAACTAAACAAAAGCACCTATTCCCCGCCATTGCATGAACCCCTGGCAAGATAACTACTCATTTCTCAAACAAATACTTATAACTTAATAACACATCATCCATACACAGTCAAACACAGATGCAAACAAACATATCAGAGGTTAAAATGCCAGAAGACAATGAGAATACGAATGAATACCTTTACTTGCGAGTTACGTCTTCTTCGGGGCTGGGTCTTGGTATTCGACTGACTGTTCTTCTTCTTCAAGAAATTTTCTTCTCAAACCTGGTTTGTTCTTCTTCTTCTTCTTCTTCTTCTTCTTCTTCTCCTCTCTCGTTCGCTTCTTCTTCTATTCGATGTCTTCTTCAATTCTTCTTCTCTCTCGTTCTCTTTTGGAGTTCTTGATTTGGAGGATGGATTTCAATTTCGCACGACCACCTCTCTGGTTTTCAATTTAAATATGTTAGGGCAAATGCGTAATCACGCTTAATGGGGTTGGGGTTTTAGGGCAATTTGGGAATTTCCACTTTAAAAGTTTTAACTGTTTAAAATCCCCCTTAAGGGTATTTCTGGAATTTCATGTTCCCAAGGGGACACAAATGCAAGAAAAAAAATAGGGAGACTTTTTTGCTATTTCAAACTTGAAAGTGGACATTTTCTGTCATTTCCACAAAAAACTTTTGATCAAAAGAGGGATTTTAAATTAATTTGGAAACAAGTGGGGGATTGTTGGATATGTTTTAAAATTAAAAGATGTTTAATTAAATTTTACTTAATGAATTAATAAGTTTCATACTGATGCATTTATGGATCATGAAACTTATTTGTTTACAAAATAATTTTATCAAATAAAAACATGTTATACGTTTATCAATTTAATTAAAATAAGTTTTATAAATTATTAATAGTATAAACGTATTACATCTTTATTCATGTGGTATGTTGAGAAGCCTATATAAAGGTTCATTCTTCTCATTTTCCAAAGAAATATACTGTGTGAATTTAAAAAAAAAATAAAAAATTGTGTAGCGTGTTTTAGTTTAATAATCAAATTTCTATTATGAAAAAATAAAAATAGTTTCGACTACATTATCAAGTAGAAGATTAGTGAATGAATGATTTTCAATTTGTACATGCAGAGAAAAATATTTTCAATAAAATTGATAGAGGCTATTATGAAAGATTTAAAAAAATATAGCATTTTCAATTAGGTGCAAATTGTTTTTGTTGTACATAGACTTCTTTGGGTGATAAAATTCACACAAAAATAAAATAAAATAAAATAAAATCATATTTACTGTAATTGTTATTATATTTAATGCTATAAATTTCCTGATATGCTAGAACCACACAGCTCATCAAATGTTTAGATTCTAAGTTCAAATCTCATCTCCCTACATTAGAAAAAATAATTTGTTTTTATTATTATCATTGTTATTTTTTAAAATATATTATTATTTTACATTTTAAAATATTAGTGTGTTATAAGTTATAACCAAACCCTCTTTAAACGAAATCTTTAACTCCACCTTTGGGCTTCATGGTAGATGATGTTCATTCAATCTAACAACATTTCATGTTCGAATCGCTACACCTAGGTGTCCGGTATATTAAAAAAAAAAAAAATTGGCTACTAGGCTACTATAATACAAATTTAAGAATCTATACATGGTTATTATTATTATAAAAAGAATATAAAAAAAAAAAAATTAGTTCTCCTATAGTCCTATGTGTTTGTAAGTGTTGTTTTGCTTGTACAAAATGTCAATAATCAATATCTATTTATAGGCCTACATGGACCTTTCCACACACTTTCCCAACTAACTCACTAATCACATATATCAACTAACTGATTAACTCATGTCCCAAACTAATTACTACTAATTTCTAAGATATTCTAATGATATTATGCAATAAATTTTGGGTTATCTTTTGCCCCTTAAAAAAAACTTATATTTTAGAAGAATATTTCTACACAATTCCAAGACACAAATGGACTTGAATTAAGTAGGCCCAATAATAAAGTTTACCCTGGTGTAAGTGAGTCCAGGCCCAAATATCGAATTAAATACTTAGCCCAAATCAAGTTTTGTGAGTTTGTCTAATTTAGTCACAAATTGGTGATTAATTTAGTTTCGAATCTGTAATATTTATAGACTAAATGAGCACTTTTACCATCAAGCTACATTTGATGGTTTGGTGATAAATCTTTTAGCACCTACCTTTCACTCAAAATTATTTTTCGAGTCTACTGTCTATCTTTAGTAAACTACAATTTAAGTCGAGACAATGATTCTTTCTGTGACAATTATTCTCTGTCAACACAAAGGATGTTAATTTTTGGCACCATTTTTTCTCTCCAAATTAAGGTGTACACTACGACACGAATTAACTAAATTTTTAGTTGAACAATAAAACTTGATAATTAATTATAACATATTTTGTGTATTATTCGTGATTATAATGTTAATTGGGGGATGAGTTATTTCACAACTAATATATTTATTGGACATAGGGGGTGTTATTTAACCTAGTAATACTATACGATCCAAAAAATTAACAAAAGTTCAACCAAAATGATGTGGAAAGTAAGTTGTTCTCACCATAAAAATCATGGAATGATGTTGTTAATAACGTGGTAAGGAAAACTCCTTTGCTACGACATTTGAGTTGGTTTTTGGGTTGTCTAACATTAGTGTTATTTTAGTATTATTTATGACTATAATATATGTTAGTTGGGAACTGAGTTATTTTACGATTAAATAACATTTAAATATTTTGCTTTATTCAAAAAATTAATTTAAATAATTTTGTAACTAAATATAATTTAAAAATATTTAACAAAAAATTATTTTGTTTAAGTTAATTTAATCTACTTAAGAATCTCACATTGTATCAAATATAAGACACAATTATTTTTAATTTGTAACTAAATTTAATTTAAAAATATTTAACATAATTTTATTTTGTTTAAGAGTTAATTTAATCTAATTCAAAATCTCACATTGTAGCAAATATAAGAAACAATTATTTTTAATTTGTAACTAAATTTAATTTAAAAATATTTAACATAATTTTATTTTGTTTAAGAGTTAATTTAATTTAATTAAAAATCTCACATTGTATCAAATATAAGACATAATTATCTTTAATTAGTTTTTATTCAATCCATGCAACATCAAATAATACACAATACTATCTTTTGTCCAATTTGGACGACGTAAACACATCACAAAATTAATTTATTCTTATCCTATCCAATGAAATCCAATCCCATAAAAATAATTAAATCTAATCCAATTATACGCACCAAATGGTCCTAAAGGTTTATATTGCCCAAACTTGCACCTAGTAAATATCACTAAAAGAAATTTCACTTTTAGCAATATTCAAAAAACAACGTGCGGGATGTGCATGTTGCTAAAAGTCATCTGTTGCAATGCGCAGGTAAATCATGTTGCTAAAAGTCATTTATCACAATGTGTAAAAAAATATGTGTTGTTGAAACGTACTACTTATGGCAAAGTACATGCGATTGTTGCCAATAATTGAGGACATATAGCAACGCACAACAGATGCACGTTGTCATTGTTATTTCATTAAGCTTGTGTACGTTGCTATAAGTGTGTTTTTAGCAATGTACAAACGCACATGTTGTTAAAAAAAACTAATATATGTTTGGCAACACACATTATGAACGTTGTCATATGAGTCTATTTAGCAACTGGTTATTTATGTGTTATGAAAAAGTCTAATATTTTGCAATAAGCATGTCAAGCGCGTTACGAAAACGTCTAATATTTCGCAACACATTGTTATAGGAGACTCTTTAGCAACTATTGATTTGTGCGTTGCTAAATGCTGATATTTAGCAACACATATATCATGCGTGTTGCGAAAAGTCTAATATTTCGGAATACACATACTGTGCATGTTGTTGTAGGAGACTTTTTAGCAACTACTGGTTTGTGTGTTGCGAATAATCGACTAATATTTTAGCAACATACATGTTATGTACGTTGCTGTAGATGTCATCCGTATTACGAATGGCTAATATTTAACAACACACCCGTTTTGTGCGTTGCGAAAGACTGATATTTTAGCAACAAACAAGTCATGCACATTGTTGTAAATGTCATACATGTTATGAAAGGCTAATATTTAGCAACATAAATGTCATACACATTGCCGTAAAAGCCCTTTTAGCAATTATTGAATTGTGCATTCCGGAAAATACTAATATTTCATTACCCATATAACATTTTTAGCAATTGTTGAATTGTGTGTTTCGAAAAAAAAAAAAAAACTAATGTTTAGAAACCTAGACATCATGAATGTGTTCGTAAATATTAAAAATACATAGCAACCATAAGCAAAGTGGTTAGACCCATCCCCTTCTATCTTATAATAAGAATTCGAGCCTCACTTTTGACTATCAATTCGTAAAATGTGGGGGAGACCTCTCCTATGTAGTGGAAATTTGATTTCGAGTCATGAGTTTGCAACATTTGTTATTATCAAGTTTCAGTAGACTTTAACCCGATTGTATTTAATTTCAAATAAAAAAATACTTTAATTAAATGTTGCACTTTTTTTTTTTTTTTAATATCTATATTTCTATCATACAAAATAATTACAAAGATTATTAGAATGAATTTACATTGCCAAGTAATGAAAATTAATATTTTTTTAAATAAAATAATAATTCCAAAAAAAAATAAATAAGCAGTACTATATATATGATATATATAAATAGTTATGCATTATTTAACAAAGTTAAACTTCCAGCCAAATGGTAAAATCACTCATCATAGTCTTCATTGTCTCAGATTCAACTCCCAACCCAAGCAAATAATGGTGAGATTTAATAAACATTGGTCGTATATGGTCGGAGGCCCGATGGTGCTAGAGCTTAATAGAGGGAGCCCAATGGAAGATCATGGGGGATCATTTACGTTTAAATATCTACAACAACGTATGTCTTTTTCATAATGCATTTAGTACATTGTCGTTGTTTTAAGACAATGCACATTGCACATTGCAAAAAGTCTTTAGACTTTTGTTAACAAGTATATCAACAATGCATGGGCGTGCGTTGTGAAAACCTTTCACAATGCATTTTGCACGTTGCGAAAGACTAAATTTCTTATAGTGTATGTTTATAATATATAATTCAAATTTTTTTTGAGCAATTTTTTTTTTCTTTTGGCATACATTTTTGAGTTATATTATAAGTTGATGACATGTTTCATACGGTTCACAAAAATGTTTCAAATTTAAGAACCATAATTTTTGTTGGAGTTGAACTAACTTTTTTCTTTTAGTATTTAAAGTCTGACAATTCACACTTGCATTCAACGATTCAACGAGTATGATAAGATTCAAGTATTCAAGCCCCTACAAAAAGAAACAAATAGAGGTACATAGTTAACTTAACAGGAGTTTGCAAGTAGACTAAAGTTTATTGTTTTTATTCACACACAATTATATATTTGTTATGAAAATAAAAGGGGAGAAAATATAACCATAAAAATAATGAAGAAATTAAAGATATATAAGAACGTAAACTTTCCATTTATATTTGTTAAGTTTATATCTGCAATTGATACAGATTACAGAGGGAGTGGTATTTATAATCAAACGTAACCAACAAAATGAAGACACACGAAGGAGTGTGTTTCACAAAGAATGAAACCCACATGTTTTCTTCACGGGCAAAGAATATTGCGGAAGGCTTGAGAATTGGTGGAAACCCACTGATTAATTACAACACTCCCATTTGGATTTCCACCACTTGTATCTTAATTTGCTAAGAAAAATCTGGAGGGACAAAACCTTAGAAAAATATATACAATGATCTTCTGGATCTTAAGGTATTAGACGTGCTCAAAATTGCCTCATTAATAAAAAAATAATAAAATAAAATAAAAAATAAATAAAATAAAAAAACTTGTTAGGAAAACCCAATGGGACAAAACTTGATTCAAGGGAAAAAAAAAATACAGTTCATATATGTCCAAAAATAATGTTTTCTTCAAAACTTTGTTTACATTTATACTTTGCCAGAAAAAACCCAGTACGATAAAAACTTGAGCAAAAATATTCATTGATCTGCTAGATTAAACTATAATGATCTTCTGGATCAAAGTAACATATATACAATGATCTGCTGGATTAAAGTAACATTTATGATGATCTTCTAGATCAAATGAATTTTGAGTGTGCTTAGAGAATTGCCTCATTAAAAACCTTATCAGGAAAACTTAGTGGGACAAAATCTGATCAAAAGGAAAAAGAGTACAATGCACATATGCCCAAAATAACTAATATACTTCATTCGATATGCTCCCCTGATGGAACGCTCCCTCTGATAAAAATTCTTTTCAAAAATAATCTTATAGATTGGAATCGACACATACTGATGTTTATTTCATGGATAACATCATAAATGATTGGAGGATGTATAAGCAAAAGCCTTGCTTCATGGAGCACCATGAAATTGCAATGCTATTATAGGTAAATAATACATCTCGTTCGTGAATGAGTTTAATGTGGATCAAATATATATCCGGCATCAGCATAACAAATTAAACTTGAAAAATTATTAGATTTTGTATAAAATAATCCTAAATATTTCGTTCCACGAAGGTACGAAAAAAATGTTTAATCTCATTCCAATGTCTTGGTGCTAAACTGAATCTATTAAGTATATTCATTGAGAGTGAAATATTTGGTGTAATACATTGAGCTAGATATAACAAAGCACCAATTGCATTAAGATATGGTATTTCAAGACCAAGTATTTTTTCACCATCTACTGTTGGTCGGAATGGATCTTTCTTAGGATCAAGAAATCTAAGAACCATGTGATTACTTAATGGATGAGTAATATCCATATGCAATATGTTCATCTTTTCCACATATTCTGATTTATGGACAAGAATTGGGTTTGATCTATCTCGATCTTCAGGCCGAGACAATATTTTCTTTCCCATGTCTTTCATTTCAAATCCGATTTTCAAATACTTTGCAGTTTTCAAGAGCCCTCCGGGAGCTCCAATTAAATTTATATCAAAAATTGCTACAATAGAAAATTAATATTCTTATTTCTTTATGAAGACTAATGGGTATATAATACAATTAATATACCCTTCTTTTATCGGATACTTAAATAGATGGTTATACCACATTCGTCCAGATTGTTTTTAACTCATACAAGGATTTTGTAGGTTTATCAAATACAGATCACGAGATCTCGATTTATATGCATATGTTATATTTTAAATCCTTCAGGGATTATCATATATATACATGTATTGAGTTAACCATACAGATAAGCAATCAATATGTCTATAAGACGCATTTGAAGCCTTTTAGAGGTAGCCAAACTTATTAAAATTCAAAACGTAATCGCATTCATCACTAGTGAATACACCTCATAAAAATTAATATCAGGTCTAAGCGAGAAACCTTGTGTTACGAGTCGTATCTTATATATCACGATCTCGTTTTTCTCGTTGTGTTTTCGTATAAATACCTATTAGTATCCAACTGGTTTGACATCTTCAAGTGTTTGGACTATTGGTCCAAATACTTTACATTTGGCTAATGAAGTCAATTTGAATTGCTTCTTTCCATTTATGCCAATCATGTCTTTGTCTACAATCATCGATATTATAAGTTTCATAATTATCATTTATAATTTCAGTAGCTACTGTGTATATTTCATCGATGATTGTTTCTTTATGATTCCACATTTCTCTCATATGATTTATAGAAATTTATTAATTTCTATATTCTTGTATCTCCGTGGAGATTTCTTCCACTTTAAGGGATTTAGTCACTTCAAGGACTTTGTGTCTCTTTAGATATATCTAACTCTTATAGAGTTGACTTGGAGAAGTGGATTACTCAAGTTTTGTTTATATTAGGATCTTGATAATTTATTTTTCTCTTCTTGGGAACAGTACCTTTCCAATTAAAAAGGTTTATAAACTTATGATATGCATCAGATGATTTATTTGTTGTTTTTTACTCTGATCGTTCTTCAGGAACAACCACCCGGTTTCATGAGATGGTAACTTGTAAAATTTTGTTACCTTTAATATATTCTATAAATATATTTGGTAACTAATTAATAATCATTTGATGATCAAATATATTTTGTATTTGTATTGAATATTACAAATATTGAAATGAGACATATTCATTACATATATAGAGAACTAATATCTCTATTTTGTACAAAGAGTAACTTTTCATTTACTCTTCTCTTATGTAGAAACTTTCCATTCTTCTAATGATAGGAAAATTTATCAAAATAATAATATGCAGATCGTGGATAAAATCATCTATTGGAAGTTTAAACTATCCAATAATAGAAGATTAATCAATATCAACATAAATCTCAAAATGATATAGTAATCCGTTCCTATCTCAAATCATGCCAAAGATGCAATAAGGGCATATACAACACAATCAAATATCCTAAAAATGAGCAAGTCAATGACCAAGTGCAAGTTATAATGGTAAATAATGATAATAAGCAGTGGGTTAGAGATTAATGAAGAAACATGTAAAATAGCGTGTTCTTATATAGAAATTGGTAATTGTGTTTGTAATAATAAAATTCTCACAATTATCTGGAGACGTTTGATAAATGATTCCGCTAATCCATTCTAAATACAAGTATACGTGAAACTGCATGTTCAACATCAATCTCAACTGCTTTGTAATATTCATCAAATGTCTTAGAAGTAAATTCACGAACGTTACAATGATGCATTGAGTAAATTGGATACTCTGGAAATTGTGCCCAAAAACTAATAATCTGTACAAGTAATATGGAGATGTTTAATAATGATTAACATGTGACCATCTCGTGATATGTCAATTAGAACCATAAAATACTGAAATGGTTCACTTGGTGGATGAATAGGTCCACATATATCCCTTTGAATGATGGGGATTTAAAATCAAATTTAGAATGAGAAGGTCTTATTACTGATCTCCATTGTGAACATACAATGTATTTATTCTTATGGAATTAAAGAATATTTTGACTCTTTAATTGACATACATAAAAAATTTCGATGATCCTACGTATCATCGTAGATCTTGGGTGACCAAAATAGTTACGTAAAAATATAAGTATTTTTGGATCTGAGAACTTCTCATTCATGACTGTATACATATCTACATTTTTATAACTATATAATATAATCCAAATGAGAAAGCACACAATTTCTTAATAATGAGTTTATATGTCATTGAACTAAGCAGCTTTCTCTTGGGTTTGCTTGAATAATATAAATCTTCATTGATGCACAATTTGGTAATGTTATTGTGGCTCTTCCGATGCCTTCAATCAGATGCTAGATCTGATACGTTATTAACCTTCGGCAAGACAAAATTTTGTTCTGGCACTATTGGCAAGACATATAATCATCTTACATTTCAATGATAGATAATTCATTGTTCAAATCTATATCATTCAGTAAAGATATATATATATATTTCCTTCTGGGAATTTTACGGGCATTATGTGTAATGCCATTTTATATCTCATCTGAAATGATAATTTTGTCATTAGGTTTATTCTGTAAACCTTTTCTATTGTCATTTACAAACATCCACTCATAGGGTATGTTTTGATATCTCATGAATAAAAACATATTCAAATTTGCTCTCTTGATATTTCTCCTTCAGGAGTAAGTACAAAATAGATAAAATATATTTTTCAATTTCATTACACGTGATATTAGGACCTTAAATCCTTTTATGACTGGGATGTCTAGATTTCTTTTTGAAATAAATTACATATCACTTCATAAATATGAGATAAAACAAAATCATGAATCATATATATTGATTTCTTGAGTTTCCGGATTGACCATGAATTGTAGGTTTATACATAAAATTCAGAAATTAACTTCAGGTTCTGAATTGAAATTACAATTAACCTTTCCAAATGAAATAACCATAACAAGACTAGTTTTAGAACTTTTGGTTTTGATAAACTTTGATATTAAAATTTTAATATCACAATTTAAATTGAATTCAGAGTTTCAAATCTGATTAGTTTGAAATTGAGAACATTATTTTCTAACATAATCAATAGGCAAAACTTTAGATTCTGATTTGTATTCATATATAGAGTTTCAGGCGATGTATTTTTCTTTTCCAATATTCATCCAACGATATTTAAATCACTTTTTCATTCAGAACTTCAGGTCTAGATTCGATACTT
This sequence comes from Acer campestre, assembly GCA_954870605.1. Lineage (NCBI taxonomy): Eukaryota > Viridiplantae > Streptophyta > Magnoliopsida > Sapindales > Sapindaceae > Acer > Acer campestre. The sequence goes on along the minus strand of OX940803.1, from coordinate 28,427,480 downwards.
TATATCTAAATTCAGAATTTCAAGTTCTATATTGAATTTGAATTCGGAACTTCAGGTTCTAAATAGTAAAGTATGATATATATATATATGTATAAAACAATGAATCCAGAACTTCAGGTTATAAATGAAATTAAAATTCAAAACTTCAAGTTATGACCGGTTAGCAAAACTGTGCTAACTTAAATATCATAATAAATAAATCCAAAAACTTCAGGTTCTGGTTAATTACTATAACCGAGTTTAGCTCATAAATTGAGTATAAATAAATAAATCCAGAACTGTAGGTTTTGGTAGGTTAGCCTACTATGCCAATCTCATAAATTGCTTATAAATAAATAAATACGAATAAATAAAATGAATAATAAATAAATCCAAAACTTCAGGTTGAAATTCAAAACTTCATGTTTTGACTGTATTGAAATTCAAAACTTTCATTTCTAATAATAAATAACTGAATAAAAGTAAATAAATACGTAATAATAAATAAATCTATAACTTTAGGTTGAAATTCAGAACTTCCATTTCTGACTGTATTGAAATTTAGAACTTCAAATTTTGACTTGATTAAAAATATTATATGTAGTGCTTCCAGCTCTTTAATTTTAATTTTACAATCTTCAAGCTGTAATCAATATAATACTGAAATACTCTTCTGGAGATCCTCTTTATTCACATATAATCGTGCTATAACGTGTTAAGAAAATAAAAGGGAGAAAATATAACCATAAAAATACAGAAGAAATAATAGATACATAAGAGCGTAAACTTTCCATTTATATTTGTTAAGCTTATATCAGCAATTCATACAGATTACAAAGGGAGTTATATTTATAAGCAAACGTAACCAATAAAATGAAAAACATTTCTAGCAGTTTTTGGAGGTGGCTTTTCAACACTGTCTCAGTTTTAATAACTTATGTTTAAAATACACCTATTATGGTGAACGAACAAAAATGTCCCTCACAGTAACCTTTTTCACCATTTTTTTTTTCTTTTAAAATCCTCCATCAATGGAGGTGGAATTGACGAATCGATGAGCACACGTACACTGACCAATCGACGAACACACATACACTGACAACGATGGTGGACCATGAACACGTGTACGACGTTGTCGAAGACCACGACCAAGCACAATAGCGACTTTTGATTTATTTGAAAAAACGAAATATGTAACTTTATCTGAAAACGAAGGGTTTCGAATTGGGGATTCGGGGTTGGAGAAGATGAACAGAACATAACAGAAACAGAAGAGCACAGAACAACAACCCAGAGGTCTCGAAGAGCAATCACAAAGTCTCGAAACACAAAGTCTTGGAACAAAGTCTCAGAATACAATCATAAAGTCTCGAAACACAAACAGAAAGTCTCGGAACACAATCATAAAGTTTTGGAACACAATCACAAAGTCTCGAAAATATTGGGTTGTTGTTCTATGCTCCTCCGTTTCTGTTCTGTTGTTATTTCTCATGTTTAACAATCGAATATTCAAAACCAAAACAACATAGGAAATGATAGAAAAATCTAATGAAAATGCATTGATAATGTTATGAAGTTGGTTTTTTTTTCGATTTCGACCTCCATTAAAACAGAGTAAAGCAATAAAATAAAAAATTGAAAAGTAAATAAAAAAAATAGAGTAAAGTAAGGGTATTTTTGGAAGTCACTTACTTTGGTGCCTTTAAAACATAAGTTATTAAAGTGATAATAGTATTGAAACATCAACTTAAAAAAGTGACAAAAACCCCTATTTCCTCCACAAAGGAGTGGCGTGTACGTCACAAAGAATGAAACCCACATGTTTTCTTCACGTGCAAAGAATATTGTGGAAGGCTTGAGAATTGGTGGAAAGCCACCGATTAATTACAACAATATTTATATATTTTGGCTATAGTCCAAAACTATAAGCAAATGCTTTTGTTTTTTGACAAATATTTTTGTATCATTCGCTTTTCCAAAGCTAATAATTGTATCTAAATTACATATATCTAGTGGATCTGGATTCTCTGGTTACTTTATCTTTTTTTTTTTTTTTTTTTTTTTTTAATATATATATATTTTTAAAGCATATGATTAGTTTTGATTGGTTGTTAATAAAATAATTATATAAATCAATAACATCTTAACCATACATTCATGACAATACTTATATGTTGTGAGATTAGATGAGGTAGCAGAGTCCATTTCCAACAACCACCAAAACATTTCTTGAAGCCATCAAGAGAATTTCTGAGTAATTATATATTATCTTTGTAATTTGTATTGTAGCGTATGTCGTATTTTTGCAAAATCTGGTATTTTCCTTGAAAACTGCAAGAAGGCAGTGACTCATCTACCTGTTAAACATTGATAGCGATAGAAACCAATTAAGTTTGTGGTGCTATTTCCAATGGCTCGCATGCAGCAAGATCTTTAAAGAAAACTATATTCAATATATTATATATCCATGTTTTTCAATTAACTTTTGTTTGGATACTTTTCCAGATGCTTTAACACAAACACATATAATTAAAAGGCCTTTTTTTTGAATTGAGATTTGTGATGGTGAAGACCTTATAAACTTCAAACAAATGCACTTTTAAAGTCCACTAATTTATTAATGGCATACGAGCTGGACAGCACACAAAGTATGCAAAAGCAAGTTTAAACTCTTTTATTATCACCACTTTTTTATGTTGGACAACAAGTGCATACCCTTTTTCTATCTAACTTTTTTGATGAGTATAACGATTATTAATTTAAAATAGTATAGTGATAAAGTAGAATTTTGATCACAATGATATTTTCGTGCCATATTATCATTTTAGATTCAAAAGAGTTCAGATCAGACATAAACCCTTTTTTTTTTCTTCTTGAATTTCTACAGTGAATTAAAAATGAATTTTAGGTATATGAAACTTTAAAAGTACGAAAGTTAAACTTTAAATATGTAAAAAAAAACTTTCATTAAAAATATTTTTTAAAAAATTAAGTGTTTTCTCTTAAATCTTAATGCATTTTCAGTTTATTTTTGTAATCTAAAAAATGTTTCCTAAATTACCTATCACGTACGTGTTCATGTTTTACGAGAGGCACCGGGGTCGTTTTTTTTTTTTTTTTTTCTTCTGAAGACTGAATAGGGATTGAAATCTGAACTTGAATGACATGTTTTTTTCCCCCTCATATATGAATGTATTGTCAACACGTTTGTTTTTTAAAAGTAAAATTGTCTGAAAATAAATAATTTTACATTTATGCCCATGTTAAACAATTATATATATAATATGGAATAAAAACAATCCAAAAGTAATAATTATATATGAACACATATGATCATGATCTTCTGTTAAGAATATCAATACTGATGTGTCAAATGAACAAAGAAGCAAAAGCAATATTGGGAATGTTGACAATAGTCAACAATAGCATATAACAACACTGATGCAAAATGTGCATCATACCAGATTGTGTCTTGCTTCTAGAATTGAAGAATGAGCTGTGTGAAGGATGATTATGTTGCAATGATCATGCATCATGATCATCACAATCATCATCAACATCCACCATCTGTAGACGGTTATAACAACCTAACAAACTTTCCCGCCAAATGTCTTCCTGCCAAAAAGTTGGTTATAACAGATTTTCCAGCTACAAGCAATTTGATTATTTGAGCTAAATGGTCTCTGGTAATCAGCGGCTATAAATACGTACACACTTGTAAAGTTTTCAATAAATTCATTTCATTCAATAAAATGACAACTCTACAAAATCTTTCTCTTTTTTCTTCTCTGTTAGTTCTAGAATTCTCTTAAGCATTTTATCAAACAGTTTCAGTACAATAGAGTTCTCTGAACATTCTTTGTCAAAAACTTTAGTTTTCTTCATGGTATTAGAGCTTCAAAAGGTTTTAATCGTACATGGCTCCATTATCTAGCATCTCTACAGAACAAGAAGATGAAGCTTCAAACATATCCAAGGCTGGAGACTTTTCGGTGTTGGCGAAATCGATGCACTTTAACATTCAGGTAAAACTGAACAACGATAATTAAATTCAATGGAAAGCTCATGTATTTCCTGTGATTCGAGCTTTTCAACTGGAAGATTATATTCTAAATCTCAAATCTACTCCACTGAAATACGTTGAAACTTAACCAGTTGGTGGAGGTGAGAAGCAACTGGTACTGAATAAAGAGTATGTGACTTGGACAAGATCTAATTAGCTGTTACTAAGCTGGCTATTCTCAACAATAGGCCAGAATGTGATTGGACAGGTGATAGATTGTGGAAGTTCTTGAGAGGTCTGGAGCACACTTGAGCAGTTGTTTTCATAACAATCTTTGGCAAAGGTTCTTCAGTTGAAGAATCAGCTGTAAAATGTCAAGAAAGGATCAAGCTTTGTATCTGATTTTGTGCTGAAGATCAAAACCGTTGGTGACAGCCTGAAAGCAGCTGGACAGATAGTAAGTGAAAATGATCTCATATTGAGTGTGCTTCATAGAGTTGGACGAGAATATGACTTAGTGTATTAGTTGTCATAGCTCAAAGAAGCAACATTTCTCTTTAAGAGGTACAATACTTACTATTAAATCATGAACAAAAGATAACAGAGTTTGATTCAGTAACACAGTTGGATGTATCTACTCCAACCACAAACTTTGCTAATGGAAATCAAGGAGACAAGAGAGGTCAGAGAGGTGCTTTTAACAGCTCCAACAACTATAACAATGGTGGAAGAAATGGAGGCTATAGAGGAAGAAATCAAGGAAGAAATGGTGGCAGATGGAACAATAGCAACAGACCAATTTGTCAAGTCTGTGGAAAAGTAGGATATATAGCAATGAATTGCTACCATCGTTTCGATCAGAAATATCAAAACAACTCTCAAAATGGAGGCATGTTTGCAACTCCAAACTAGTATCAATATCATTAGAACCAAGGCAACAATGTTCCAGCACTAACCAATTCTCCTCACAAACAAATCATCGAGCCAACTATCATCAATCAATTGCCTATTATGCTACACTAGAATCTGTAGGCGACCCAGCCTGGTATGCTGATAGTTGGGCTACCAACCATGTTACTCTACACCTGTTTAATCTCTCAACATACTCAGATTATCAAGGCAGTGACAGGCTGGCCATTGGTAATGGACAACAATTGCACATATCTCATACAAGTAAAACCTTATTGTCATTACAAAATTCATCTAAAGCACTGCTATTAGATTACATTCTATGTGTTCCATCTATTGTAAAAAATTTATTAAGCATATCAAGATTCACACAAGACAATCATGCCTATGCTGAATTTACTTCAAATTCTTGTGTGATAAAGGAAATGAATTCCAAAGAGAATTTACTTCAAGGCAAGCTTGAGAATGGATTATACAAGCTAAAATTGGACAAAATCAGAGGAAGGAATGATGCTTAAAGAAATAAAGAAAGAAGTTTTAATGCTCTTTCTGTTGATAAGAATAATGTAGATAAGACTCCTTGTACAACTGATGTAAATAGGTTTAATCGAAGTAATAAAACTCATTTTGATGAGACTATGTGGCACTTGAAATTGGGTCATCCAGCACCACTAATCCTAAGAAAAGGTGTTGTCTCTTCTACATTTACGATATGATAGAAGCCACATTAGTTTTTGTGATGCATGAGAAAAATACATCAGCTACTATTCGATCACTCCACCATCAAAGTTGCAGGTCCATTTGATTTGGTGTACACTGATGTATGGGTCCCTCACCCATGCCATCAATTGAAGGTTGTAGATACTATGTGGTGTTTGTTCATTCATACTCAAGATACAATTGGATGTACCCACTCAAGATGAAATCAAAAGAAATGAATGTGTTTTGTAAGTTCAAAAAGATTGTTGAGCTACAATTCAGCAGCAAGATCAAATGTTTTCAAGCTGATCTTAGAACAGAATACAAGCCCTTATTACTCTTTTTGGTTGAATGTGGTGTTCAATTTAGAACCTCTTGTGTGTATACACATCAGCAAAATGGCATTCCAAAGAGGAAACATCGTCATATTGTTGAAACTGGGCTGACTCTCCTAGCTCAAGCTCACATGCCACTCACTTTTTAGGTGGAAGCTTTTCAGGCAGCTGTGTTGTTAATCAACAACCTACCAACACTAGTGCTCAAGCACAAATCTCCTTACAAAGTTCTGTTTAATAGATTACCCAACTACAATTTTTTTTAGAGTATTTGGTTATACTGCTTTCCCCTACCTAAGGCCCTATTCTTATCAAAAGTACAATTTCCATACTACAAAATGTGTGTTGATAGGTTATAGCTTCAGTCAAAAAGGTTATAGATGCCTCCATCCATCAGGAAAGGTATATGTATCTAGACATGTGGTGTTCAATGAGCTTGAGTACCCCTGCAAAAGCTTGTTTTCTCCTGCAGCAATTACATCTACTCGTGCACCTAGTTTGTCTATACTACACCTTTTTGATAGCCTTATTTGTGATGCACCACCATTAAGGAAAACCTTTTCAATACCTTCAGACCATGTACTATGTCCTACCATGCCTGCAATACCCTTCCACATTGATTTGGGAAGGCCATTTATTTCTCTAATCAGCTATACACAGGCCTCAACATATCTAATGACAACCAAACTCAAATCAGGGACAATACATCACAAGGCCTATGCTTCAATATGTAAGTCAAATCCTATTTCATCAACCACCTTTGAGCCTCGAACTGCAGCTGAAGCTCTTGCTACACCTCACTAGAACAAGGCCATGGTTGAAGAGTATGAAGCTCTAATGAGAAAAAATACATGGACATTGATTCCTCCCACTGAATCATGGAATCTAGTAGGCTGCAAATGGGTTTTTCGTGTGAAATACAAGCTGGATGGAACAATCTTCAAATGCAGGGCCAAATTGGTGGCCAAGGGATTCCATCAAACACCCGACATAGATTTTCAAGACACTTTCAGCCCTGTAATTAAGGCTATGACCATTTGAATCATTTTCAGCATAGCCGTGCCTACAATTGGGATATCCAATAAGTTGACATCAACAATGCTTTCCTTAATGGGGATCTAACTGAGGAAGTCTACATAGAGCAGCCTCTTTGCTTCACAAACAATCAGAAACCCTCTTTTATGTGCAAGCTTAATAAGGCACTATATAGTTTAAAGTAGGCCCCACGAGCATTGTTCTTCAAGCTGAAGACAGCCTTACAACGGTGGGGCTTTATGTCATCCTTTTTGGATGTCTCTTTGTTTATCAAAAAGCTTGGCAGCAAGGTCATCTATCCATTGGTCTATGTAGATGACATTCTTATCACTAGAAATGATTCAACCCTTATAAATCAGACTATCATTACTCTAAATTCCACTTTTGCATTGAAATATTTAGGCCCAGTTAGTTACTTTTTGGGTTTTAAAGCCACCAGGTCACTAGCTAGGTTACTTCTAACACAAACAAAATATACTCTCTTGACCTCCTACAGAAAACCAACATGTCAAGTTGCAAGCCTTGCTCCACTTCGTTGCCAACAAGCTCTAAGTTGACCAAAATTGGCTCTCCTTTTGCTTTTCCTTCTCTATATAGGAGTACAATTGGGGCTTTGCAATATCTAACCCACACTCAACTAGATATCTCATATAATGTGAACAAATTGAGCCAGTTTTTGGTTTCTCCTACTAGTGATCATTGGATAGCATGCAATCGTCTTCTTCATTATCTAAAGGAGATTGCTAATATGGGGTTATTTTTTAGGCCATCAAATTCTTTAAATGTTGAGTTTTTCAGTGATGCTTACTAGGCCTCTAGTTTGGATGATCGTTGATCGACCAACGGCTATTGTGTGTACCTAGGTGGCAATCTCATCTGTTGGAGTTCTAAGAAGCAGAGTGCAGTGGCTCGTTCTAGCTACGAGGTAGAGTATCAGCCCTTTCTTAGTCTACAACTAAGGTGATTTGGCTAACTTCGTTGTTCTCTGAACTTGGTATCCCCTTTTCTCAATGTCCAATTATCTAGTGTGACAATCAGAGTGCAATAGCTTTGGCTCAAAATCCTGTGTTCCTTGCCCATACAAAGCATATAGAAATTGATGTCCATTTCATTCGGGACAAGATATCGTTTGGTGCTCTTCAGGTTCAATTTGTCCCTACCATTCATAAGTGCACCGATATTATCACTAAGGCTTACCAGTTTCCCAACTTGATCTTCTTCGGTCGAAGCTGAATTTGGTTGATTCACCCATCTTCAGCTTACGGGGGAATGTTAATAATATCAATACCGATGTGTCAAATGAACAAAGAAGCAAAAGCAATATCGGGAATGTTGACAATAGTCAACAATAGTCAACAATAGCAGATAACAACACTGATGCAAAATGTGCATCATACTAGATTATGTCTTGCTTTTAAAATTGAAGAATGAGCTGCGTGAAGGATGATTATGATGCAATGATCATTCATCATGATCATCACAGTCATCATCAATATCCACCAACTGCAGATGGTTATAACAACCTAACAAACTTTCCCGCCAAATGTCTTCCCGCCAAAAAGTTTGTTACAACAGATTTTCCAACTACAAGCAATCTGATTATTTGAGCTAAATGGTCTCTGGTAATCAAAGGCTATAAATACGAACACACTTGTAAAGTTTTCAATAAATTCATTTCATTCAATAAAATGAAAACTCTACAAAATCTTTCTCTATTTTCTTCTCTGTTAGTTTTAGAATTCTCTTAAACATTTTATCAAACAGTTTCAATACAATAGAGTTCTCTGAACATTCTTTGTTAAAAAATTTAGTTTTCTTCATCTTCCTCTTCCATTACTGAAACAAATAACTCAGGTGTGTTCTAATATTAATCTAGAGGGGGGGAGGGGTGGGGGGAGGTGAATAGATTTTAACAAATTTACCCAATTTTCGTGTTTAGTCAATATTACGAGCATACCCCAATCTAGTCAATAATAATAACAAGTGTAATATGGTGCGGAATTATAAATGACACTTTATATTTACGTGGAAACCCTCACGGGAAAAACCACGGGCTGTATAGTGTGCCACACTTGAACCTCGGATCCACTAAATGTGTTAAACGATTACAACTTACTCCCAGTATATAATCACACACCTACCTAATCCCGGTATAAGTGAACCTAGTCCAATTGCTTGTGTGACCACTTAATCCCCGTGTCCGACCTAATCCCGGTCTATCACACAAGACTTCAATTGCTTGCGATCTAAGCAACCTAATCCCGGAAGCTACAAGCAAGACTTACTTCTCAATGAAGAGATTACAACCTATGTTAATATATATAATACTCAACAAATGCAATGAGAGCTAGGCAACTCTATATGCTTATCTAGGATGAGTAGATGGCAACAAATGCAAACCTAGATATCAATGGCTAAATGACATGTCATAAAACTTAGCAAATCATAGATTAAATAACCTAGATGTTGCTATCAAAATACAACACTCAATCATGTCATCACAAACAATCTCTATTTTGAATATAAGATATTAATCTAAGAATATTCAAATAATAAAAGCGATGCCTTGATAAATAACACACTAAATATCAATGGATAAAAGTGAAGAACATACCAAGGGAAGTGTGATGACCAAGACCCATTCAAATAAGCAAACTAACTATGCTAGAAAATGCTTAGATGATCTTTGATGCACATGTATATGGTTTTGAGTGTTTAGGAAATGAGTTCTCTATGAAATATCTCTCCAAAATCTCTCAAATGGGTTTAGGGTTCTTAAGGAGTCAAGAACTTGGTCAGAGAAATGAGAAAGTGTGATATTTATAGACAAAGAGAACATGGCATGTGAAAAGATGAAACTGCCTTTGAAATCACCGTTCGGCGGTTTCATTCTGCGGTTGTGGCTGCAGAATTGAACTGCCGAATTGAACCCGAGAAGTAGGGGATCATTCGGTGACCACATTCGGCGGTTTGGGAAACCGCCGATCAGAACCCAAAAAGAAACCGACTTAAAAATATCTAAAACGACGGTTTCATTCGGCGGTTTCGAAACTATCGATTAAATCGCCGAATTGAGACCGAGATAATAAATGCATCAGGTCAATTCGGCGGTTTCGATTCGGTGGCCTGGCCGTCGATTGTAACCGCAGATCCAATCCAAAGCTCTCTGGAATCAAACAGCGATTTCCATTCGACGGTCATGGCCGCCGATCAAACCGCCGTTTCACCACTGATGGTGAAACCAAAGGAGAAGCCAAGGGCATTCTCCGAAGGCGATTTTTGAGCTAAACCAAGCACACTTTCGTGCATGTGCAGACGTTTCTGAACAATGTCTGGAAACGAATTACAAGACACAAAACACACACAACAAGATACAACAAAAAGTGCAAGTGTGTAAATGTGACATTTGAAGAGAATGCACACAAAAGCGAAGCATACATATGCAAACATTACTAGTGAGTGTGTGCAACTAAATCTCTTCAATAAGAAAATAAGCACTAGAGATATACCTTTGGAGTGCTTGTCATCCTTGAGGTCTTGAGTAGGGCCATTGAGCATGATCACCTATCACCTAAGCTACCCTTTACAAACAACCCCAAAATGTGGTTTGCCCACGAAATAAGCCAATCAAAAACCAGGAATCCTTACAATCTCCCCCTTTGTCTATTTCGTGACAAAACCACCACTCACATTGATTCCTCACAACAAAATAGAAACTACGGGTCTACAATGATTTTCTATATTACAAAGAGATATAATAAATAAAATCTTGAAGCCTTCAATCACTTGTAGAACAATCAATCCCTGAAAAAAAGGTTTCTATATTTTCCAATACACACAAATGTGAGATTAATCAAGTGAAATAAACAAGCATTTGCATTTAAGAAAGTTAAGCACAACATCATGCAATGTATGTGAATGCAATGCTCCCCCTCAACGGGTTACTCCCCCTCAATATGTACTATCCCCAATATGCACAATTGCTACTACAATTTAGCATCTCCCCTTACCACATTCTACTCCCCCTTTTTGTCATGATATAAGCAAAGGAGTAGTCCCCAACTAGGTCACTTATAGCAAAGAGAGATAGTAGCATACAAGATATTTGCATAATCATATAAGCCACTTTATGCTAATCAATTAATTGAAGAGAAACAAGGAGATTTATTTTGATTAAAATGTGTGAATCAAAAATGCTTTGCATACAAGACATGTAGCATTCAAGTCCAAAATACAATGGTATTTGGCAAAGCAAATGATAAATGTGTCTAACAAGAATTCAAACCAATTTCACCAATGTCATGAGAGAAGCAAGGATATAGATATTTCATTGAATTCAATTTTTAGAGGCATTATATCCAAATTTATAAGCGAAACATAGCATGAGTGACTTTGCACCCTATTTGATTTTTTCGGATATGAAACCCATATGATAGTAGCCATGTGATGTGTAAAATCGTGTAATAAAAACCTAACTCGCAAGTGCACGAATCGTGAGATAAGTACAGTGACAAGTAGGGATCGTTCCCACGAGGAAAAGAGATTTATCGACTAAAACTAATTCTAATTAAAGCTAAGCAATTAACAGTAACCAAGAGATTTCAGATTGATTTGATTGATTTGAGATTAAAACTAGATTAAACTAAGAAAACAATTAACAAGAATATGAGAATGTGATCAAGAGGTGAGAGGACTAGGTCATCAATGATCCCCAACTACGTTTACTCAATGCTTCGAATTGACTTTCACAAAGAATGTTAATCAAGTTAAGGGTTCGTTCTTAAATTATGTATAATTAGTGCTATGCGGTCCTGGAATAAATCAAGTACTCTCTACTGCAGTCATTAGCAAAACCTGCGTGTAAACTATAGCATAAAATACATCAACCATACACCAAGCGTTCTCAGTTAAGTCATTAGCAAACCCTGCGTGTAGACTATAACCTAAAACCCACAAAGCACACAATCAAGTATTCTCAATCACAGTCATTAGCAAACCCTACGTGTAGACTATGATTGAGAACCCATTAAGCACAAGAACAAGAGAACCAAAGATAACGTGCAATAACCTGCTACGATAAATTCTTTCATTCAATTGATTATTGGTTAAGACTGGTGAAACCCACACATCTCTCAACCTTAACATATAAACCCTAGATTCAAGACTAGCACAAACCATGCATAGACAAGAAGAAATCCCAAATTGAATGAAACGAAACTTGAATTACTAAAACATAATCAATTCTAACAAAGAGTATTCATAGAGGTTCACATTGAATCCCTAGTATGGATTTAGTTACACATAGTTGAAATAAAAAAGAAGAGAGAAGTAGTTGATAGAACCCATGGAAATTGTAGGCAATCTTCCAATCTCTGATGCAGCAAATCTTCTCCTTCGTCTTCAAATCTTCTGTATGTAAGATGAAAGAAAGTTTGTTGAGTGATTTAGGCTGTGACTTATGGCTGACGAACTGTTTTCCGGACAAACCCCTTTGAAGAGGAAAACCCCTCTATTTATATCTGCTCGGGCTTCGGTGGAGAAACCTGATTAAAAACAACTTCTTTAGGCAGACCGCTGCCTGACCGCTGCCACTTTGGCAGCGGTGTGGCAGCAGTTTTGCACAATCTTGCAAATGCTGCCACTTTGGCAGCGGTGAGGGGGCGGTTTGCACAGCGACCTCCTCTGTCCAATAAACGCTGCGACGCCTCTCTCAGAAAATAGTAGCGGTGCGAGAGCGTTTTTGCTCAATCTTAGAAAAGACCCTTGACTTCTTCAAAATAACACTTTTTATCTGAATTTCTTCAAATATATCAATCTGGTCCAATAACCTGAAAAACACTCAAACACACCCATTAAAGCGCTAAAAGGCTCAAGTAGCAAGCAATTGATTGGCGGAATGGGGATCAAATATATATACAATAAATGACCGATCAAATACCCCCAAACCTATCTTTTGCTAGCCCTCGAGCAAAACATAAAACAAAAACCTAAAAACTAAACCTAAGAAAAACAAAATCAAACTAAGCCACTTTCGTAGGGAACACGATAGCATTGAGCTTATACTACAAGCCTTTAAACCTCTAGGTGTCCCTAGAGGAGGAGTTTTGTCTCCTGAGGGTTTACAGCTATGACACCCACAAACATATCCAGCGACTTCCTATCATCCAAAATACCACAAAATGCGCCCAAGTTGAGACAACATGCAAATACCAATAAGTAAAGACTAATACCTAGCCATAAATCTGAAAACATTGCATACTTTAAATAGAAAAGCCCAGACTCAAACATTTTAGCTTAGAGGACACATCATCAAATGCCATAGATATAATTCGCCTCGACTCTACTTCTCACGTGATGTCGCTCATAATTCACACAGATCCTAGGCACAATCTCTCATCAAGCATATGCGACTGGAATTATGCACAATAAATATCAAGAGTTATCGCATATGAATATATCAATAAAAGAACGCTTGATTTGTATGCAAAAGATCTCATGAAATGAATCAAACATTATGAACAAGATAAACACATGCTCTATCTCTACTTTCATAACAAGGATAACCAGCAGATCAAAAAGACTTTAATTTAGGTTGTAATGGGGCCATTGGGTGAGGGCTCAAGAAAGAACGGGAAATTGGAATTCAACAACCTAGGATCATATCATGAGAGTCTTCCATTACCTTTTCGGCTTCACACAGATGTCTTGGTCTCCTTTGCAAGTGGAATGACACCACTTGATGTTGTTTCATTCTTCAGAACTCACCTTCCTCTCTTTGTCACACTCCTTTTGAGTAAATACAAACTTTGCAATACAAATTGACTTCATTGCACCCATTAACATTCTTTTTTTTATTTTTTTTTTATTTATTTTTTTTTTTGAATGCTTGCAATCTTTTTGACTGGATTGCGCTTTTTTTTTTTTTTTTTTTTTTGAATCACTGACTTTGGCTTTGAACCTTTTGGATTGAATGCAGCTCTTCTTCTTCTCGGTCTTTAGCATTGAAATCTGCACACAGTTACGTGCAGAATAGCACATTTTCTTCACTTTCTCAAAATATGATCCCAAGCTATAGGGTCAGGCTTAAGATATCGGCTCATAAGGTCACGGTTGATGTGGTGAAGAAAGAAAAAGGCTATAGTGTTTGGCTTCAAACAGGGCTATGGAGCACACACATAAGGTAGGAAATATTTCAGGCCTTTTAAGTAGCTAAAGCACACATAGTCTATTATCACTTCCACTGGTTCGTCTTACTCGAGATCAAAATATAACATGTGAAATCTTTTATGATGATTGTTCTATAATGCTCAATGTACTACCTATAGAGATCGAATCTAATGCTAAGAACCTACTGAGTGTTTAAAGAGTAGAAACAACAGGACCCTCATAGTATGTCATTTATGTACGCTTTTTGGTTTAGTGAACTCACAAGGGTAGTCTCCACTATTAATCATGGCAATTCAATTCAGCATCCTATCCACTATCATATCAGAGTATGTCATATGTTTTGAATACTGCAATGTAGTACTCTAAATGGCCAAATGTTAGTGTAAACTCATTAAGAAAAGCATATTATCTCTAGGGCACACTTCAAAGCACTTTGTCTTGAAAGACACTGGAACGACAGACTCTAAAACAAAAGAGTCACACTGATCAAGCCAAAATTGGTATGATTTTGGCCCTCATTTCCGTTTCTTTTTGCTTGATTCTCGGGCATTTCCCCGTGTTTAATGTTGTTAAATTGAGTGTTTCAGGTTTTATTAGGTTTCAGAAGCAATTGAGATAAAGGTGGAGGACTTGTGCAAAAATGTCTCACAAATGAGAAGAACAGAGCATTTTCGCCACATGGGCAATGGAGGTCGCCACTTGAGCGCCATGGCGACAGAAGAGTTCCCAAAAGCATCAAAAGGTCGCCACTTGGGCGCCACTTGAGCGCCATGGCGACAGAAGGTCACAAAAACAATCAGGTGTGGTCGCCACTTGGGGTCGCTCTGGCGACCTCCCTTGCAAGTGGCGACCTAGTGCACTCAAGGCATGGTCGCCACTTATGGTCACCAGAGCGACCTTGATGCACAAAGGGCGACCTCTTCACTTTTCCAAGGTCGCCACTTATGGTCGCCAGAGCGACCTTGATGCACAAAGAGCGACCTCTTCACATTTCCAAGGTCGCCACTTATGGTCGCCAGAGCGACCTTGATGCACAAAGAGCGACCTCTACACATTTTGGTCATGTTCGCCACTTGACAAAGAGCAAGAAAGATGGTTTTCAGAGCGACCTTTTCATCTAACCGTTTTACGCTCCATGGTCGCCATAGCGACCAAAGAGCGACCAAGGCTCCACATCAGCGAATCAAGTCGTTACCAGTACATGTCCATGAGTGAGTATATATATGAGCGTCTCTTCACTTTCAAACCATCGAAAATCAGAGAGAAAATTGTAAGAATTCATTTCAGATCTAGATCAACTTCCATGGCACATTTTTCATCATCCTCCATTTCTCTCCTTGAACTCATCTAATCCATCCAACCCTCAACACAAAACCTTGATTACTTCACTACATCATTCCTCATCCCACCATTTTCTCCACCAAAATCCTTAGTAACTTTCCACCAAAACACCCACATTCCAAGACATTTCCTCAACCTCCATTCCTTGCATCTAGGAGCATAGAGGAGAAGAAGGATTGAGCTTAAAGAAGGTGACCCAAGGGTTATTTCCTTATCATTTACTTCTTTTCATTTATTGCAATTATGTGTAACTAAACCCCTAATCTAGGGGATAGATTTGAGGAACAATTGGTTGTGGGTTTAGTCTAGCTTGTAATGAATCTCTTATGTGTTCTATTCATTCAATTTAATTAGATTTCATTCATTATAATTGACTTGTATATCACTTGTTGATTGCTATCTTGAGTGGAATAATTTGTTATATATTCACATGTGGATTGACAACCTTTGTGTGATTAAGAACCCATTGGATAGGATAGATTAGTGGTGGGTATATCAACCCCACTAATCTAAGCCTCTAAGTGGTTAACATAATGAGATTGGTACATTAATGATGCTAGTAGCTTACCCACATCCAAGTGTTAATCGATCTATTCCCTAGTTCTCTCATTAATTGATTTTATCACTATTCTTATCAAGGTGTTGAGTATTCTATTTTTCATAACATTTTTGTGTATTTTCATTTGAGTAGTTTAGCATTGGTGGCTTTAGAAACCACACATTTATCAACTTCTATGATTTGTTTTATTGTTCTAAGATTAGTCAATTTATCTAATTAACACTCCATTCCCTGTGGAACGAACTTGCTCACTATTTTGCTATCTAATCACATTTTAAAAGGATTAAGTGGCTTTAAAAGAGTTTTCAAGAATCAACCAAAAACTATCATTTTTACTATTTTGTTGAGTACACAAACGACCTCATCAAAAATGGCGCCGCTGCCGGGGATTGGTAGCGTTGATTACATATATTGACTTTTCTTCGCATTTTATTGGTATTTTGTGAATTGTTAGTTTAAAATTTTGTTTTGTGATTATTGATTTGTTCATAGTGTTGTTTTTACTTTCTTTTCTTTCCTTGTATCTCTTTATTTATTCCTCTTTCAGGTGCTCAATTTTATGCACGGTAGGAGATCTCTAGGTAGAGGTGTTCATCCCCCACTAGAAGGCACTAGCCGTGTGAGAGAGTTTGAACCAATTCCAAGTCAAGATATGAGTACCGAAGGACAACAACATGGTAGGGAAGACGAAGCTCCTTTGAGAGAGGAGATGACGGAAGAAACTCAAACCAACCGGGGTCAAAGGATGACCATGGGTGAGTATGCCTTGCCGGATATCGGGAACCAACCATCACCGATAGTGCTAGACCCGGTGGCTAGGGGTTATGAGTTGAAGACGATGCACGTCAACTTATTGCCGTCATTTCATGGGAAGCTGAATGAAGACTGCCTCCAGTTCATGAAGGAGTATAGTGCTATTATAGAGACCTTCCCCATCATGCGGCTCACACGCGAACAATTGCAAATGCGTTGCTTCCAATATTGCATGAAGGATGCGGCTATGACATGGCTCATGGGGCTTAGGCCGGGATCATTGACGAGTTGGGGGCAGATTTGCAAGGTGTTTTTCAACAGATTCTTTCCGGCTAGGAAAGCAAAGGAGTTGAAGGTGAAGATAGCCGATTTTTATGAGAGTGAGGGGGAGCTATTTCATGAATCATGGGAGAGGTATCAACGCCTTGTGGCCCAATGCCCTCCTCACATGTTCACTGAGGAATACAAGGTGTCTTGTTTCCAAGGGGGTCTAACTCGGTTCTCCCAAGTGTTGGTGGATAACGCTTGTGGAGGTTCTTATGATACCAAGACCGCTTCGGAGATCTACGACATCTATGAGATGTTGGCACAAAACTCTCAACAAAGGAATGCCAACAGTATTCGAGGTGGGAAGTTTGATGTGAATGCTAGCACGGAAACCGCAATTGAAATCTCAAGGATAAACAAAAGGGTGGAAACCTTAACTTCTCATATTGAAAGTTTGGTGTTGCAGAAAGCGGGAGTTAAGTTGCTAGGAAGACAAGAAGGAAGCTCTAGCGGGCAATTTAATGAAAATGAAGGGTTTGAGGACACTTTTCAAGGTCAAGGTCAAGAGCACGAGGAAGTTCAAGCTATGGGATTCCAAGGTCAAGGAAACAACTATGTTCAACCATGGCGGAACCACCCAAATCTTTCTTGGTCAAACAACAACAACATTCTAAACCCACCACCAAGAAATCAACAACAAGGGGTGTACAATCAAGGAGGTAGCTCACAAGGGGGTTACCGTCCAAGTCAACAACAAGGAATGAACAATCAAGGAAATAGCTCACAAGGAGGCTACCGGCAAAACCAATCACAAGGAGGATACCCACAAGGAGGGTTTCCCCAAGGAGGAAACCAATGGGGAGGAAACCAATGGAACAACAACAACAATGCTCAACCAAGCTCGTATCAACCTCGCCGAAATATTGATGAAGAGATGAGAGGTATGATGCAAGGGTTCCAAAGAGCTGAGAACACCTTGACAAGCTTCATGCAAGTTAGTGGCCAAAGGTTTGGCAATCTAGAGGCATCCTTCGGGAAATTGGAGACCCAAATGGGGCAAATCGCCGAGGCTCTTCAAAAGCAAGAAAAGGGGAAGTTTCCAAGCCACACAGAGCAAGCTAAGGAAGGAAGTTTTGTCAAGAAAGATGGAGCTAGAGATGAGGCATTGTTGTTTGAAGAAGCATACATCCAGAAAGTGGGAGATCCGGGAAGCTTTGTGATTCCCATTTCAATAGGAAATAGTGGAGTGCTTAAAGGAGTACTAGATTTAGGGGCAAGTGTGAGCATGATGCCCCTTTCTACTTATGAAAGGTTGGGTTTGGTAGGATTGAAGCCATCCGGGAAGAAGCTTATGCTAGCGGATCAAACCTCACTTTCATCATGTGGTGAACTAAAGGATGTCCCAATTGTCATTGAAGGAGTAATGGTGCTAACGGATTTCGTGGTTCTAGACATTGGTGACAAGTCAAATGATGTTAGGGAGTGGCAAGTTCTCCTTGGTAGACCATTCATGGCTACCGCTCAAATGAAGATTGATGTTTGCAAGAAGAAAGTTTGTATGCATGCATTTGAGAAAGAACTTGAGATCGATATAACCATATGCAATGATGACCTAAAAAGCATTGAGAGTTGCTATGTGGTTGAGTTGCATTCACCAAGGTTAACGGGTGGAAAGGTGTGTGATTTGGTGCAATTGTTTGAAAAGGATAGCCAAGAGGCCGAAGTGGAGAGTATAGGTGACTCGGAAATAGAAGAGCTCAAGAATTCCAACCAAGAGCTCATGCTTGAGGTAGAGGTTCTTAAGGCGGAGAAGTATGCCTTGGAAAAGAAGCTTGATGACTTAGCAAGGAAAAATCATAAGCTTAAGAAGGTCAACGTGGCTCTCACAATGGAGAATGAGGTGACGGTGAAAGAACTTGAAGATTTGGCTAGGCTCACCGAAGAATTTGAGGAAGAATCCTTAAGAAAGATGAGGAAGACTCTCATGAATGTAGATGCCAAGAACAAGGCACTTGAGGAGTTGAAGGAGGAATTGAGCAAGAAGGAGATGTCCTTGAAAGTTGCTAAGGTAAAGGAGTGCGACTTTTTGGTGGAGATAGATCGGATGGATCAAGCCATCAAGGAACTCACCAATAACGGTCCCTCAAGACATAAATCTCCAATGAAAAAGGGAAGATTTCCTTCATATCCTTTAACTTGTTATTTTTGTCATAGAAAGGGTCATGTAAAGTCTAAATGTTTTGAATTTTTGAAGCATGCCAATAATGATAAAAATAGGCCTCTAAGGAGATCTAACCATGTTAAACAAATTTGGGTTAGGAAGGATTTGGTCAATCAAGTCCGAGATGAGTCTAGAGGACCAATTTGGGTAGTCAAGAAAAAATTGAGTTATAACATGATTGACTTGGATGATAAGCATCATGATTCCATTTCGCATAGTATGATGCGGTAGTTGGATTTATATTCGGTTTTTACATTTCATGCCATGAATAATTATGTTTGTGTTTAATTTTTGCTTGTTGTGTGTTTTTCTTTTGTTCATTTTGTTTTTCTGAATAATTGTCCCTCCATCCTTGTTAGAAGTTGAAGTATGAGCTTATTGTGGATTTTGTTCTTTGCAGGTGATGAAATGCACTTAGAAGAGGATTTTAAGTCAGGTTCGCCATTTGGTCGCTCTTTGCACACAAATGGCGACCTCTCTTACATGAAGAATTCAGAGGTCGCCACTTACATGGTCGCCAGGGCGACCCACATGTTGCAAATGGCGACCTTTGTTATCAGGTATGGTCGCCATTTGGTCGCCAGAGCGACCTTACTTGTGCAAATGGCGACCTTTGTTATCAGGTATGGTCGCCATTTGGTCGCCAGAGCGACCTCACTTGTGCAAATGGCGACCACATGCAAACAAGAAATTTCTTCTTGGTCGCCATTTGGTCGCCAGAGCGACCGAGGACACAAGTGGCGACATAGGGCGTTCACTTATAAGGGATGCAGCTCAAACATAACGCCGCACACACACAACAGTCCTCTCTTCTCAAATTCTCTCAATTCCAAAGCCGTGGCACGCACGTAATCTCCAAACTTGGTAAGAATTCACTCTAGTTCTTCAATTCTTTTGATCAAATCCGTCCTACATTGCATCTAGAATTACTAAGGGTGGTTTTGAGTTTGATTTGAAGTGATTAGTGCTTAGGATTGGATTTTTGTGTGATTTGTTCATATAGAAGTGATTGTGACAATATTGAAGTGGATTTGGGTGATTGTGGTGCACATTGGTGAGTGCCGGAGTGTTATTATAGTGCCGTTGTGCTGCCGGATTTCTGTCAGAAAGTTAGTCCGAATTTGGGGGTGAAAAATGGCTCCGAAGATGAAGTTGCCGAACAAGGGGGGCAAGGGTAGCAAGACCAACACTCCTAGGAAGAGGGTAATTCCCGACTGCACACTAAACAGAAATTTCGATGATCGTATGGAAACTTTTGCTGAGAAGAAAATGTGGCCTGAGAGGGGAATTGATTTGGAGAGCTTGAGGGATACCCCTGTCCCAACAACAGTGAATGACTTGGGATGGGGAGGATTAGCGGCTACTCCGCCATATTACAGTGAAGGTTTGGTGAGAGAGTTTTACGCGGGGATGAATCCGGGAGAGTATATGAGAGGTGGTCCCATTCTTGTGAGAGGGGTTCCCGTGTACTTAAACGCACCGGACATTAACATCTATTTTGGGACAACTTTGTTGGAAATTGAAGGTTTACGTGAGAGGATGGTGGAAGGGATCACCACGAATCCTTTGTACGTAAAGAATTTGGTGGAATTTGCAAATACGATGACCATCACTCCTATGACCATATGGATGGCGAAGCGGTTCCCTCTCAGGCAGTCAAACTTGAAGATTGAGCACGCCTTTTGGCACATCTTCCTCCATTCTTCCCTGAGACCGGTTTCCCACAGGTCCACTGTTCCATTTGAGGCAGCCAGGATTCTACATAGCATTAGTGAGAGGCAGCCTATTGATGTGGGGATTATCATAAAGATGGAGATTCAGCGGATTGGGAGGAATGAATCAGAGACAGATATCCTCCCTTTCCCTTGTTTGATCACAGAAGCCTGCAAGTTGGCGGGTGTGGATATCTCCGGGGACACACTTAAGCCCCCCGTATCAGATATGGACTTGACCACCTGGAGACGTTTGATGATTAAGCGTGGAGAGATGCCTACTGGGGGAAAACGTAGGAGAGTGCGGAGTTCAGAGGTCGAAACCAGTGTTAGGGAAGAATTTGAGAGAATAGTCCCTGATGAGGACGATGATGATGAGGAGGAGGAGACTCCTATTTGTGATGATCATGGGCAGCCGTTGGGTCTTCGGATTCTAGATGGTGTACAGCGCATTAGGAGGACTCAGACTGGTGATTTTGATATCCTTCATGCTGATAAACTTGATATTGAGGGAAGGCAGAAGGCCTTGGAGGACAGGCAGCTGAGGTTGGAAAGCCTTATTCAGGATTTGAGTGAGACAGTGATCACAGGCTTTACAGACCTCCGCCATGATCTTAGGCTCACTCCTTATGTCAGGAGACCGAAGAAGCCTGCCACAGTGATTCCACCTACCCCCACTGCACCTTCAGGACATGGCACAGAGGAGCCTGACTTTGTATTTCAGACTGCACAGTCTGCTGTTGAGGAGGCAACACAGTTGGAGGAGGCCATGGCCCGTTCCTTGACTGATCAGGGGCCCCGTTATGTGGGAGGTCCTCCTATTGATGAGGCAGCAGCACAGAGGAAATGGAGAGAGGAGCAGTCTAGGAGAGCAGCACTAGCTAGGGAGCAGAGAAGGAAGGACCCGAAAGGGAAGGGTAGAGTAGTGCAGGATGAGGAGGATGATTCAGAGTAGTGGCCTACTAGCATTCCTAGGATTCTTTGTTATCTTTTCATCATTTGCATTTTCTATCATTTTGTTGGGATATTGCTAGTTTTATGTTTTTCCTTTTGGATTATTTTGTTGAATATTTTTGTTGATTTATGTTTATTCACATTTCTTTTCCTTTAGTCTTTATTTCTCATTTTTGCCTTTATTTTGTTTCCGCATAGAATAAGGGTGTGAATTGGATTTTGGTAGTGGATTTAGGACATTTGTGCTTCTTTGCTATATGTGTTGTTGGAATTTTGTGTATGAATATGTGGAGGGCAATATGCCGGATGATGGGATATTTTGTTTTGCTCATGCTTGTTGGGTTATTGCTTGAAACTTAGTGGGTTGCGCTTGTTGTTTATTTTCCACCTTTGAACATTGAGGACAATGTCAAATTTAGGTTTGGGGGTGCTTTTGCGCAACACCATGATGCTTGGTTTTCGAAAGAATTGTGTGCCAAAATTTTCAAAAATTTTTGCGATAGTGCCATATTTAAGCATGCTTTGCTTGTGGAGATTGTTCTTTACATGATGTAGTGAGGAATTGTGCATGTTTGTGAGTGTTTGGTTTAGATTAACACCATGCCACTTAGGGTGTCATTGAACAAAATGCGTTAATCTTTTTCTCTTAATGTTGAGTGAATGATCAAATTTGCTTGAAGGCTAAGAATTGATAGTGGAGATTCCCGTGAGGATCACAAACACAGCCTTTAAAAAGCATACGTTGAGTTGTAAACATTCACTCTTTAAACACTCACTCTAAACACTCATACAAGCATGTTTTGGTCTCATTTGCACTAAATGTTGTTTGCCATAGAATATTATGGTCTGCTTGTGGATGCCTTATTTTGCTAAATGGACGAATCTTTAGAAATGATTTTAGGCGATGCATGTGAAAACCTCTTTGGCCTAAACACTTCCAACCACTTGAATATGTGTGCTCCCAAGCCCATTTGAAGCCAAACACATTTGAAGCATTTCTTTCATGAACCACATCTACATGAACCTTATAGCCTTAAAATACTTGACCTACCTTGACCAAACGATTCGCTAAGGCTTAGGAACTCAATGTAAAATTTTGAATGTATAAATATAAGGTGTGTACCAAGACATGTGAATGTGTGTAGGAGTCTTGCAAAGCAAGAAATGTTTGAAAATGAAAAAGAAAACAAAAGCTTGTAAAGAATGAGAAAAGAAAAGAAAAGAAAGAAAAGAAATGAAGAGCATGAAAAGAAAAGAATTGGCAAGAAAAGAAAAGCAAAGAAAAAAAGAATAAAGAAATTAGGCACAAAGGGCCTAGAAAAGGAAGAGAAGTAATTGAGCTACTCAAGTTGAAAATAGGAGTAACATACACATGTGTAATTGTGAGCCTGGACACCTTGAAGTGTGAACATATGTGGGAATCTTGTGGAACTTAAAGAATTAGAATGTATGCCTTAATGAAATCATTAGGTCCCTTGATATCCATTTCTTCCATTCTTTGTTTCACCATGACCTTAGGCCCCATTACAACCAAAGAAAAGACCTTCATGATCTTTAGGATTGTCCATTTTGTACAATTTGGTTGATGCATGTTCTTTCTAATTCATGGCTTGCAATTCCATTCATGAGATCACTTTTCAGAAAATTGCGTTTTAATGTTTAGCATGTGCAATCAATTTGTTGCCATAACATGAACTCATATTGCACATGCACATATTTGAGTGAACCTAGGAGTCTTGGAGAAAAGAAGAGAGAATCCGGTGAGATTTAGTATCAAAGCGAATTACATTCTAAACTAATAGCACCTTTGCTTTGAAGCTTTGGCATTTTGAATGTAAGATCGCATTGCGTACAATTATGTCTAAGGTGGCACGTTTTTGATCATAACTATACACGCTCTTGCATGTTTAAATCCTCACCATGGCATAACTGTTTTAATCTCTTCATTTTGGCTTCGCACATTGATCATTTGAAGTAAAAACCTTTGAAATATCTCTATGCATGTTTTTGGGGGTGTGCTTGTTATTATGTTTGCTCGAGGACTAGCAAAAGATTGGTTTGGGGGTATTTGATCAAGCCAAAATTGGTATGATTTTGGCCCTCATTTCCGTTTCTTTTTGCTTGATTCTCGGGCATTTCCCCGTGTTTAATGTTGTTAAATTGAGTGTTTCAGGTTTTATTAGGTTTCAGAAGCAATTGAGATAAAGGTGGAGGACTTGTGCAAAAATGTCTCACAAATGAGAAGAACAGAGCATTTTCGCCACATGGGCAATGGAGGTCGCCACTTGAGCGCCATGGCGACAGAAGAGTTCCCAAAAGCATCAAAAGGTCGCCACTTGGGCGCCACTTGAGCGCCATGGCGACAGAAGGTCACAAAAACAATCAGGTGTGGTCGCCACTTGGGGTCGCTCTGGCGACCTCCCTTGCAAGTGACGACCTAGTGCACTCAAGGCATGGTCGCCACTTATGGTCGCCAGAGCGACCTTGATGCACAAAGGGCGACCTCTTCACTTTTCCAAGGTCGCCACTTATGGTTGCCAGAGCGACCTTGATGCACAAAGAGCGACCTCTTCACATTTCCAAGGTCGCCACTTATGGTCGCCAGAGCGACCTTGATGCACAAAGAGCGACCTCTACACATTTTGGTCATGTTCGCCACTTGACAAAGAGCGAGAAAGATGGTTTTCAGAGCGACCTTTTCATCTAACCGTTTTACGCTCCATGGTCGCCATAGCGACCAAAGAGCGACCAAGGCTCCACATCAGCGAATCAAGTCGTTACCAGTACATGTCCATGAGTGAGTATATATATGAGCGTCTCTTCACTTTCAAACCATCGAAAATCAGAGAGAAAATTGTAAGAATTCATTTCAGATCTAGATCAACTTCCATGGCACATTTTTCATCATCCCCCATTTCTCTCCTTGAACTCATCTAATCCATCCAACCCTCAACACAAAACCTTGATTACTTCACTACATCATTCCTCATTCCACCATTTTCTCCACCAAAATCCTTAGTAACTTTCCACCAAAACACCCACATTCCAAGACATTTCCTCAACCTCCATTCCTTGCATCTAGGAGCATAGAGGAGAAGAAGGATTGAGCTTAAAGAAGGTGACCCAAGGGTTATTTCCTTATCATTTACTTCTTTTCATTTATTGCAATTATGTGTAACTAAACCCCTAATCTAGGGGATAGATTTGAGGAACAATTGGTTGTGGGTTTAGTCTAGCTTGTAATGAATCTCTTATGTGTTCTATTCATTCAATTTAATTAGATTTCATTCATTATAATTGACTTGTATATCACTTGTTGATTGCTATCTTGAGTGGAATAATTTGTTATATATTCACATGTGGATTGACAACCTTTGTGTGATTAAGAACCCATTGGATAGGATAGATTAGTGGTGGGTATATCAACCCCACTAATCTAAGCCTCTAAGTGGTTAACATAATGAGATTGGTACATTAATGATGCTAGTAGCTTACCCACATCCAAGTGTTAATCGATCTATTCCCTAGTTCTCTCATTAATTGATTTTATCACTATTCTTATCAAGGTGTTGAGTATTCTATTTTTCATAACATTTTTGTGTATTTTCATTTGAGTAGTTTAGCATTGGTGGCTTTAGAAACCACACATTTATCAACTTCTATGATTTGTTTTATTGTTCTAAGATTAGTCAATTTATCTAATTAACACTCCATTCCCTGTGGAACGAACTTGCTCACTATTTTGCTATCTAATCACATTTTAAAAGGATTAAGTGGCTTTAAAAGAGTTTTCAAGAATCAACCAAAAACTATCATTTTTACTATTTTGTTGAGTACACAAACGACCTCATCACACACCCCCAAACCTAAATCCAACATTGTCCTCAATGTATGAAAATGAAAACATGACAACATGAATAAAGACAAGGCAGCGCGAATTTAACACAACAAAAGCAGAAGAAAAACAAAGTCAAACTAAATAAACATAATCCTCAAGAGTTGAAACTAAGAAACAAACTATTTGAAAAGTGATATGAAAGAGAAAAAGAAAAGAAAAAGAAAAAGAAAAAGAAAAAGAAAAAGAAACATATCAGTCTGTAGACTCAGGTCCGTCTACAGTGTCTCTAGGAGTCGTCCTCACGCCGCTGGCTCGAGCCAGGCCCAAAAAAATCATCTCCATAAGGATCAGTAAAATAATCTCCAAACGGGGCTGCAGTCTCTGGAACTGTAGCAGCGGCACCTGAAACATGTGAGGTAGATGGGTCAGAGGGCTGGGCAGGCCGAACTACGGCCCGATGGATCTCATCGATCGAGATCTGCATGGTGTCAAAGCGTGAGTACATGTCGCTCCTCAAACTGGCAACCTCGGAACGGACATAGTCCTGCATCGTGGAAAGCATGTACTCGACCCACTCCGGCCTCTGCTGTGACGATCCGGCTCCGGCATCTCCATACGCCTGCTGAGCTGGGTGCGGACCCTGCTGGTCCTCATCCTGCGGATCCTGCTCCTCCTGAATATCATCCCCCCGACGCCTCTTCCGCACAGTGGTCTCTTCAATCTGAGGAAGGCCACGCATAGTCGCCTGAGTGTTCCATGTAAACTGGCAAAGCGGAGTGTCGGGCTCCCATGTGTCATCCCGCGAGTCATTATCGACCACCAAACCTGCTGCAGCACACATGGCAGTAATCAGACAAGGGAAAATCATACTAGTACTCGTCTGTCGCCCACAGCCTCGAATCTCCTTCTTAATGAACCCGGCAACATCAATGTATCTCCCTGTCCTGATGGCATAAAGAATCTGAGAGGCCTCCTTGAAGATCTCCCCTGTGTGGCTCGACGACTTCAGCGAAGCCGAAATGAAGAGGTTCCAAAAAGCGCTGTCCAAATGCAGGTCACCTCTAAGTAACCTCTGTCCATTCCACCCAGCTGCTCCCTCTCTGCGAAGCGCACATCCAAGGTCATACTTGTTCGGCCACGCGGTGTCAGCATCCTCTATAGGGGGTAGTCCATAATACTCGTTGATCACCTCTGCTGTGATCACCACTGGCACCCTCCGAACAATCACCACCCCGTGTGTGGAGAACTGAGTGTCCACCATGTTGGCATAGAACTCACGGGCTAAGGTGATGTTGGCATTACAGGGCCGCCGAACATATCCTATCCATCCTCTGGCCTCTACGGTGGCAGGGATAGGAGTCTCGCCTAACTCCTCCAGTGCAATCCCCCTCTCCAGAATGAACTTCCTCTCATTCTTCAGCCTGTCTCTGTAATCAGGATGGCCTACATATGACAGCTCAACTGGCCGTTTGTCTCTCCTCCAATTGGGGTCTGCAGGAGCATGGCCTCCTCTGAATATAGTCCTCACCATACCTGGATAAAAATGAAGCACACACAGCAAATAAATTTCCAGATTGAGGCAAATAGTATAACATCAATTCAGCAGCACTCCAATAAGTAATTACTATATCACAACTACCAAAAAGGCCCGTACATTCTCCACTTCTTGTTCATAAACACAACCAACACACAGAGAAGTTTAACAAAAGCTAACAGTGAAGCACATAAACATTCCTATCAATTGCTAAACCGACGTGTTGTCATCCAGAGGCCACCCAAGTTCTATCTAACTAGTTTATACTCCTAAATATCGAACAAGTATAGTTATCAAATAAGCACATTCATCGGAAAAGAATATTAGACAGGCATAAATCATCCTCTAGGGCTCTAGGGACCGAAATCCATTAGTGAACAAGAACTGGCAGAGATTATCATACAATAGCAAAAGAAAGAAGTAAAAATAAACTAATTGAGCAGAGTTATGGAGCATACCTTGGCCTGGAGCGTGAATGGAGGTAGAAGAGAAGGGAAGAAGAGAAAAAAGAGAGAAACTGTTGTTCTGTCGCACCAAGCGACCTTATAAAGGGCTCAAAACCGCTGACACATCGCTGCCAAAGTGGCAGCGGTAAGGCAGCGGTGTGTTCTCATTGGTCAAGGCAACGGTGGCTTGAAACGCCCCGTTTGACTAAGGACCGTTGCCATAGACACAGCGGTCTGGCAGCGGTTCACGTCAGGTGTGACCGCTGCCATACCGCTTTGATGCCCAATCCAAAAATAGGAGCGGTCAGACAGTGTTTTTGGGGCAGAGAGGACCACTTCCCAAAACGCTGCCACACCGCTTTGACTTGCACAGCGGAGTGCATCAGGTGCAAAATTCCTCCTTTTGACAAAAAAAAAAAAAAAAATTTTTTTTTTTTTTAAAGAAAATATAAAAGTTACCTGGGTGGGTTGCTTCCCACCGAGCGCTTTATTTAACGTCTGGGCAAGACGCATAAGAGCCTTTACGGCTCAATGAGGCGAGAAAACTCATTAATCCTCAGCTCGGATGTGCACAGGTACGGCTTGAGTCGGTGCCCATTTACCTTAAATCTCTACTGACCGAGAAGACCTTCAACTTCCACAGCTCCGTGCGGGAAAACCTAAGTAACCCTATATGGACCTCGCCAACGTGACTTCAGCTTCCCTGGAAACAACCGTAACCTTGACTGATACAAAATGACAAGCATCCCCCGTTGAAATTCCTTCCGAAAGATTTTGCTATCATGCAGTTTCTTTGTCCGTTCTTTGTATATCTTGGCATTCTCATAAGCATTGTCCCGAAGCTCCTCAAGCTCAATCATCTGCAATTTTCGTTCCTCCCCTGCCTTATCTAAGTCGAAGTTCAACTTCTTCAGTGCCCAATAGGCGTTGTGTTCCAACTCCACTGGTAGATGACAAGCTTTTCCAAATACTATCCTATACGGACTCATACCTATCGGGGTTTGTAGGCAGTTCTGTATGCCCACAGTGCATCATTGAGCTTAGTGGACCAATCCTTTCGATTTGGTTGCACTGTCTTTTCCAATATCTGCTTGATCTGCCTATTGCTCACCTCCACTTGTCTTGAAGTCTGAGGATGATATAGGGTTGCCACTTTGTGTTTGACACCATATTTCTTCATCAAAGAGGCAAAAACCTTGTTACAAAAATGGCTCCCACCATCACTTATAATCGCACGTGGTGTCCCAAATCTGGCAAATATGTGCTCTTTCACGAATTTCACCACCACGTTGCTATCATTCGTCTTGGTTGCAATTGCTTCAATCCACTTCGAGACATAATCCACAGCTACCAAGATGAAGGTGAATCCGTGCGAGGATGGGAAAGGACCCATAAAGTCAATTCCCCACACGTCGAATATTTCTATCACCAACTGACTGGAAAGGGGCATCTCATCCTGTTTGCCAATGTTCCCCGTTCTCTGGCACCTGTCACAAGAAATACAAAAAGTATAAGCATCTTTGAATAAAGAGGTCCAGAAGAAACCTGATTGGAGAACTTTCAGAGCAGTCTTCTTGGCACTAAAGTGCCCTCCACAGCTAAGGTCGTGGCAGAATTTCAGCACATCTTGCTGCTCCTCTTCAGGGACACATCACCGAATGATCTGATCAGCGCCATATTTGAACAGGTATGGCTCATCCCAAAAGTATTGCCTAGAAAGGGAGATGAATCTTCTTTTTGCTTGAGAATTCAGGTCGGCTGGTACGATGCCATTAGCAAGATAGTTCACTATGTCTGCGTACCATGGATCTTTAGCTCTCACATGCATCAGCTGTTCATCTGGAAAGTTCTCGTTTATTGGTATCAGCTTGGTACTTCCCTCTCCAGTTTCCTCTTCCACTAGACGAGAAATGTGGTCAGCTACCACATTCTCGCTGCCTTTCTTATCCCTGATTTCCAAATCAAATTCTTGCAATAAAAGGATCCACCGGAGTAATCTCGGTTTCGCTTCCTTTTTTGTTAGTAAATATTTCAAGGCAGCATGATCAGAATAAACAATTACTTTAGACCCAATCAAATATTGACGAAATTTTTCTAGGGCACTAACAACAGCAAGTAATTCTTTTTCTGTAGTGGAGTAATTCAACTGTGCATCATTCAGAGTGCGACTAGTGTAGTAAATAACATGTGGCAATTTATCTACTCGCTGTCCTAAAACAGCACCTA
This sequence comes from Acer campestre, assembly GCA_954870605.1. Taxonomy (NCBI): domain Eukaryota; kingdom Viridiplantae; phylum Streptophyta; class Magnoliopsida; order Sapindales; family Sapindaceae; genus Acer; species Acer campestre. The sequence continues at coordinate 28,397,502 of OX940803.1, read as the reverse complement.
CAGCATAGTCTGACGCATCACACATTAGTTCAAATGGAAAAGACCAATCAGGAGGCATAATTACAGGAGTATATGTCAGTTTATCTTTCAGAGTTGTAAAAGCAAGCATACATTCATCATTGAAATCAAATGTAGATTCCTTGGTCAACAGATTACACAGGGGACGACTAATTTTTGAAAAATCTTTTATAAAACGCCTGTAAAAACCTGCATGACCAAGAAAACTCCTCACACCCTTTACCGAAGTAGGAGGTGGAAGATTAGCAATTACTTCAATCTTAGCTCTATCTACCTCTATGCCTTTATTAGATATCACATGCCCTAGCACTATTCCAGATTTCACCATAAAGTGACTTTTCTCCCAACTAAGAGTTAAATTAGTCTCAGTGCATCTTTTCAAAACATTAGTTAAATTATCTAGGCAGTGGTCAAAAGAATTACCAAAAACAGAAAAATCATCCATAAATACCTCGATATACTTCTCTAACATGTCGGAAAAGATCGACATCATGCATCTTTGGAAAGTGGCAGGGGCATTGCACAAACCAAACGGCATTCTTCTGTAAGCAAAGGTACCGAAAGGACAAGTGAATGTCGTCTTCTCTTGATCCTTTGGAGCGATGGCAATCTGATTATACCCTGAAAATCCATCCAGGAAACAATAATAAGCATGTCCTGCCAAACGCTCAAGCATCTGATCGATGAACGGCAAAGGCAAGTGATCCTTTTTTGTTGCCGTGTTAAGCTTGCGGTAGTCTATGCACACCCTCCATCCTGTGGTCTTCCTTGTAGGGATCAACTCATTGTTCTCATTCGCCACCACTGTGATTCCAGATTTCTTGGGCACAACATGAACCGGACTCACCCAATTACTGTCAGATATAGGGTATATAATACCCACTTTGAGTAGCTTTAGGACCTCTTCCTTCACCACCTCCTTCAAGTTCGAGTTAAGTCTTCGCTGAGCTTCTCTAGATGGCTTCAAACCTTCTTCTAAAAGAATGTGATGCATACAAATGGTAGGGCTTATTCCCTTGATATCTGCAATGGTCCATCCAATGGCGACTTTGTGCTCCTGCAGTACTGCCAAGAGTTTCTCTTCTTTTTCTGACTCTAAATCTGAAGCTATAATCACTGGAAGAGTCTCATTCTCGCCTAGAAATGCATATTTGAGGTTAGAAGGAAGTTGTTTCAGCTCCAATGTAGGGGGAGAACTAATAGATGGGATTAACGACTTGTTGATCTCATATTTCACTTCAGTACACACTTCCTCTATGTCAGAATCCTCATTTGAAACTCCTATCTGCTGAAGTTCTTCATCATCTTCAAACACATCACAGACCCAATCTAACAATTCTTCAGATATATCTTCCAACAACTCATCCTGCACTGCTGACTTTACCACTTCAATTGCATTACATTCAACAGAATAACAATCGTCTGCTGCTTCAGGGAACTTCAGGGACTCAAAGACTTTAAACTCTACAGTCTCATCTAACACAATCATCGTTAGCTTCTCATTCTGGACATCAATAAAAGTCTTTGCAGTTGCCATAAAGGGTCTCCCTAAAAGAATAGGCTTGCAGTTCCTATCTTTGGCACCTTCATCCATATCTAGCACCACAAAGTCAGCAGGAATAATAAGATTTTCTACCTGCACTAGCACATCTTCCACATAACCCTTAGGGTACCTTACAGACCCATCAGCCAACAGAAGCGACATGGTTGTCTTTTTCAGATCATTCAATCCCAATTGCTCATAGATAGTTGTCGGCATTAAGTTGATGCTGGCTCCTAAGTCTAGCATAGCCCTCTCCAGAGTTGTACCACAAATAGTAATGTTAATGCAGAAACTACCTGGATCTTGAAGCTTTGGTGGCAATGACTTTTGAAGGACTGCATTAGCACTCCCGGTCATAAACTCCTGATGATTCTCCACAAATCTTGTTTTGTAGGTGTGAAGGCTCTTGAAAAACTTAGCATATGCAGGCATCTTCTGAATCATCTCCAACAGGGGCAAGTTGACATTGACCTTTGAAAGGATGTCATATATGTCTTTGTAAGACTTTTCCAACTTGCTCTTTTGCAGTCTCCCTGGGAATGGAATGGGTGGCACATAAGGATTTGCTGACTTGTGTAGGAGTGGTGAATCCTTGGATTTTTCCACCACTACCTCATCCTCCTGGTGCATGAGCTTTTCTTTTGAAGAACCTGAAACAGTAATAGGTTTATCAGAAAGTTCAGTAGGTAAATTATCAGTTAGCACCTTACCATTTCGGAGAATTGTCATAGCTTTAGCTTGCTCAGTGAAACTTGGAAATTTTCCTTGTTCCATTCTTTGTTGCGCTTCAGCTAGTTGCCCAACTTGAATCTCTGTCTTCTTTATTGACGCATTAATATTCTGAAATTGTACGTCATACCTCTGGGTTAATTGCTGGATTTGATGATGCATGTCTAGTGATTGCTGCTTGATTTGATGCTGCAGTTGCTCCAGTAATTCTTCCATTGAAGGCTTCTTTGGTTGAGATTCGAAGTTTTGCTGAGCACCGGTGTTTCTGTTGTTGTTCCCCCATTAGTTACCGGTATTCTGATTGTTCGACCATGAAAAATTAGGATGATTCCTCCACCCTGGATTGTAGGTGTTGGAATATGGATCATTCCTAGGTCTGGGGTTGAAGTTGTTCATGACATGAACTTCTTCTTCTTCAGGTCCAGGACCTGCTGCCTGGTGCTCTCCCATAAACACCTTTTGTTTCAGTTGACCAATTTCAGTAGCAAAAGAATCTATCTTCTTCATTATCTGTGTCATTTGAATGGAACTCTCTGTGCTAGCATCCACTGTGTAGATTCCCTTCTTTCTTCTGGAGTTCTTATGACGAGAATTCTGAGCTAACTTCTCAAAGATCTCGTACACCTCATCAGGCTGCTTGTCATACATAGATCCACCACAGGCATTGTTCACTAGAAGTCCCGAAACTTCAGTCAGACCATCATAGAACCATTGACACAACTGATTAGTCAGAAACCCATGCTGAGGACAGTCCCTGGTATATTTCTTGAAACGCTCCCATGCCTCATAAAAAGTCTCATTGTCTTGCTGAATGAAACTCGAAATTTTGGCTCGATTTCACTGGTTTTCTGAGGTGCATAATACTGATCAGTCAGCTTTTCTCGCACTTCATCCCATGTTCTCAAAGATGCAGGAGGCAAAGTTAACAGCCAAGCTTTCGCCTCTCCTTTCAATGCATGTGGAATGCATCTCATACGCAGCTGATTTTCAGTTATCCTGTAGTTAGGGAAAGACTGAATTGCTCCATAAAACTCTCTGAAGAACAAGAGTATATCTTCATCTGGTAATCCATGGAAACTGGGCAGCTGATTGTAATGGCTACTCTTCAGCTCATAATTCCTTGCTGCAGGTTCTAGCACAATGCACAAAGGGTCATTGCTCACAACTGGTCTACTGTAATCCTTCATAGTTCTGATAGGTTCTGGTTCATACATTGGATTAGGAACAAGGTTAGGGGCCTGTTGCACCCTCTCTTGATTCTGTTCCTGATTTCGCTCGTCTTCCATTGCTAAATTTCTGATACGATCTATGTTATCGTTCAAAGGTAGTAATTCTCCCTGTTGAGATCTTCTACCTTGCATCTGCTGTCAAAATCTGCAATGAGACAAACAAATCACTAGTAAACTCTGAAAAGAAAAAGAAAAAGAATGAATAAAAAGAAAAATCTAAAAAGCTAAAAATTAATGACTCGACTACCTGAACTAATAAATTTATTAACTAAAACTAAAACTAGAAATAACCAATAAATTCACTAATCCCCGGCAACGGCGCCAAAAACTTGATGTGTAAAATCGTGTTATAAAAACCTAACTCGCAAGTGCACGAATCGTGAGATAAGTACAGTGACAAGTAGGGATCGTTCCCACGAGGAAAAGAGATTTATCGACTAAAACTAATTCTAATTAAAGCTAAGCAATTAACAGTAACCAAGAGATTTCAGATTGATTTGATTGATTTGAGATTAAAACTAGATTAAACTAAGAAAACAATTAACAAGAATATGAGAATGTGATCAAGAGGTGAGAGGACTAGGTCATCAATGATCCCCAACTACGTTTACTCAATGCTTCGAATTGACTTTCACAAAGAATGTTAATCAAGTTAAGGGTTCGTTCTTAAATTATGTATAATTAGTGCTATGCGGTCCTGGAATAAATCAAGTACTCTCTACTGCAGTCATTAGCAAAACCTGCGTGTAAACTATAGCATAAAATACATCAACCATACACCAAGCGTTCTCAGTTAAGTCATTAGCAAACCCTGCGTGTAGACTATAACCTAAAACCCACAAAGCACACAATCAAGTATTCTCAATCACAGTCATTAGCAAACCCTGCGTGTAGACTATGATTGAGAACCCATTAAGCACAAGAACAAGAGAACCAAAGATAACGTACAATAACCTGCTACGATAAATTCATTCATTCAATTGATTATTGGTTAAGACTGGTGAAACCCACACATCTCTCAACCTTAACATATAAACCCTAGATTCAAGACTAGCACAAACCATGCATAGACAAGAAGAAATCCCAAATTGAATGAAACGAAACTTGAATTACTAAAACATAATCAATTCTAACAAAGAGTATTCATAGAGGTTCACATTGAATCCCTAGTATGGATTTAGTTATACATAGTTGAAATAAAAAGAAGAGAGAAGTAGTTGATAGAACCCATGGAAATTGTAGGCAATCTTCCAATCTCTGATGCAGTAAATCTTCTCCTTCGTCTTCAAATATTCTGTATGTAAGATGAAAGAAAGTTTGTTGAGTGATTTAGGCTGTGACTTATGGCTGACGAACTGTTTTCCGGACGAACCCCTTTGAAGAGGAAAACCCCTCTATTTATATCTGCTCGGGCTTCGGTGGAGAAACCTGATTAAAAACAACTTCTTTAGGCAGACCGCTGCCTGACCGCTGCCACTTTGGCAGCGGTGTGGTAGCGGTTTTGCACAATCTTGCAAACGCTGCCACTTTGGCAGCGGTGAGGGGGCGGTTTGCACAGCGACCTCCTCTGTCCAATAAACGCTGCGACGCCTCTCTCAGAAAATAGCAGCGGTGCGAGAGCGTTTTTGCTCAATCTTAGAAAAGACCCTTGACTTCTTCAAAATAACACTTTTTATCTGAATTTCTTCAAATATATCAATCTGGTCCAATAACCTGAAAAACACTCAAACACACCCATTAAAGCGCTAAAAGGCTCAAGTAGCAAGCAATTGATTGGCGGAATGGGGATCAAATATATATACAATAAATGACCGATCACCATGTTCAACAAATAAAGAAAAAGAGACATTTGGATTGTAAAATCTTTTGACCGGATACAAGATCCTTTAATCATTTGAGTCTCATAAGTTTTTCTTTTAAGAAGAATGCAATCATCAATTCATGCTTTTTCATTTTAGCATGTCATTTGAATTTCATGCTTTTCATAAGACATTTAGCATGTTATAAAAGAATCATCATGTCATGGAAATAACTATAGGTCATTCAAATCATACTTCCTATGTAGATTTCCTAGTCCAAAAATGCATGTTTGAACATAAATATGACATGGATTGAAAACAAAGCAAGGTTCACACTTATTGAGATAAAAGCATATATACATATGTGCAACCAAGCTTACTAAGCAATCAAGAAAGAAGCATAAGATTTTTCAAATTTTTGCATGCATCAAGTATGCAAAATAGCTCTCTTTGCTTGAGTTCCCCATATAGGGTCAAAACCACCCTTCATTAATGATGGTCATGAGGTCCTATGGACCTACCAAGTCCATTGGACTCGGTTGAACCTATGTGAGACATGTTTGTCTCGTAGCAAGCGGGTTCATCTTTTCTTATCCACTTAGGTGATATAGATTTCTTCCTAGTGGACAAAGGTTCTAGAGCTTTAGAAGATAAAGGATCATGCAAATGAGTTTCTTCCTTTATATGAACATGCAAGCGGGTTCATCTTTTCTTATCCACTTAGGTGATATAGATTTCTTCCTAGTGGACAAAGGTTATAAAGCTTTAGAAGATAAAGGATCATGCAAATGAGTTTCTTCCTTTATATGAACATGCATTCTAGTTCTAGCCTTTTTCTTTTCGATCATGCTTTTAACTCTACACATGTTAATGTAATAAAAGCAACTTGGTCTAATATGACCATCAATACCACAAAAATGACAAGTGAGAATAAAGTTAGGAATCATACCATTCCCGTGTGCATGCTTTGGTGCTTCCTATTGTCGTTGTGGTTGTCTTGGTTGTTGAATTGGATTTCTCCATCTTTGTTGATGACCAAGACAATGTTGCTTGCTTGGTTGAGCTTGCATGATCGGTGTCTTCCCTTTGTGGATCTTAGGTTGAGGGAAGTTAACATTAGGAGTCTTTTGAGGTTGAGCTTGAGCTTGACCATTTAGTGCCACCTTTACTTGGGCACTTCTTGAACACTCTCCTAGGTATATCTCTTTCCTAGGGTATTGAGGAGGAGGAGACTTCTTGAAGTCCATGCTTTTGACAAAGGTTATATTGCTTGAGGAGGATGCTTCCTTATCATCAAAGTAGCCAATACCTCTCTTGTCACTTGGCCTTTTTCCAACTCCCAACATACAATCAAGCTTCTCGGTGCTTGAAGACATCTTAGCCATTGTGGCTCTAGCTTCTTCAAGCTCTCTCTTCAAACCCTCTTCATTCCTCTTAGACAAAGCTAGCTTATCTCTTAGCTTGTCTTCATCAACCATGGATCTTACCACTTCTCTACTCAAGCGGTCTACTTGTGTTGAAAGCTTAAGATTTTCTTCCTTCAAATGTTGAATCTCATTCTCATTCATTATCCTATAGCTTTCAACCATTTTCAAGTAGTCTTTACGATCCATTTTCTCCACATTTCCATTTGTGGAGTGAGATGACAAATTCTCAACAATTGAGTCATCTCCTACATTCTCCATCTCGCCAATGGAGTCATTTCCTAAATTCTCCATCTCATCAATGGAGTCATCTCCTTCATCAAGATCATGAAATTTGTCTCTTGATGAAGTATGAGCCATATCCCAATGAGTAGCTACACCAATCACCTCTAGAGCTACTTCTTCATCTATTTCTTCTATGAGATCACTAGTCAAAGCAACTTTGCCATCTTCTTCAACTTCAACACGGGTGGCTCCAAATGCCATGTAGTTAATGGCAAGCTCTTCTTCACTTGAAGGATCTTCTTCACTTTCATCCTCACTCAATGAGGTGGCCATTGCCTTTCCTTTCCTTCTATCCTTCAAGTTACTACACTCAAAGGAGATGTGCCCGAATCCTCCACATTCGTAGCATTGAACCCCCTTTGTTTGTTTTGGCTCGTCATCCTTGAGTTTGGCTTTCTTGTTAAGGCCATTTCCTTTGGAGCCAAAATCCTTCTTCTCGAACTTGACAAATTTCTTGAATCTTCTCATCAACAAAAACATGTCTTCGTCCGAGTCATCATCAACCTCCTTCTTGACATGCTCCGAAATCTTCAAAGCAATATTCTTCTTTTTCTTAGAAGGTGAGGTGATAGACTTTCTAGACTCATAGGCTAGAAGTCTTCCAATGACTTCACTCGGCTTCATATCCTTATACCCATCATTCTCTTCTAAAGCCGTCACTTTCGATTCGAACCTTTCGGGGAGAGATCTCATAATCTTCTACTTGATTCTCCTATCCGAATACGGGTCACCAAGTTGATGACTTTAATTCACAATGTCTATCAACTTTACTTGGAAGTCATTGAAGTGCTCATGCTCTTCCATCCGAATGGTCTCAAAACTAGTTTGGAGAACTTGTAGTTTTGAATCCTTGACCACTTCGGTTCCTTCATGAGCCGTCTCTAGGATTTCCCACGCCTCTTTAGCGATCCTAGTAATTTGAACCAAATTGTATTGGTTCTCATCCATGGCACATAGGATGGCATGCATCGCCTTCCTATTCCACTTAGATGTTTCAAACTCTTGCGCGTTCCATTGCGCCTTAGGCTTGAGAACATCTTCTCCTCCTCCAATAGGAGTTATCATAGGTGGAGCGTATCCGTCTTCAACCGCCATCCATGCCCTATCATGGATTTGGCATAAGTATGCTTCCATCTTCCCCTTCCATAAGGAGTAATTATCGCCGGTGAGCAACGGTGGCCTCATGCTCGACGCTCCCTCTTTGCTCATCCCAATATCACTCATAGTGTTTGGATGAATACAAATGAGATGAATGCAAAATGTATGAATAAATCAAAAATCACACACAATGCAAAACACACCAAAAATGAGCTAGGATCACCTAAGTATATCTAGGAACCCGCTCTAATACCAATTGAAACAAATAACTTGGGTGTGTTCTAATATCAATCTAGAGGGGGGGGGGGGGGGGGGGTGAATAGATTTTAACAAATTTACCTAATTTTCGCGTTTAGTCAATATTACGAAAATACCCCAATCTAGTCAATAATAATAACAAGTGTAATATGGTGCGGAATTATAAATGACACTTGATATTTACATGGAAACCCTCATGGGAAAAACCACGGGCTATATAGTGCGCCACACTCAAACCTTGAATCCACTAAATGTGTTAAACGATTACAACCTACTCTCGGTATATAATCACACACCTACCTAATCCCGGTACAAGTGAACCTAGTCCAATTGCTTGTGTGACCACTTAATCTCGATGTCCGACCTAATCCCGGCCTATCACACAAGACTTCAATAGCTTGTGATCTAAGCAACCTAATCCCGGAAGCTACATGCAAGACTTACTTCTCAATGAAGAGATTACAACCTATGTGAATATATATAATACTCAACAAATGCAACGAGAGCTAGGCAACTCTATATGCATATCTAGGATGATTAGATGGCAACAAATGCAAACCTAGATATCAATGGCTAAATGACATGTCATAAAGCTTAGCAAATCATAGATTAAATAATCTAGATGTTGCTATCAAAATACAACACTCAATCATGTCATCACAAACAATCTCTATTTTGAATATAAGATATTAATCTAAGAACATTCAAATAATAAAAGCGATGCCTTGATAAATAAAACACTAAATATCAATGGATAAAAGTGAAGAACATACCAAGGGAAGTGTGATGACCAAGACCCATTCAAATAAGCAAACTAACTATGCTAGAAAATGCTTAGATGATCTTTGATGCACATGTGTATGGTTTTAAGTGTTTAGGAAATGAGTTCTCTATGAAATATCTCTCCAAAATCTCTCAAATGAGTTTAGGGTTCTTAAGGAGTCAAGAACTTGATCAGAGAAATGAGAAAGTGTGATATTTATAGACAAAGAGAACATGGCATGTGAAAAGATGAAACTGCCCTTGAAATCACCGTTCGGCGGTTTCATTCTGCGGTCGTGGCTGCATAATTGAACAGCCGAATTGAACCCGAGAAGCAGGGGATCATTCGGCTACCACATTTGGCGGTTTGGGAAACCGCCGATCAGAACCCAAAAAGAAACTGACTTAAAAATATCTAAAACGGCGGTTTCATTTCTGCGATTTCGAAACCGCCGATTAAACCGCCGAATTGAGACCGAGATAATAAATGCATTAGGTCAATTCGACGGTTTCGATTCGGCGGCCTGGCCACCGATCGTAACAGCAGATCCAATCCAGAGCTCTCTGGAATCAAACGATGGTTTCCATTCGGCGGTCATGGCCGCCGATCAAATCGCCATATTTCACCACTGATGGTGAAACCAAAGGAGAAGCGAAGGGCATTCTCCGAAGGTGATCTTCGCGCTAAACCAAGCACACTTTCGTGCATGCGCGGACGTTTCTGAACAATGTCTGGAAACGAATTACAAGACACAAAACACACACAACAAGATACAACAAAAAGTGCAAGTGTGTAAATGTGACATTTGAAGAGAATGCACACAAAAGTGAAGAATACATATGCAAACATTACTAGTAAGTGTGTGTAACTAAATCTCTTCAATAAGAAAATAAGCACTAGAGATATACCTTTGGAGTGCTTGTCATCCTTGAGGTCTTGAGTAGGGCCATTGAGCATGATCACCTATCACCTAAGCTATCCTTTACAAACAACCCAAAAATGTGGTTTGCCCACGAAATAAGCCAATAAAAAACCGGGAATCCTTACAATTACAAACAAACTTCATTTTTACTAAGAAAAGAAAAAGTTTTTTTTTTCTACAAAAAATAAAAGAGGCCTGCAGGAAAACTCACACAAAACACTAAATATATATATATATATACACATCACCCGAATATCATAATAAAGTATTGATATTAAACACCAATATGAGAAGTGATTAGGTTTCTTTTTATTTTAAAAGCTATTTAAAATAAGGTATTTATTAAAATAAAAATTTCTATACCATATATAATTATGATAAAATTGGAAATATGTTATATATGGAGGATAGTATCGGAAGAAAAGATTTTGAATTGCATTTAATGCAATTCAGTGATTTGTAATTAAGTGAAAAATCAGGATTTTTTACTTTTTATTTTAAGTTGTTTTTTTGGTATTTTTAAGTTGTTTGACCACTTAAAAAAAAAAACAAAACAACTTAATAATTATGATTCAAACCCATTAAGTTTTAAGTGAAAAAAACAAACGACCCCTTAGTGTATGTTTTTTTTTTTTCTTAAAAAAAATATGAATATTTGTCAATTTCAGTTAAATATTATATAATGGATATACAAACATTAACCTATTTTTTCTTTCTCTCTTGTTTTATTAAAAAAAGAAACGATAAATAATTAAATGTGTTTGATGATATAAAATAGAGAATATGGGCTTGTTTGGTGCACGGGATAGGATATGCTTATTTTCATGGAATAGGTTTGGATTGGATTGGATTGGATGGGATATGATTGGACTAAAATTAGAGATGTGTGTGTTTAATTGGTGTTGTATGAGACTGGATTAAAATAATCTTATCTCTTGTTTGGTATGGTATAGGATTGAATAAAAAATATAATTTTATATATTTAATACAATGTGAAATTGATTAAAATAAAATAAAATAATTTTTAAATAAATAAATTATTTTAATAAATATGTTATTTTTAATTAATATTTAATAATTTAAATTTATTCTTAAATATTGTAATAAGATATATTAAATAAATTTAAAATTTTATAAGTAAATAAAAAAAAAAGAATTTAAAAAAAAAATGTGAGACTAAATAGCCCCACCTTACCTGGATAAAATGACTGCTATTTGGGTTAATTCTACTCAAATTCACACGTCAACATAAAACTCGGGATTGAAGGGACCAAATATCCATGTCAGCTCGATGGGCCATATATGACAAATTGACAATAATGAGATAGATGCAACTCGCCCACTAAAAGAAGCTGTTGGCCAAATAATAACCAAAAAGGCGAATGGGCCTAGACTTGCCCCGCGGCGAACAACGAAGCATCATTAATGAAACAAGATTTGGACATATTCTCCATAAAGCCCAATCTCATATTAGTGAAGGCAATCACCTACAAACTAGCTAGTTGGTGATAAATCCCACAGTAAATACAAAAATCTAACGAAGAACCCTCGCAAGGAATGAAGATCCCAACGCTATAAGTACTCAAGGATCTTGCTGATATATGATCTCCCTAGGATCTCGCCTAATAATATCTCTTGCTTCCGCAACAAGGGCTAGGGTAACACTCTAACCCTTATATAAACATATGTATCAAAGCGAAATAGGTAGAGACGAAATAGTTAGTATTCAAGCAATTCATCACTTGTAATTGTATTCATTTTTTTCATACTGAAGAATCTTTTCTCTATCACCCATAGTGACCGTGGTTTTTCCCACCGTTTAGGGTTTCCACGTAAAAATATTTGTATCATTTCTATCTCTACATTCATTTGGTACCAGTTCCCCATTCATTAAATCACACTTATCAGAGAGACAACCTGATCACATTTCGTAAGACTACCTTAGGCGAAGATCTGTATACGTGTCGTTGCTGACTAGATTTCCCTGAAATCGACGTCAACAATTGCATAGAATTGAACTGGTTAAATTATTATTTTTTTAAATAATTTAAATATTTATAACCAATTTTAAACAAAATAATTTTTATTTTTATTTGTTAAAATTGAAAATTATTATTTTTAAAATGTTTCAAATAAATATTTTATTAACTATTAAAATATATTTATAGTTTAACGACATAAAAAATAAAAAATATTGAACAAGTGAAAAAATATATTATACATATAGCTGTGGGACTAATATTAGTTCCACCATTGGTGGGGGAACTAATTACTCCCACATTGGTGGGATAAGTTGTTTGCATGAGATTAAATAATCACATTTCATGCAAGCAACAAACATGAGAGATGAGACTAAAATTAATTCCATCACTTCCTATCCCCTACACCAAGCATGCCCTATGTGTGTTAGAGAAGATTATAAAAGAAACAATAAGGAACGTGTCTGTGTTTGATGATATGAATTAGAGAATATGCGTATCTTCAGTTTTGACACGCAATTTTTAGTTATTCTTAGTGTGAAATGTTATTATTAATTTATTATTATTATTATTACTATTATTATTATTATTATTATTATTATTATTATTATTATTTATTTTATCATGTAATTTTTAGTATATTCATTGTGTGATCACTACTACAAAAATGTTAAAAGACATCGGTGTATAACATCGGTGTTTAGGTAACCGATTTAAAAAAAAAAACTTTTAGACATCGGTTCATACAAAAATGATGTCTTAAATATTGCGTTTGAAAGGACAACGGTTTTTGGACAAACCAATATGGATTTATTTTACAATAAGATATCGATTTCCCTTTAAACTGATATCTTAAATAAGTTAAAAATTACGACATCGGTTAAAATTACGACATGTATAAGTTTTAATTTGTTATATATTTTTTAAATAACCAGTGTCTTTACATTGTCAAATATCATTAATTTTAAAATAATAAATTTAATTACCGGTAGTTATATTATTAAATTTTTTTTTTTGGGATAAGTAAAATTTTAAATTTAATAAATTTACATAAATCATTTATTTTAAAAAATTTCAATTTTTTTTGTTTCATACTAAGAGACACGTTAATAATTCAATTACCATATAAATTAGAAATCTGAATCTTACATTTGTTCATTAAATTGCAAGATGCATGTAGAGAAATATCTACCCTGTAATGAGAATTGTATTCCAAATCATGCTTATTACAATTGATGTCACTAGTCTCCTATAGAGTATAGACCCATAACTCGACTATATATATTTGAAAAACTATAATTTTAATAAAAGTTCTAATAAATATTTTTTTTTTTAATATATGTATGTCTTAGAAATTAGAATTTTGATTAGTTGAATAAATTTAAATTTATCTACCAAATTTATTTTTATTTCCAACAACTCATATCGGTTATATATAAATATTGTGCAATTATTAACTAATTAAATCTTATAGTCAAGTGGTAAAGACTTACCACTTTGACTTGAGGTTTCAATATTCAATATTCTTTCTCTAACCCCATTGTATTTTTACAGTTATAAACACTTTCCATTGATAGCTAAGCAACAAAGAAAATGATCTAAAAAGTAAAGCAATAATATAATAGTTTTGAATCTCTTGATTCCTTCTAATGCGCATACTATTATGTGAATTGATTGAATATGAGAAAGCAGATATGCCGACGATTTATCACCCATTTTAGTCCATATTGGCTCAGCTTTTTTGCGTCAAAAGTGAGAATTTTCATTGTATCCTAAAGTGGTATTTTATTTTATAATCAAGCATAAAGATAATCAAACTCAAATTTTAATTCCAATCCTTTTAAAGTGAAGAATGTTAAAGCCTCCACTAAAGTTGGCTGCTCTTATACAACTCTTTTTTTTCTCCCTTATGATGATCACCCAGCCACTGCGACTTCATACACGAAGAGATCATACAGCATGCTACATATTAAATTAACAAATAATTATAGTGATTTTATTGTAGATATACATGGATTACCGCAGTTAGAATCAATGGCGGAGCCAAAAATTCTATTCAACGGGGACTTGGTTGAAAAATATTAAAATTCAAAAATATAAATAACAATAATGATAATAATTGTAAATAAATAAATTGAATTTGGACTCATCTATTATCAATAATGATCCCATAACACTGTTTATCACAACTTCTAAATTTAAAATGTAAGCTTTGCAAATAAAACGCCAATAACACAATAAAAACTAGGGAGAATTGTAAATAACCCCTTGACTTTTGATCAAATACCAAATCAAACCGAACCTTAGGTTTGAGCCATCAGCAAAAAAACCCTCTACCAATTAGTTGACCGTTAGTTGACTTTAATTAAATTTAATGAAATAAAATTATTTAAGTGGTTTTTTCGATTATTGACTAAAAAGATAATGAAGAAAATACTAAAAATATGTTAGAAAATAAAAAATAATATGAAAATTAAACAAATCAATAAAATCAATTTTTTTTAATTTAAACAAAAAATATATTTTAAAATATAAAAAATTATTTTTGTATGAAATTGATTTTATTATTATTATATATTTTTATTTTATTTTACTTTTTTTCACTCCGTTTATAATAAAGGATTTAAATTGTAATATTTGATGAATGATCTAAGACTGGATCACCGTACACTACAAAATGGACCACAACTGTAAATTAACTACAAATAAAGTACCCAGCTTTATTTGCTATCTATGGACTCTTTAGATTGCTCGTTTCAAACTGAATCCATCTGTATATGACACTCATATACTCAGTTCGAAATTACATCCGGCAATCTTGGATGTTAAGAACACATGTTATATATATATAAAGTATGACACAAAATGAACAAATATACTGCTTCTTTTATTTATGTCTTTTATTTATGTTCAAATCATATTTAAAAATTACAATCTTTAGGGCAAAAAACCCCAACAGTCTCACCAAAGACATTGAAAGAAGTACAAAAGATAATCGGATGTCTCATTTCGCTTAATCGATTCATATCCAAATCAACAGACAAATGCGCTATGTTTTTCAAGGCAATAAAGAAAGGGAAAAGGCTCGAGTGGAGTGAAGAATGTGAATAAGCCTTCCAGAAGTCGAAAGAATACTTGGGACGAGCATTAATCCTCTCAAAACCAATAGTCGGGTAAACCCAGTATCTGTACTTATCCCTCACGGAAGAAGCAACCAGTTCTGTACTGATTCGGCTTGAGGAAGGAGTACAGAAACCCCTGTATTACACAAGCAAAGCTCTACTACTAGTCAAAACAAGATATTCGCTGGCAGAGAAAATGGTCCTCGTATTGGTCACGGCGGCAAGAAAGCTAATGCCGTATTTTCAAGCACACACAATAGAAGTATACACCGACTGCCCACTCAAACAGATCCTATAGAACCCATAATTATTAGGACGACTGACTAAATGGGCCATAGAGCTGAGAGAGTTTGATATCAAGTTAACACCAAAAGTAGTGCTCAAAGGACCAGTAGCGGTAGACTTTCTGGCCGAATTCATCGAACCAGACATTGAGGTATGGAGAATGATAGGAGAAAAGCAAGAAAAGAACTTCCAATGGAAGTTACATATGGACGGATCGTCAAACATCCATGGCAGCGAGGCAGGGATAATGATATCAACCCTAGAAGGTGATGCTGTAGAATATGCCATGAGGTTCGACTTCAAAGTAACCAACAATCAAGCTAAGTATGAAGCTTTGTTAGCCAGCTTAAGGGTGTGCATAGCATTGGGAGCAGACAAGGTAGAAATTTTCAGTGTCTCACAAGTTGTGGCCAATTAGGTCTTAGACGAATACCAGACAAGAGATGAGGGGATAATAGTTTATCTAGACGTAGCAAAGAGGTTGCTTAGGCATTTCAAAAAATACAAGAACACTCAGATCCTGCAAGAAGAAAATGAGAAGGCAGATGCTTTGTCCAAACTAGCATCAGCAACAACCTGTATCAGATCCAAAATGATACCAGTCGCACACTGACCAAGCCGAGCACAGAGGAACCAAAAGAAATAATAATAGTAGAAATCCGACCGCACCCAAGCAACTAGACCACCTAACTTAGGAGGTACTTGGAAGAAGATATCCTGCCATGGGATACTTTGGAAGCAAAGCGAATCAAGTATAAATGGACCCGATACTGAAAGTATACAAACAAGATTAAATTGTTTAAAGTGTACCTATAGGGGGGGGGGGGGGGGAAGGTTGGTGAATAAGTTTTTCGCCTGTTTTCAATCCCTTGAACAAACTTACGTTTGTCCCTCAAGGTAGCTTTACATACAACATATAAATAGAATATTCATACATAGACAAGATAAACATTTTATCATTTAGGCATTGTCTACTTATATCAATTTGTTGTATGAGGTATAATAGTGCTAAAACACAATATCAAATAATACTTTGTATATGAATATTGTTCAAAGAATTACAAGAGTGAATAAATATATCTTATACACAAAGATAACAATATATGAAGAATTACAAATACAAAAATGATTTTAAATGGATTGTTCTACAAATCACATTTTACAAATACTTGTTCAAATATACAACACAAGTGAATGATATCCAACAAAATAAAACATACACATATACAAAATAAAAGAGATAGAGAAAGAGAGAATGGACACAAAGATTTTTATGTGGTAAACCTCCAAAGAGGAAAC
This sequence comes from Acer campestre, assembly GCA_954870605.1. NCBI lineage: Eukaryota > Viridiplantae > Streptophyta > Magnoliopsida > Sapindales > Sapindaceae > Acer > Acer campestre. Next base: position 28,380,749 of record OX940803.1, on the reverse strand, counting down.
ATCCACGGGTTGAATCCACAACCACCAGCAAAGCAATCCACTATATGAAAAAAGGACATACACACTCAAGGCTATCAACACGATGATATCCACCTCAAGCTATCAAATCCTAATCTACCCTCGGGCTAGTGAACCACTAAGCCTACTCCCTATCCAAGGTGTGTCTTACACCTCTAGGAAGAAACTTCCTATCCAAGGCTCTCAAGCCTCTAGGAAGATTCTCTTGCTTAGCAACCTAGATCACAAGGATTCTAGCCAAGCTCCCCTAGCTCAACTATCCGGAGTACCAAACTCCTTGCTAAGACTTTCGCTTGGCTATTCGGAACTCATTCCTTGCCAAGTCTTCTTGCTCAAGTTAAAGCTTCACTCACTTTAACAAAAGACTTCAACCTTTCCTCAAGGAAAATGATCTACGTGATGCAAATGATGCAAATCACAATTGACACAACACAGAACATGTGATCAAGACATTCTATAGAACAACTAGATCTAAACATGTGATAACACAAGTAATAAAAGTCTAGATGGAAAAACATGAATTGAACTTAGAGCATGTGAAAACACTTAACACAAAAGCTCATAGTTCCATTCACACAAATAACACTTGAATAGATCATAATCATGAAACATTTATTCAAGATGCTATTAAACATACATATAAATGCTAGAAGCATAGAATGTATTCAATGAATATTCTAGCCAAAGATTTATAGCATGGATATAATGATAAATCAATTAAATCCTAGATGTCTCTAAAAACACATACAAGAGCATTAATCCTAGCTTTCAACAATCAAAGGATCAAAGCACATTTCAAGGATTATTAATCATAAAATGATTCAAACCAGTCTCAAATAATCTTAGATGTCAATCTAATCACAATACAACTCTCAATTATGTGAAAATAATAGAATCTAAGAATATAGTTCACATATGTCTCTAATTAGACTTTTGATTATGATTGATTATGGAGCTATCTTTCTCAATAGCATTCACCATACATATACATACATATAGAAGAAGAAAAACCAAGCAAAATTAAAGGTTATAAAAGAAGAAATCACAAAGATATGAACACTACCTTGCAATCACAAGCTAGTTTGGTTTTCTATGTAGAACCACTAGAAAATCGATCAAACAACTACAAGACCACTTGGAAAAGGTAGAAAACTCGATTATAAACAATCTCCAACTTGAATCAACCAAATCCGACTTTATATGAGAAAGTTATGGTGTTTGGAAGGTGAGAAAAGTTGAGAGAAAAATTCTGGTGAGTGATTTCCAATTTTTTCTTCCTACAATAAATGAGAGGGAATAGAGGAAATTAAAAAGGAAGAGAGAGAGGGAAAAGGAGGAAAAATCAGAAAATGCCATGTCACCTCCATGTGTGGACCACGTGTGGCACAGGTGGGCAAAGAGGTTTCCTACCCGTGTGGCACACGTGGCTCACACGTGGACTCCTAAGGTTGGCCTTTGGCCAATCTCGCTCCTCTCGTGTTTCGCTTGCGTTCTTTGGTCGTCTTCGGATTACGAATCGTGACTCCCTTACGCACAACGAAGACTATGAAACTTTGACAAAAGGTTGAGAATTCATCTCGGAAAATGACGACGAACACAACTCAAAGAATGAGAATGAAAAGTAGCGTAGCTACATCGTTTGGACTCAAAACCAATTGAATGAGTAACCGAAATTACTGGGACTTAATAAGAAATCATAAGAGATCATATTCAAGTCTAAAAACAATAAAATGTACACAAATAAGCATAATATCACACATGTATGCCGTTTCCTAGACATAGTTTTAGAACATGCAATTCTGCAATGGATGAGAATTTGAGTTCAATGCAAAAGTATATAAAAACATGTAAATGTGCTATATAAGTGTTGCACTATGATGCAGGGACACATATAAATGATTTGTGAGTGTGTGCCTATGCCTTGAAGAAGAATGAGGTCTATATTACCTTAGTTGTGCAATGTAGTCCATTCCTCTTCAAAGTCACCCTCTTGCATGATCTTATGGCCACGTCTTTCTTTGAAGCTTCGAATCATCAACCTAAGACCACTAATCAAATACAAGAAAACATTGTTTTGATATGGAATATATGCCAAGACAAACCAAAAACCTAATAGATACACAATCATCGATGGAGAACTATACAAAAAAGGATTTTCAAAAGCATTGCAAAGGTGTGTTATGGATGAAGAAGCTAAACAAATCCTAAAAGATGTCCACAACAACATATGAAGAAACCATACAGGGGGTAGGAGTCTAGCACACAAGATACATAGACAAAGGTTCTATTGGCCGACCTTATTTGCCGAAGTTCAATGATTTGTGAAAAGTTGTGAAACTTGTAGAAGATCCCCAAGGATATTCGGCAACCACCAGAGCTACTTAGGAGCCTCACATCCCTCTGGCCATTCGCCATGTGGGGCTTCGATCTTATAGGACTGATGCTTATAGGAGTAAAAGGAGGAGCAAAGCTTGTCATCTAACAGTGGATTACTTCACCAAGTGGGTAGAGGCAGAAGCACTCGTGCACATCAACGAGGCAAACACTACTAACTTTGTCAAGAATAACATACTCTATAGGTTCGGGATCTCGAGTACCATCATAACTGACAATGGCACCCAATTTGACAACAAGAAATTCAAGGAGATGTGTAGAGAACACAAGATCTCAAACTATTATGCCTTGCTCGCTCATCCTCAAACCAATGGTGAGACAGAAGCAGTGAACAAAGTGATAAAGCACACCCTGAAGGTAAAGATGGACACAAAGAAAAGAAACTAGGCAGCCAAGCTTCACGAAGTGCTATGGGCATACTGAACAACAGCAAAGACCTTTATGGGAGAAATGCCTTTTTCCCTAGCATTTGGAACAGAGGCCATCGTTTCGACAGAAACGTCTTTTACCTCTCCAAGAGTTATCCTATATGACTTAGATCACAACATCAATATGCTGCTACAAAATTTAGATAAACTGGAAGAGGCCAGAGACAGATCCCAAATAAGAAACATGGCATACCAGCAAAGAGTAGCAAGGTACTACAACTCCCATGTCCACGTATGAAAGTTCTAACTCAGAGACTTGGTACTAAGGAGAGTATCCCCAAACACTAAGGACAGGGTAATAGGGTCTCTCGCTGACAAATGGGAAGGACTGTACATCATAGACGATATAGCAGGGCATAAGGCCTACATAATTACCCGACCAGGAGGTGGTGTAGTACCCTAACCATGCAATGCGTGGTATTTGAAGACTTTTTATGCTTAATGGGTTCCCTATTTATTTCTTGATGTTTTTAGTTTTTTTACCTTTTAACTCTTTTAGATATCCAGCTTTTAATAAATGTAGCAATTCACTGAAATTCACATGTTCAGTCTAGTTGTGCAGAATCAATAAAATCTGTAAGGATTCCCATTTGTTGATTGGCTTGTTTCGTGGACAAACCACATGTTGGGGTTGTTGTAAGGGTAGCTTAGGAATTGGTGAACATCCTATGGCCCTCTCAAGACCTCAAGAGAAGAAGCACCGAAGGTAAATTCTAGTGCTTACATGCTTTGAAGAGATCATAGTTGCACACACACACAACTCATGCTTAAAACTTATTCTTGTATGTTGTGTGTTTTATATGAGTGCTTGCATGTTCTTGAACATCTCTTCTAGCATGTTTTATTTGATTGCATCTAGGTCATTAAAATGCCATAACATGTTTAGGCATTAGGATGCAAAGTCATGAATTGTATTCATGCTTGTTTGAATTGATTGCATCTTGTTCTATGATAATGCCATGACATGATAGGCATTAGGATGCATTCAATTCCCACACTTGCACTTCATGTTTGATTAGCTTTAAGTGTGGTGTAATTCGTTTCCCGAAGGATGTTCGGAAACGTCCGCGCGTGCACGTTGGTGTGCATGTTTTAGCGCGATGATCGCCGGTGGAGTTGCCCTTGGCTTCTCCTTTGGATTCACCATATTTGGTGAACGGCGGTTGAGATCGGCGGCCTGGTCGTCGAATCGAAACCGCCGATCAAGACCTGGTTGATAAATGTCTCGGGTCCAAAACGGCGGTTAGATCGGCGGTTATGTAACCGCCGAATGAAAGTGCCGAATGAAATCCAGGCTCTCGGGTTTCAATTCGGCGGTTTTGTTATGCGGCCACGACCGCAGAATGAAACCGCCGATCGTGCGTTTTCAAGGGCAAAAATGACTTTTCACCTGCCCTGTTTTTGGTCTCTATAAATACATCCTTATCTCTGGTTCCTAAACTAAGTCTTTGGATCTAAAGAACCCTAGAGAGATATTTAGAGAGACTTGAGAGGAAAACCTTAAAGATCACATCTTTATTCCTCTCAACCCATTTCCACATGCATAAATCATCATCTAAGCATCATCTAGGTTCATCTAGTATGTGCTAATGCATGGGTCTTCTTCAACACACATGGTATGATTTGTTGAACACTAATCTCATCTAATTTTAGTGTTTTTACTTATCAATTTTATCTCTTTTATCACTTGTATGTTCTAGAGTAATTTCTACATACATGATTGAGATTATGTGTTGATTGGGTTTATATTTTACATAGCTTTATTGATTAGGTTATTATTTCCTAAAAGCTATGCCATAAACATTCATGTGCATCAATGATCATATAAGCATTTTCTAGCATAGTTAGTTTGCTTATTTGAATGAGTATTTGAATGTTTGTGAGTTATTTTTGATAGCTAGGATTTCACATGTTTATCTAACATCTAGCTAACTAATCTCATTTTGTAATTGAGATTGTTTTTTGATAGCTATTGTATCTAGGATTGGTTATCCTTTACATAGCTAAGCTATTATGCCATGTCATATAGCTATTTTCATATCTAGGATTGCATTTATTGTCATCTTATAATCCTAGGTAAGCATCTAGAGTACCCTAGCTCTTATTGCATATTTGGATATCATTGCATATTCACATAGGGTGTTGATCTCTTCGGAGAGGTAAGTCTTGTGTGATAGACCGGGATTAGGTCGTACACCGGGATTAGGTGGTCACATAAGCAAATTGGACTAGGTCCATTTTTACAGGCCTGCGGGTAGTGGTAGCGGGATATAGGCTGGGATTAGGCCGTCAAACCTAGATTAGGTTGTATACGCTATCACAATTAGTGGATTCGAGGTTCGAGTGTGGCGCACTATAATAGCCCGTGGTTTTTCCCTGTTGAGGGTTTCCACGTAAAAATCAAGTGTCGTTTATATTTCCGCACCTTATTACACTTGATTATTGTTTTGTGAATTGGGTTATATTTGTAATATTGACTAATCCGAAAATTTGGTAATAACGGATTAAAAACCCTTTCACAAACCCTCTTGTCATTTTTTAAAAGACACCCACGCGTATAATGGTTAAATTTGTGAACTTTCAAAATCCCTCACGGAAATCTTCCCCAGGAAAGATCAGCTAATGTCTTAAGGAAAGAAGCAATCTTAAAGTAAGACAAATTAGTCTTAAAGAAAAAAGCAGTCTTAAAGAAAGAGACAGACCCAGAAAGGTCTCATAAGAATAAGAACTAGGGCGCCATGAAATCGCAAAGAGTGAATAGATAGTGTCCGAGGGGTGGAAAAGCTAAAAAAGCATGTCCGCCTAGTTACTTCGATGCAAACGCATCACCCAGCGAAAAAACACGCCTAAGGCACCAAAATACCTGGAAAGATGCTTGGGGCACCACCAGAAAAGTCTGGTGAGAAGCGCAACTATGTTGACTGGTATACACTACCTCAACGATTCGGCAAACCCCTATAATAGACAAAACCTGGAGACATCCTAGGTGACTTGTACAGGGACCCAAGTGTATGGTTGGGGTGAGCCTTAACGTAACACCTGGGTGGAAAGAAGAGTGCGAAATACATAACTGCCAGTTAATAAGATACTCAACTTAAGTTATGGTACGCTCAAATTCAAACAAAAGCCCCTACCATATGTTAATAAGATACTAGGCTTTGTTGGGGCAAGCTCAGTCCAAACAAAAACTTTACCATGACCAGTTGAATAATATACTCGGCATAGTTCACTCGAATTGAAAGAAGATATATGATGAAAAATATATCATATGTGCTTAGAATAAATAAAAGTTCAATACTGATTCATGTTACTTTTATTTAAGTTTATTTGAATGTGCAGGCATAGCGTTCGGGACGGTTATTCAGAAAATGTCAAAGCAAGTATCTATAGAGAAAAATGTATGTCAAATTAAACAATGTATATATATATATACATATGCCGGAGTGGGCTACATAAAAAAATAGTCAAAATAAGAAGCTAAGTCGACACTAGGGGTTGAGAGTTGCTGCCACCAATACTCGGATCAGGCATCATCTTGTATTCACTCAACAAGCTTTCATCAGAGGGTCATACTATCTCATCCACCTTATCATCCATCTAGGGGCTGTAGTCTTTCCCAACCACTGGTTCGACATCGGGCTCCTCAAATATATCCCAGCTTTTTGGTATGCATAAAAGGTGGAGAAAGTGATTTCAGTGGGGACTTCTTGGTGCATAGGGTAAGGCTATTTGCCTTTACTACAACAATATGCTCACCACTTCTCATTTGAATCTAAAGAGTCTCTAAGGACTTGTCCACATGCTTCTTGATTGATAAGTTCCAGTTGGCTCTGGCCTTGTTCGTCGCCTTATTTTTAACCTTGAAGAACTCTCCGGCTGAGACTAATCCATGCTGAAACTCCCTAAGGAGCAAGGCGTCATAAGCTGGACACCTTTTAAAATGGTCGACCCCTTTGATTTCCAACTCTAACCTAGCCTCTTTGGACAGTGACTCAATGGTCAAGGGCTGACACTTCAGGTCTTCAATCTTACGCTCATAAGCCAACTTGGTTTCCTCTGCTTGTTCCTCGACCCGAAGCATTGATTCTTGAGAAGTGGATAGTAGGTCCCTGAGGGAGTTAGCCTCTTCTATAGCCAAAGAAGCTTTCTACTCAGCCTCTAACTGACTTGCCAGGCATTGATCCATAAACTCTTGGTTTGCTCAAATTTTCTCCTAGCAAATCCTCACAACCCGAGCACGATTGTCCTTACTTTCCTTCAGTTGTGCTTCCAGGTGTTTTATCCTATCTGCCTGGGCATGGCTTGCCTGGTAAGCCTTTGACATCTTGGTGACCATTTGCATAACAAGATGGCGAAATGAAGCAAAGGAAAGAAAAATCGTAAATGACAAAGAAAAGCGAGGACAAAAAAAGCTCACATAAAAGACATCATAAAAGAAAAGCAAGGACAATAATGCCAGCAAGAGCCTCAACAAAACTCTTTGTTTGGATTTCCAGAGAAGCATGTACTCCCGTGACCCCAACATCGGCGTCCTCGTCGCCCGAGAAAGAATCATTGTACTTCACCACTCGTAGGATATTTGGAAAAGGTCAACTAGGGGAGAAGGGAGCTTTCCTCTTCCCAGAACGTCTCCCACGAGTGTCAAGATCAACGGCTGGATCCTCAACCTCGACCTCATTCGCGCCTAGGGTCAGAGAGGTTTCAGGAGAAACAGACACAATAGGACTAGGAGGCTCCCCAACCTTCTATTTTCCTTTGGCAGTAGCATAACTTCTTTGCTCGTAGAACCACTCAACTCATTCAACTCTCTTGCCACGCTCGGCTCCTCATTATAGCTATGAGTCTCCTCAGGCACATATTCAGGTACACCCCTGGCCACTTCTTCCTCAAGAGTTCCCTCAGAAGTACTCTCGTTAGATTCATTTTGTGGAGGAGTAACTCCAGCATCCAGTTGAGGAGCAACTTCCCTATGACTCGCCTCCCTAATAGCCTTCATTCTGCGGGCTTGAGCATCATAGACGATATCTACATCAAACACTAAGTAAAATATTGTGTTAAAAAATGCAGTTAGCTCAGCTCAGAAATCAATGATCAGGAAAAACTAAATAAAAAAGACTCACGTCATCTGTGAGCGAATGAAATTCAAGAGAAAAGGCGAGCCTTGATCATCTTCTCCTCATCAAAAAGATAAGGCCTACCCTATTTTTCTAGAAAGCGCATGACCGCTCTAGCCAAAATGGTTAGCTTACCATTAGTGAAGGTAAGGGTCGTTCGGTTCCAAGTCTCTAGCGAGCAAAAATACCGGGGAACCCTACGCGTCACCCGAATGCCATTGAGGTCAAAATCGATTGATTGACCTCAACGTCCACCCACGAAGAACCAGTTGTTCTTCCAAAACTTGTTGAATGAAACGAAGCCCCATACAAAGCCCTTTATCTTATCAATAGTGGCTTCCCCATGAACCGTCACACACTTCGGTATCCTATGTTCGAGTTTGGTGGAGAGAAGAAAGTAGGCTTCCGTCTTACCCAAATGCCTTAGTGTATAGAAATGCCTGATCTCATGAGAAGTTAGTTAAGGCAGTCTCATCCTGTGCCACATATGCCACATGCACATCAAAATCCAGTAACTGTTCGAGGCCAACTGGGCCGGAGAGAGCTGAGCCTCAACAAAAAATAAGGCAATAAAAGGTTGGAAAGGGAGCATAACACCACAATTTAACATCGCCCTATAAATCGCCACTGTGCCAGGCGAAGAATTCCATGCGGCCTTACCTTCAGCCAACTCTAAAGAAATGAGATCACTAGCCAAATCAAATCTACGCTTGTACTTGCCGATCTCAGTAGGGCCGACCACATTCGGCTCGACGTCGTAAGCGTACACCTGCTCGATGGAAAAAATGATGTGAGCCATCATGTGCTCTTCCTCCACATCATCTTCGACCACCCTCTGAGTCCCAATCCTACTCTCGCGAGAATAGGCATCTTTATATACTTAGCGCTTTCTATCATGTTTTCCCATTCGTAAGGGTTAGATTGGACCTTAGATTGAGGAAACTTAGAAGAATTCGGGGTAGAAAGAACTCTGCAAAAAAGCCCCAAGACATTAACGTTCAAAAAATGGGCTGATCTAGGGGTTGATCCTCTAACAGTCTATGAATTCGCTCAACTGTAAAAGTGTCATCGCACTCAATAGCAGTCATCCCAATAACAAAAAGATGATGCCTAGCTATGGGATTCATGAGAACTAACCTTGAAGAGATGACTGATGGATAAATCGAATAAATCGCAGGACAGAAGCCCTAAAACAAGAATCCTAAGATCAAAGAATCCAACGAGTGAGGAAATCTGGGTTAAAGAAGTCTAGAGTCTAGTACGCTGTTGAAAGACAGAAAAAAAGAAAATGGGATACATGGACCAGATAAAGGAAGATAAAGTGCTTGGAGAAAATCTGGGCTTAAAGCTTGAAGATTTGATAATATGAGTTTGGAGTTTGAAGGTTCGATGAAGTTTTAAAGTTTGAAGGTTAGAAAAAAGTGATTTAAATCGCTCCCAATAAAAGCTTAAATAGGTAGACACGAGGGTATCAGTTTCAAAACCAAAACCCTAGGAGAACACAAAAAGTAGAGAAATGAAAGGACACCGAGGGTGATGGGTGAGATAGCACGAATGTCGTGTTCCATAAATGCCTCTTGACATACCAACCCATAATAAGACAGGTGGCAACATGAGAGGACTTTGAGCTATCAAATAAAAGTCTCCAAACGTCGCCATCAGAAGATTTTGAATGTATGTGGACATCATTAATGTTTTGAATTAATGTTTCGAAATTATAAGAAGTCATAATCGCTGCATTTATGAGGAAAACGACAAACTCAAATGAAGACTACTTTTGAACACCAAGTCGGATCAAATCGAATGTCGCATGGTCAGGTAAAATACGAATGAATTCTTTAAATACCTTTCGCTGAGTAGAGATAAACCAACCCATTTTAAGATAAATAAGATCACTATATTTAAGGGGGTATTGCTGTACATAATATTCTCTGAGAGGACATGTCACCAGACAACGTGGACCAATCTCGCCACATAAGCAGAGAGTCAAAGATCAGTCAAAGGACACATAAGCATCCCACGAGGATAGGCCATCTGCCACCAGCACGACATTAATGAAGAAACAGACAAGGATAGCAACACCAAGTAAAATCGAGTAAGCCGAGCAAAAGACCATGTTTGCTCGGCTCTACTTAGCATAAACATGAACGATCACACTAAGGGTCTCTCCACCACATACAAGTTATACAGCTGTGAAAATCAATTATGCTGTGACAATCAGTTACGAGTCAACTGTTGTATGACCACCAGAAGTCCAACAAGGAAACAAACATATCTTATCTCTTAAATAATAGGCAATTAGAGTCCGAGGTAGATTCGGAATCAATAGCATTAAATATGTGATAATATCAAATAGGAAAAGAGTCCTAAAACCAACTCTGTAATCCTTTACTTGTACGCCACGGCTCAAAACCCTAGCAGTTGAAAACCTTAGCAGCACCACGTATAAATACACTGGCAAAAACAACATCAACGGGTGTGAAATTCTTAGCAAGTAAGAGAGAAACCAGAGTGTATTATTTAACAAAATAGTGGATTTGACTCAGTTGCTAAGGCAACAACCTGTGGTCATTTCTCCGATCACTGGAGTTTTACCACGTATCTTGTCCTCTTTATTATTTACTTCTGTTACATTCTTTATTGCATGTTATATTTGCAGGTTTTTACTAACCTAAATAGTTGACTGGTTGACCATCGAGAAATAACCGTCAACAACAGTATCTATTTATATAAATAAGAAAAGAATATAATAAAGAGTAACAAAGACCGGAAAAGCACAAAAACCATGAGAAACATCCCTAACCAAAACAGTGACACGCATGCCACACCAAACAGAAACTGAAAACATCAGGAAAACCAAAAAGACTCATAACCCATGCAGTCATTGCCAACCGGCAAAGAGCTGGAAGATGAGGTGGATAACCACCAAGCATCAACCTCTAGCCTCAAAGCATGTTTAGAAAGAGTGTTTGCAACCTGATTCCCTTCCCTAAAATCTGATAGACGCACGCTACCAAGCCTAACGAACCCACCAAGGAACTTGCTCAAAGCGAGAAGAAAGTAGTTGAACCACATAGTAAGAGTCAGTCTCAAGATAGATCTGACGCCACTTGTACTTCCATGCATAATTAATTGCCACCAACATTGCAAGAAGCTCAACCTCAAATGCAAACACCATACTAAGAGGGATATCAAAACAACCCTTCACAAAAGCTCTAAAATTACAGAAGATGCCCCCACTACCCTACAACCCACAACGCCTGGATAACTCAAGATGGCACCATCTGTATTAACTTTGATCCAACCAAGAGCCGGAGGTGACCAAACCAGTCGAAGAATGAAAAAATCATCCATACAATTACTTATACACCAAATCTTTAAGCTAGTAGCATCAAAAACCGCACGCCAAACCAAAAATAGAGGAAATCTGAAACCCACTGTCTTACCCTTAAAGATCCACTGGTTACAAATGAACCATACATTGCAAACAACTGCATATGAAGCCGCTTTCCATAAAACCCGCATCTGATCACTAAACATAACCGACATGGCTTGCGAGAAGAAAGCACTCCATGAGTCGGTAGAAACCCACCTCATAAAGTAGAGAAAACAACCTCCTAGAGAGCAGCCGCTAGAGGACGCTAGAGGACGCTAGAGGAAAAGATTATCTGTCGTGAAACCCAACCCTGCACAAGCAATCCTCCATGGGGAGCTTTTTCAACAAAAGTCGCCAAGTCAAAGCTAAACAGAAAGGAGGAATAAAACGAGACTAAACATCCCTCCACCACAAGTATTATATATGTTAATAAACAATCACTATTCACTAATTACCTCAAAAAATAAAAATTCTATACAAGAGTGTGAAATCAAATGTAAGACTATTCACTGACAGGCACAGCACCATAGACACTTATGTTGTCCCCTGTTTAGCGGAACAATGAAAGAGATGGACCTCAGCGGCTAGGAGTGTCTCCAACCAATCAGAGCGACGCTAACTGCCAACAAAGCTCCTTGTCAACACATTTGAAGCGCCTAGAACTATATAGGGTTTATGTGGAACAATCACAACCTCCCAAGGCATTTGCCGCCCATGGACCTAGTTCAAAGGAACAGTGGGGATCAGGCCCAGCCTTTCTTGCCAAAGGGAACACACCCCACTGATCAAGCCAAAATTGGTATGATTTTGACACTCATTTCCAATTCTTTTTGCTTGATTCTCGGGTATTTTCCTGTGTTTAATGGTGCAAAATCAAGTGTTTCAAGATTTTTTAGGTTTTAAGAGCATTTTGGGATGAAGTTGAGGACTTTGGTGCAAAAAGGCTCACAAATGGGAAGAAACATGGCATTTTCGCAACTTAAGCAAGAAGAGGTCGCCACATGGTCGCCATGGCAATAGGGGATGATTCAGAGCTTCAGAAGGTCTCCACTTGGTCGCCATGGTGACAAAAGGATGCAAAAATGAATCAGGTGGGTCGCCATAGTGACCCACCTCTGCAAATGGCGACCTCACAATTTGTTCAAGGTCGCCACATATGGTCGCCACAATGACCTTTTCATGCAAATGGCGACCTCAGCAGGAATTGCTCATGGTTGCCACTTGCTAAATGGCGAAAAAAATGATGTTCATGGCAACCTTTTCATCTATTCGTTTTATGCACCAGGGTCACCATAGCGACAAAATGGCGAACTTTGTGCCACATCAGTGAATCAAGCAGTTATCAATACATGTCCAAGAGTGAGTATATATATAGTTGCCTTTCATCTTCAGCAGACACAACTTTAGAGAGCATGAAAATCCTCTCATTGAGATCTAGATTTCTCATCAATGGCTCATCATTCCTCATCTCCATTTCTCTACTTGTACTCACCTAATTCCATCAAAACCTCAACACAAAACCTTGACTACTACCCTAAATCATTCCTCTCCTAACATTTCTCTACCCAAATTCCTTTGTCACTTTCCACTAAACATCCACACCTCAAGACTCATCATCTACCTCCATTTTTTGCATTAGGAGCATAAAAGGGAAATGAAGGATCAAGCATAAAGAAGGAGGCCCAATGGTGATTTCCTTATTATTTACTTGCTTTCCATTTATTGCTAATATGTGTAACTAAACCCCTAATCTAGGGGATAGATTTGAGGATCACTTGATTGTGGGTATTAGTCTTAGCTTTGTAATGAATCTCTTATGTGTTCTATTCATTCAAATCATTAGATTCTATTCATTATGTAATTGACTTGTATATCCACTTGTTAATTGTACTCTTGATTAGAGTAATATGTTATATATTCATATTTGGATTGACACTCCTTGTGTGATTAAGAACCCTTTGAATAGGATAGATTAGTGGTGAGTATATCAACCCCACTAATCTAAGCCTTAGGTGGTTGACATAGAGAGATTGGTACATTAAAGTGGCTATAAGGCATTACCCACACTCAATTGCTAATCAATCTATTCCCTAGCAATCATATTAAGGATTCCCATTGTTGATTGGCTTATTTCGTAGACAAATCACATATTGGGGGTTTGAATTGTAAGGGTAGTTAGGTGATTGAAGATCATGCTCAAAGGCCCTTTTCAAGACTTCAAGGGAAGAAGCACTCCAAAGGTATTATACTTAGTGTTTCTTGCAATGAAGAGAAGTAGATGCACACACACACAACACTTGCATAATTCTCATTCTTGAATGTGTTGTGTATTTATTGTGTATGCATTATTGCCTATTTCATCTCTCTTCATGCATGTTTATTTGGTTGCATCTTGCTTAGTATTGCATAGCATGGTTAGATTTTAGGATGCTCCATCAGGCGCATTTTGCGCCCTGTTCTGCGGTCAGGCCGCAGAAATAAGGCCGCAGAATAAGGATCAGAATTCATACTCTCTGTCCTCTTTTCTGCGCCCTTGGATTTTGCGTTTAGGGGCCGCAAAATCTGTCAGGTGCATTTCTGCGCCCTTGTGTTCTGCGGGCAAGGCCGCAGAAAAGGGCGCAGAATCGGCGGTTCGTTTGCAATTTTTTCAAAACGACGTCATTTCATCTTGGGGTCCTATTTAAGTATCATCTTCTTCCTTGCTCGTTTTCAAGAGCTCAAAATCAGACCTTAGAGTGAGAAACTCAAACCCTAGAGAGAGAAAGCTTCAATCTTGCTTCTTTAACTCTCCAAACCCAAAACCCATGTGCATCTAACATGTTTCATGCATCAATCTTCCATGGGTCCTCTTCATTTATGACTTGGTAAGTAGAACAAACACAACATCTTCATTTATTGTTCTATCTTAGTCAAGACATGTCTTTTATTGCTTAGTTTAGCAAATCTTCACTCTTATTGCATATTTAGTGAAGTTATGACATGATTGGGTTTTGTTTGTGATAGCTTACATGATTAGGATGATTTTCCCTAAATAGCTAACCCTAGAACATTCTTGTGCAATTGGTTGATAGATTAATGTTTATTTATCTAGTCAAGCTTAATTGAATGTTCTTGTGGATTTAATTGACAATTATGTTGTTAGAAATTCTCTACAACTAATTGAGTTCACATGTTTGGACATGTTGACATTGTTTGATAGCTAGGATTGTTTTGTGATTGATAACATCTAGCTAAGCTTTATGATATGTCATTTAGCTTTTGATATCTAGGATTGATTTCATTGATATATCATCATTCTAGGTAAGCATATAGAGTTGCCTTGCTCTTGTTGCATTTTGAGTATTTCATATATTCACTTAGGTTGTTTTCTCTTCATTGAGAACTAAGTCTTGTGTTGCTTCCGGGATTAGGTTGCATAAATCACAAGCATTGGGACTAGGTTCACTTATACCGGGAGTAGGTAGGTGTGTGATTACTTCCGGGATTAGGTTGTAATCGTTTTACACATTTAGTGGATTCGAGGTTCAAGTGTGGCTCACTTACATAGCCCGTGGTTTTTCCCGTGAGGGTTTCCACGTAAATATCAAGTGTCTTTTAATTTCCGCACCATATTACACTTGCTATTGTATTTTGACTAGTGGAGGGTATTTTCGTAATCTTGACCATTAACGAAAATTTGGTAAAATTGGGTAAAATCTATTCACCCCCCCTCTAGATTAATATTGAACACACCATAATTTGTTTCAATTGGTATCAGAGCGGGTTCCTAGATATACATAGGTGATCCTTGCTCATTTTGGTGTGTTTTGCATTTGTGTGATTTTTGTTCATTCATACATTGTGCATTCATTTCATTTCATTCATAAACACAATGAGTGGAAACGGTGGTAGCAACGAGGGGGCTTCTAGCACACGTCCTCCTCTTCTCACCGGATTGAATTACTCCTCATGGAAAGGGAAGATGGAATCCTACATATGTCAACTTCATGACCGAGCATGGATGTCGGTTGAAGATGGATATGATCTTCCCATGATGACTCCTACGGGTGGAGGAGAAGAAGTTTTGAAGCCTAAGGCACAATGGAGTGCACAAGAATTTGAGGCGTCAAAATGGAATAGGAAGGCTATGCATGCCATCCTATGTGCCATGGATGAGAATCAATACAAGTTGATTCAAAACACTAGGGTTGCTAAGGAGGCATGGACAATCCTAGAAGTTGCTCATGAGGGAACCGAAGTTGTGAAGGACTCCAAGCTTCAAGTTCTCCAAACTCAATTTGAGATGCTCAAGATGGAGGAGAATGAGTGCTTCAACGACTTCGAGATCAAGTTGATGGACATAGTCAACCAAAGTCATCAACTTGGTGATCCTTATTCGGATAGGAGGATTAAACAAAAGATTATGAGATCCTTACCGGATAGGTTTGAGTCAAAGGTGACGGCTTTAGAAGAAAATAGTGGATATAAGGATATGAAGCCGAGTGAAGTCATTGGAAGACTTCTAGCCTATGAGTCTAGGAAGGGTCCTAGCACTACTCCTCCTAAAAAGCAAAAGGGTATTGCTTTGAAAGCTTCTAAGGATGAAAAGGAGGTGAAGAATGACTCGGATGAAGACATGGCCTTGTTTGTGAAAAGATTCAACAAGGTTATGAAGTTTGGAAAGAAGGGATTTGGTTTTAGAGGCCAAGACAAGAAAAAGGTTCCCTTCAAGAAGTTTGAACCAAGGCAAGAGAGGACCGAAAGGAAAGGGGTCCGTTGCTTTGAGTGTGGCGGGATTGGTCACTTTGCTCCCGAATGTGCTAATCACAAGGAAAAGAAGAAGGGAAAAGTGATGGCCGCCACTTGGAGTGGAAGTAGTGATGACTCCAATGAAGAAGATGATTCTTCGGATGATGAAGACATCATGGCTAACTTCCTAGCTTTTTCCTCTTCTCACAAGAGCAAAAGTGGTAGTGAAAAAGAGGAAGAGAGTCAAAGGGAAAGTGACTCTAGTGAAGATGACTCCGATGCTAACTCCACTAATGGATATGTGGAGAAAGAAGTGTTAGTTGAATATCTTAAGGAGTTTAGGAGCTTAGAGATGAAAACCACTAAGAAGATCAAGATGTTGAGAGAAGAAAATCTTGAGCTGTCATCTCACAATGATCTCCTAAGTGAAGAAGTGGAAAGACTTAAGAAGAGAGAAGATAAGCTAAAAGAGGAGTTAGCTTTATCTAGGAGGAATGAAGAAGGTTTGAAGAGGGAGCTTGTTGAAGCTAAGAAGTCACTTACTAGGATGGACTCTAGCACCAAAAAATTAGATCACATGCTTGGTGTTGGAAAGAGTCCATGTGACAAGAGAGGTCTTGGGTTTGAAGATTGTCAAGAGACCACCTCCTCTAAGAAGACCGTGTTTGTTAAGAGCTTGGGCAACATAGAAGCTTCTCCGGTGCACACTCCTAGGAAGAAAATAGATCTAGGACAAAGCTCAAAAAGTGCACAAGTGAAGGTTGCACCAAGGAGACAACCTCAAGCCAACATTCCTCATCTATTGGCTCAAAAAGGGAAGCAAGATAGACCGGTTCAACAAAGAAGATGGATTGAACCCTCTCAACCACAAAGACATAGGAAGACTTCCATGCAAGCTCAAAGACAAGGTATGATTCCTCAATTCATTCCAATTTGTCACTTTTGTGGTTTTAATGGTCACATAAGACCAAATTGCTTTCGATATATTAAAATGTGTAGAACTAGAAGCATGATTGAGAAGAGAAAGACTAGAGCCAAGATGCATGTTCCTAGGAATGATATGACTAATTTGCATGATCCTAGGACATCTAGAGCCCATGTACCAAAGACCTTTAAGAAAGAAAATGTTGTTCTTAAATGGATTAGAAAGAATGAAAATGTTTGCCATGTTGCACAAATTGCCTTGAAGGCAAATTCTTCTAATCTTTGGTATCTTGATAGTGGGTGCTCTAGGCACATGACGGGAAACAAGAGTTTCTTCGAGACTCTTGTTATGGAGGAAGGAGGAAATGTCACCTTTGGTGATGGATCCAAAAAGAATGTCATAGGGAAAGGAACCATCTCCGTTCCCGGATTGCCCTCCTTATCCAATGCTTTACTTGTTGATGGCTTGAAAGCCAATTTGATTAGCATTTCTCATCTTAGTGATGAAGGATATTCCGTCTTGTTTAACAAAGAGAATTGCTCTATCCTAAAGCCCAATGGACAAACCTTATTGAAAGGTATGAGATCTAGCGACAATTGCTATTGTCTTGAAGCTAGAATAGTCTCAAACAATGTGTCCAAGGATGAGCAAATTGAGTTGTGGCATGAAAGACTTGGCCACATGAACTTTCGGGATCTACGGACCCTTGGAAAGTTTGAATGTGTGCGTGGCCTCCCTAAGCTTGGGAAGAAAGCCAATGGTATTTGTGGACCTTGTCAACAAGGAAAACAAACTAAAAGCATGCATAAAAAGGGCAAGTATCTCTCCACCAAGGAGCCTCTAGAGCTTCTCCATATGGATCTTATGGGTCCTATGCAAACCGAGAGCTTGGGTGGAAAGAGATACATTTTTGTTTGTGTAGATGATTTCTCTAGGTTCACATGGACATATTTTCTTAGAGAAAAATCCGAAACTTTTGATAAGTTTAAAATGCTTTGTACTAAACTTCAAAATGAAATGAATTCTAACATTAAAAGCATAAAACGGATTAGAAGTGACCATGGGAGGGAATTTGAGAATGCTTCTTTTGAAACCTATTGTGATAGTATAGGTATCTCCCATGAGTTTTCGGCTCCTAGAACACCTCAACAAAATGGAGTTGTTGAGAGGAAAAATAGGGTCCTTCAAGAGATGGCCCGTGTGATGTTGCTTAGCAACAATGTGTCTAGGAATTTATGGGCCGAAGCCATCAACACGGCTTGCTACATAGGAAATAGAGTTTTCCTAAGGCCCGGTACTAGGAATACCTCCTATGAGTTATGGAAAGGCAAGAGGCCAAATGTTAGCTACTTCCACACATTTGGAAGCAAATGCTACATTTTAAATGACCGAGATCAACTTGGCAAATTTGATGCCAAGAGTGATGAGGGTATATTTATTGGCTATGCCTTAAATAGTAGAGCCTATAGAGTTTTCAATAAGAAAACTCTAAGTGTCATGGAATCATCTAATGTTGTATTTGATGATGAAAGGCTCAAGTGTAGTAATCATGAGGAGGAGGTTATTCTTAGTGATGATTCTCCTTTGGAGAAGGTTGTTGTGACTCCTAATGTGGGGACATCCAATGTTGTTGAAAATGACACACAACCTATTGATAGAGTTCCTAACTTGGACTCTAATGAACCCGCTCCATGGGTTAGAAGACTCCATAACAAAGAGGATGTTATTGGAGATGTGAATGAGGGTGTTAGGACTAGAAGGCAAATAGCTAATCGTATTAGCTTCACATGCTACACCTCTCAAATAGAACCCAAAAAGATTGATGAAGCTCTAAATGATGAGTTTTGGGTTCTTGCCATGCAAGAAGAGCTAAACCAATTCGAAAGGAATGAGGTTTGGACTCTAGTTCCTAGGCCTAAGACCACTAATGTCATAGGCACAAAATGGATATATAGGAACAAATCCGATGAGGATGGCAACGTAGTGCGTAACAAGGCAAGACTTGTTGCACAAGGGTACTCTCAAATTGAGGGTATCGACTTTGAGGAGACTTTTGCTCCCGTTGCCCGCCTAGAGTCCATTAGGCTTCTCTTGTCCATCTCTTGTGTGCACAAGTTCAAATTGCACCAAATGGATGTTAAGAGTGCCTTCCTCAATGGCTTCTTGCAAGAGGAAGTGTTTGTTGAGCAACCCAAGGGGTTTGTGGATGCACACCACCCCAACCATGTCTATCGCCTCAAGAAGGCTCTTTATGGGTTGAAACAAGCACCGAGGGCTTGGTATGAGCGCCTCACTCAATTTCTTGTCAACAATGACTACACAAGAGGTAGTGTTGACAAGACACTATTCATCAAGAAAGACAATGATGAGCTTTTTATAGCTCAAATATATGTTGATGATATAGTGTTTGGATCCACCAACAACACCAAAGTCCAACAATTTGTTGATGTTATGTCTCATGAATTTGAGATGAGCCTTGTTGGTGAGCTTAGTTACTTCCTAGGTTTGCAAATTAGGCAATTAAGTGATGGGATCTTCATATCCCAAGCCAAATATGCCAAAAACCTAGTGAAAAAGTTTGGTCTTGAGAAAGCCAAACATTGTAACACACCCATGAGCACCACTTTGAAACTAAGCAAAGATGCTAGTGGTAAAAGTGTAGAACAAACACTTTATAGGGGTATGATAGGAAGCTTGCTTTATTTGACCGCAAGTAGGCCCGACATATCCTTTAGTGTGGGTGTGTGTGCTAGGTACCAATCCGATCCCAAGGAGTCCCATCTCTCTTGCGTCAAGAGAATCATTCGATATGTGAATGGGACTTCTAACTATGGGATTTGGTACTCATTTGACACTAATGCTAGTCTTGTAGGCTTTAGTGACGCGGATTGGGCCGGAAATTGTGATGATAGGAAAAGCACATCGGGCGGTTGCTTTTTCCTTGGAAACAATCTTGTTTCTTGGTTTTGCAAGAAGCAAAACTCAATCTCCTTGTCCACGGCGGAGGCCGAGTACATAGCCGCGGGGAGTGGATGCACACAACTCCTATGGATGAAGCAAATGCTAGTAGACTACGGATTCAACCAAGGTACACTCACTCTCTTTTGTGATAACATGAGTGCTATTAACATTTCCAAGAATCCGGTTCAACATTCTAGAACTAAGCATATTGACATCCGTCATCATTTCATTAGAGAACTAGTTGAAAATAAATGCATTGTACTTGAGCATGTAGGTACAAATGATCAACTAGCCGACTTGTTTACAAAACCTCTAGATGCTACTCGATTTAAAACTCTTAGTAGATCTATTGGAATATGTCTTGTGGAGTGATGAGTTCTAGTATTTGACCCCAATAAGGGGAGCTCAAGCAAAGAGAGCAAACTTGCATGAATTGTCATATGCAAAAAGTTAACTTCTTTTATGCTCTTTTATGATTGTTTGAGAATGCTTGGTGAATAACATTGATTAATGCTTTAATAATGTTTTTTAATAACACCTTGCACGGTTGTCTAGCATGTACTGCATGATTTCTATTTTTGCTTGAGTGTGCTTATCCATTTGAGGAATGTTCTACTTGTTAGTACATGTGATTGACCTCAAATTATTCTCCATGTTCATGATTCTTTGATATGCATTCTTAAGCTCTCTCTTGAAAAAGGGCTACTGGCAATATGACGTGCAGCCGCCCAATGTAGGAAATGGCTACTCATTTGAAACCGAGTGAAAGCCTTCAAGAGAGTTACATTAGCATGATAAACAGAAATACATGCTTTCTAGGATAAAGGAGAAAAACAGAAAAGTTGAAATGTGTTTGATGATGTGTGTGATGCATTGCTTAATAAAGACCTCAAAATTGTTGATTGATGATGTGTCTTGCAATGTAGAAAAGATGATATATTTTTTGATGTGATTAGTACACTCTGCACACAAATGCTTGGATATATATCTTCTTGTCATAACAACAGGGCTCTAATTGGTTTGACTTCATTTGGAAAACCTGTTGATTGTTGCTTTGATTGATTCTTATGCATGAGCTCAATAGTGCTTGTATTACATGCTAAGCAATTTTTACACACACACACTTTTCTGTGAATAAAATCTCCTTGAATCTCTCTCAATTCTTGAATTGCATAAAGTTCGTTTATATGATTATGCAAATGCCTTTTGTGCAAATAGCTCTCTTCGCTAAAGCAACCCAATAGGGGGAGCTCCTTTGCCTATCTCATGACAAAAAGGGGGAGAAGTCTTGAGAGATATAGGGGGAGCATTGTGTATGCTTTGGGGAGAAGTTTGAGAGAGAGTAACCCTTTGGGGGGAGCATTGCATACTCATACATTGCATGATATTGTGGTTAAAAGATTCATATGCAAATGCTTGTTTTTCTTTCACTTGATCATCTCACATACACTTGCTTTGGAAGTGTAATCTAATTGTTTTGAAGGTTTGGTTATTCTACAAGAGATTGAAGACTTGAAGTTTTATTTTCTTATCTCTTTGTTCTTTGTAATGTAGAATTTCCCGAAGTTTCTTTTATCTTGTGAGGATCAATGTGAGTGGTGGTTTTGTCACGAAATAGCCAAAGGGGGAGATTGTAAGGATTCCCATTGTTGATTGGATTATTTCGTAGACAAACCACATATTGGGGGTTTGAATTGTAAGGGTAGTTAGGTGATTGAAGATCATGCTCAAAGGCCCTTTTCAAGACTTCAAGGGAAGAAGCACTCCAAAGGTATTATACTTAGTGTTTCTTGCAATGAAGAGAAGTAGATGCACACACACACAACACTTGCATAATTCTCATTCTTGAATATGTTGTGTATTTATTGTGTATGCATTATTGCCTATTTCATCTCTCTTCATGCATGTTTATTTGGTTGCATCTTGCTTAGTATTGCATAGCATGGTTAGATTTTAGGATGCTCCATCAGGCGCATTTTGCGCCCTGTTCTGCGGTCAGGCCGCAGAAATAAGGCCACAGAATAAGGATCAGAATTCATACTCTCTGTCCTCTTTTCTGCGCCCTTGGATTTTGCGTTTAGGGGCCGCAAAATCTGTCAGGTGCATTTCTGCGCCCTTGTGTTCTGCGGGCAAGGCCGCAGAAAAGGGCGCAGAATCGGCGGTTCGTTTGCAATTTTTTCAAAACGACGTCATTTCATCTTGGGGTCCTATTTAAGTATCATCTTCTTCCTTGCTCGTTTTCAAGAGCTCAAAATCAGACCTTAGAGTGAGAAACTCAAACCCTAGAGAGAGAAAGCTTCAATCTTGCTTCTTTAACTCTCCAAACCCAAAACCCATGTGCATCTAACATGTTTCATGCATCAATCTTCCATGGGTCCTCTTCATTTATGACTTGGTAAGTAGAACAAACACAACATCTTCATTTATTGTTCTATCTTAGTCAAGACATGTCTTTTATTGCTTAGTTTAGCAAATCTTCACTCTTATTGCATATTTAGTGAAGTTATGACATGATTGGGTTTTGTTTGTGATAGCTTACATGATTAGGATGATTTTCCCTAAATAGCTAACCCTAGAACATTCTTGTGCAATTGGTTGATAGATTAATGTTTATTTATCTAGTCAAGCTTAATTGAATGTTCTTGTGGATTTAATTGACAATTATGTTGTTAGAAATTCTCTACAACTAATTGAGTTCACATGTTTGGACATGTTGACATTGTTTGATAGCTAGGATTGTTTTGTGATTGATAACATCTAGCTAAGCTTTATGATATGTCATTTAGCTTTTGATATCTAGGATTGATTTCATTGATATATCATCATTCTAGGTAAGCATATAGAGTTGCCTTGCTCTTGTTGCATTTTGAGTATTTCATATATTCACTTAGGTTGTTTTCTCTTCATTGAGAACTAAGTCTTGTGTTGCTTCCGGGATTAGGTTGCATAAATCACAAGCATTGGGACTAGGTTCACTTATACCGGGAGTAGGTAGGTGTGTGATTACTTCCGGGAATAGGTTGTAATCGTTTTACACATTTAGTGGATTCGAGGTTCAAGTGTGGCTCACTTACATAGCCCGTGGTTTTTCCCGTGAGGGTTTCCACGTAAATATCAAGTGTCTTTTAATTTCCGCACCATATTACACTTGCTATTGTATTTTGACTAGTGGAGGGTATTTTCGTAATCTTGACCATTAACGAAAATTTGGTAAAATTGGGTAAAATCTATTCACCCCCCCTCTAGATTAATATTGAACACACCATAATTTGTTTCACTTTGAATAGGATAGATTAGTGGTGAGTATATCAACCCCACTAATCTAAGCCTTAAGTGGTTGACATAGAGAGATTGGTACATTAAAGTGGCTATAAGGCATTACCCACACTCAATTGCTAATCAATCTATTCCCTAGCAATCATATTAATTGTTTTCATCATTATTCTTATCAAGGTTGTTGAGTATTCTATTTTTCATATCACTTTTGTATTTTCAATTTAGTAGTTAGCATTGGTGGTTTTTGAAACCTCACATCTATCAAATATCATGATTTGTTTTACTTGTCTAAGATTAGTCAATCTATATAATTAGCACTCCATATCCCTGTGGAACGAATTTTCTTACCATTTGCTATAAAATCACATTTTAAAGGATTCAAGTGGCTTAAAAGGGTTTTCAAAGATCAAACAAATTATATCATTTTTGTGAGTGCACGACGGCTCATCAAAAATTGGCGCCGCTACCTGGGAATGGTAGCGTTGATTACATAGATTGACTTTTCTTCATATTTTATTAGTGTAGTTTAAGTTAGTATTTTGGTTGTTGGTAGTTAACTTTTTCATAGTGCTTTTTTACCTTTTTCCTTTTATCTCTTTATCTAATTCCTTTTTCAGGTACTCAGTTTTATGCCCGGTAGGAGGTCTCTAGGTAGAGAAGTACATCCCCCATTGGAAGGCACTAGCCGTGTGAGAGAGTTCGAAGCAATTTCTAGACAAGCTATGAGTACGGATGTGTAGGGAAAAATACCGTAGTACCCGCAGCGGAAGCGAGACTAAAAAAAAATAGTGTTGGGTAGCTTTTAAAATTTTTCCAATTATGAACCTTAAACCCTTTTGATTAATCAAACATATATATATATAAGAAAGTAATAAAAGAATTTAATACCTCTTGTCGCGTGATCCGATTGACTTGCGTCGATGGTAATCCGCAAGATCTTCAATCCTAGCACGAACGTGGATCACCTAGGAGCGTGGTCTCCCTTTCTTTGAATTGCAAACCTGTGATGGGATTAAACAAACTTTTCTCTCTTGTTCGTTAGTCACAAAAACAATCAAAAATAATCTAAGATTATTCCGGTCACTTTTGAGTTCTCAATCTAATGATCGAAACTCGCGTGAACCTTGATCGATGTTGTATACACAAGCTTATCAATGATTAAGCAAATAGTACACCATCAAAGAATAATCTATGTTACTTTTTCTTTTGTCTTAGTTGAAATAAAATCTCTATCTATGAGTTAAGAAGAAGAAGAAAAAAAATTTCTGCACTAAGCCTTAGGGCTGGCCGAAATTAATATATGTGTATATATATATGGCCCAAATTTTTCTCCTTTCTTTTTACATTAGGGTTAGCCGAATTCTCTTCCTTTTTTACATTAGGGTTGCCACAATTTCCAAACCTAGTTTACTAGTTTGAATTGCACCCTAATTCCTATTTAGAAAAGATTTCCCAAACCTAATCAAACTCATAAATCTTTTTATTCTCATATTTGACTAAAATAAAAAGACTTCCTGTTTGAATAAATAAAACTAATTATTTATTTCCTTTTCAAACAAGTCTTTCTATTTAATTATACTACTACCAATAGTATACCTTTAGGAAACATATTTCCTAATGAGAAAAGATTTGTATCTTAATTAAATAATTAATTAATGAATTAATTAATTCTCATTTAATTAATTAATGAAAACAAAATAATATATTAGGTTATTAACCTAGTTGCCGCCCCATATACATATTGGGCCCAAATATTATTTTCTCATTTCATTTAATCCTTTGGACTTTAATTAAAAAGCCCACATGTGAACTAGACCCAATCTTACTAAAAGAAACAAGCCCACATGTCATCCATTAATATATAAATATAATTGTGCAGCCCATTACATAAATAATGTGCAAATTATATTCTTAATATATTAAATTGCAATTCTAAATGGACCCCAAATTGGTCCGGTAGAATATATCAAGTGATCCATGCAAGTCCGTGTGGATTGGGGATCTTGGCGGGCTATCTAAATTTAAGCTCCAATAGACATAACCTAATCACAATCAACAAATGATTCACTTAGGTCCGATCCATTAATTTTAGCTCATTCCACTAAAGAGCTAAAATTGAACTCTTAAATAAAGACAGAAAAGGAAGATGCTTCCTCATTCTTACCCTAAACAATCATATTGGAGATAGTGTATCCTCGTGATTAATATAAGTAATCGCCAAGAGTTCATAGACCGCCTATAACTCTCCAAGTTACCATATTTACTCATATGACCACATTTTGAACTTGGATACTTTGACTTGTCCAGAAGCCATGTTTTCAATAGACACTATTGAAAACTCAACGTTGAGATTTAATATCCAATTACCTCAAAACATCCATATGATGATATTATACTCTCATTTAATAAATGGAGCCACGATGTCCATATCTATAAATGAAGTCCTCTATCGATTAACAAATGAATATCACCAAACTATCGAGGATAGACTATGCGATATAATCGTACTCATTGATAGCTCAAATGATATCACCTGCAACCATAAGTCCATCATTTATCTCAGGATTAAGATAGACTCTCCGATTGTCCTGATAATGAAATTACTTTTATCTACTGACGGTTATAGATAAAGTATTTCATTGTGATCCTGTTCAATACACCCAGTGCACTAGATCCTTTTGCTCGAAGACACTCCGATGATTTTAGACTCATCATATCTCATTTGATCCCACTCAAATGCTAGCAAAAGAATTCTACAACTTTAACAAGATAAAGGTGCCCAACCTTTAACTTAAGTTGTGAACGATATTCAAGACTAACTAAAGAATTGTGTCTACCACATACATATCCAGATGTATGAACAATTCTTCTTTTCTCATAGTCTTTAGACCTTATGATTATTTACTTTAACAATTATTTAAACTATAAATGCTATAAGATTTGTTTAAACCAGAAATCACTTTATTAATATGAATAAGATTGTTAATTACACCATTACACTCTTGCTATTGAGCATAATCCTAACAATCTCCCACTTGCGCTATAGCAAATGTGTCATATCTCTCAAGCCCATATTCTCTAGGTGCCCATCGAAACTCTTCTGAGGTAGAGCCTTTGTGAAGGGATCTGCTTGATTTTCTGCTGACGTGATTTTGGTAATCGTCACGTCACCTCTTTGAACTATCTCCCTTAAAAGATGATATTTCCTTTCTATGTGTTTACCTCTCTTGTGACTTCTAGGTTCTTTCGAATTAGCCACTGCTCCACTGTTGTCACAGTAGATAGTGATCTGCTTATTCGCACTAGGAACCACTTCCAAGTCAATCAAGAATTGACGGAGCCAAACAGCCTCTTTGGCAGCCTCGCATGCAGCAACATACTCAGCTTCCATGGTGGAATCAGCAATACAAGATTGCTTGATACTCCTCCATATAACTGCTCCTCCTCCAATAGTAAACACAGCCCCTGATGTGGATTTTCTGGAGTCAGAATCTGATTGAAAATCAGAATCTGTATACCCAACGGGAATCAAATCCCCTCCAGAGTATACAAGCATATTATCTCTCGTTCTCTTGAGATACTTGAAAATATGCTTGACTGCTGTCCAGTGATCAGGACCAGGCTTCGATTGAAACCTGCTAACTATGCCAACAGCAAAACAAATATCTGGTCTAGTACAGAGCATTGCATACATGAGACTTCCAACTGCCGAGGCATATGGAACTCTACTCATGAACTGCTCTTCATGCTCATTCTTAGGAACTTGTTCCTTAGAAAGCTTGATTCCATGTCTGAAAGGTAACATACCTTTCTTGGAATCCTGCATGGAAAACCTAGACAAGATTTTGTCTATGTATGAAGCTTGGGATAATGCAATCGTTCTATTCTTTCTATCCCTTATAACTTGGATACCTAGAATAAAACTTGCTTCTCCTAAGTCCTTCATATCAAATTGTTTTGCTAACCATTCTTTTACTGATGTCAATACACCTACATCGTTTCCGATGAGTAGTATATCATCAACATAAAGAATCAGGAAAACCAACTTGTCGCCCTTAATCCTCTTGTATACACAAGGTTCGTCAAGATTCTGAATAAATCCAAAACCTTTGACAGCTTGATCGAACCTTATGTTCCAGGATCTGGATGCTTGCTTTAATCCATATATGGATTTTTGCAACTTGCATACCTTTTCCATTTGGCCCTTTTCAATGAATCCCTCTGGTTGCATCATGTAGATGCTTTCGTCAAGACTTCCATTAAGGAAAGCTGTCTTGACGTCCATTTGCCAAATCTCTAGATCTAAAGATGCTGCAATGGATAAGAGTATCCTAATGGATTTAAGCATGGCCACAGGAGAGAAGGTTTCCTCGTAATCGATACCTTCTTTCTGTGTATACCCTTTAGCTACCAATCTAGCTTTAAAGGTTTCCACCTTTCCATCCATACCTCTTTTCCTCTTGTATACCCACTTGCACCCAATGGGTTTTATCCCTTTAGGCAAGTCTACAAGGGACCAGACTTTGTTATTGAACATAGATTCAATCTCGGATTGCATTGCCTTTTGCCAATGGCGACTATCAACATCCTCCATAGCTTCCTTGTATGTATAGGGATCATCGTCGTCCGGGAGATTCTCTACAGATTCTCCCAGACCGATGTATCTTTCGGGTTGTGTTCTAACCCTCCCACTACGACGAGGAATGGTAGGTTGTTGATCTTGTGTTGGATCGGAACTTACAATTGGGTTAGGTTGTGTAACCTCTCGTGGAATTGTATCTCCCGACATCTCATTCAGGACAATTCTACTTTTAGGCACAAAATCATTCATATAGTCCTTATCCAGAAATTTAGCATTTGTCGAAACAAATACTTTAAGATCTGAAGGACTATAAAAATAATATCCTTTAGTTTCTTTCGGATACCCTACAAATATACATGTTTCTGAACGGGACTCCATCTTTTCTGTCTTTCCTTTTAACACGTGCGCAGGACATCCAAATATCCTTAAGTGTTGTAAACTAGGCTTGCGCCCAGTCCACAACTCATGCGGTGTTTGAGGAACAGACTTAGATGGTACTCGGTTTAGAATGTATATTGCAGTTTGTAAAGTATATCCCCAGAAAGAAATAGGAAGTGTTGAATAACTCAACATAGACCTAACCATATCCAAAAGAGTTCTATTTCTCCTTTCTGCTACCCCATTTTGTTGAGGTGTACCAGGTGCAGAAAACTGAGAAACTATCCCATTTTCAATAAGATATTGCTGAAACTCCCCAGATAGATATTCTCCACCACGATCAGATCTCAAGATTTTTATGTGTTTCTCAAGCTGATTTTCCACTTCAGCTTTAAATGCTTTGAACATGTCAAAAGCATCCGACTTATGTCGCATGAGATACACATAGCCAAATCTTGAGTAATCATCTGTGAAAGTGATGAAGTACTCATATCCACCTCTAGCTTGAATGCTCATAGGTCCACATACATCTGTGTGTATCAATCCTAAACATTCAGTGGCTCTGGCACCTTTGGCAGAGAACGTCCTTTTGGTCATTTTACCTTCCAAACAAGATTCACAAGTTGGCAGATCATCAACCTTTAAGTCACTCAAAGGTCCGTCACTTACCAATCTTTTAATCCTATTAAGGTTAATATGACCTAAGCGTAAATGCCAAAGGTAGGTTTCATCTTTTGATAATTTAACTCTTTTATGATCAGGTTCCGTTATTTCTGTGTCTAACGAGTGAGAGATATTTCTATGCAAGAAGTATAGACCGTTTTCCAATGTACCTTTGCAAATAACTTTGTCATTCTTACTAATAATAAAAACTTTATTAAAAGTAACCGAATATCCAAATTTATTCAAACAAGAAACTGAAATTAAATTCCTCTTGAATTGAGGTACATAATAAACGTCTATCAAATCTAAATGCCTTCTAGAATCCAAACAAACTCTAATATCTCCCACTGCACTTGCAGACACTAACGTTCCGTTGCCCAAGCGCAAATTGATCTCATTCTTATTCAGCCTTCTCCTTTCTTGGAACCCCTGCAAGGAATAACAAACATGATTAGTGGCTCCTGAGTCTATGATCCAAGAATCTGTAGAATCAGCCAAAAAACATGTTTCAAGATAATTCAAATTACCTTCTTCCTTCTTGTTCTGGGACTTTGGGCAATTTCTCTTCCAATGTCCCTTTTCACCACAAAGGAAGCATTTCCCTTTGATCTTGGTTACTTTCTTGGTGTCCTTCTTGGTAGGCCCAAGTTGCTTTTTCTTCTGTTGTTTCTTGACCTTTTGACGGGCCTTAACAGAAGCAACTTTACCAACCACATGAATCTCTTGACCTTTGCCTTTCACAAGGATCTTTTCAGCACTTTGAACATCTTGCATCAGGCTCTGTAAGGTGTATTCCTTTTTGTTCAAAGTGTAGTCCAATTTGAACTGATCAAAGGAATCTGACAATGAATTGACAACCATATCAATCTTTGTCTCACCATCTATCTCAGCGCCATGCAGTTCAGCAATGTTGAGATGTGTTATGACTTTCATCATGTGATCTTTCACAGCCTGTCCAGGTTTCATCCTAAGATTCATAAAAGCAGTCACTGCCTCTCTCTTAGTCGTCCTGGACTTCATAGCAAACATCTCCTCTAGAGACATCATTATATCAGCAGCAGACTCCATTCCTTCATGCTGCTGTTGCAACACGTCGAAGATAGTGGCCATAATATAACATTTGGCCATATCATCTGAAGTCTTCCACTGCTCATACTCATCTCTTTGCACAATGCTTGATTCAATTGTAGGAGCAGGTGGTTTAGGAGTGGTTAGAACAAACTTATGTTTTTCACTTTGCAGCAACAACCCAATTTTCCTTTTCCATGTTACATAGTTATCTCCAGTTAAGGTGTTATCTTTCAGGATGTTCATAAGTGATGGGGTCATGATTTCTGAATGAAAACAAAGCATATATAAGTAAATAATCATTAAAAAGCACTTTTAAATATTTATCTTGAATTAAATGAATAACTCAATCATAAAATTCAACGGTGATCTAACACCCATAAATGTTACGCCTCCTTTGGGAGTTCGCACCATTTACTAGTTAGACTAGGTCCCACCTAATTGTTAACATAACAACCAGCGTTTTCAATTTTAGCCTTGCAATTTTACTGACAAGAACTCTTTGGAGGATATCAATAAAATTACATTGAGTGTGTCACCAAGATATCGACCCTCAATTTTCTCTAACGAAAATCCCTCCTTTGGGAGTAGATCTCGTTGAGTCCATTGTCTAGTCTATCCTTGTAAGGAAGTATATTGCTTAATTCCATTTATGGATGTCCCTTTGGGGAATTACCATAAAATAATTAAGCTCAACTAATCTTGGAAGCCATAGGTGTTACAAAAACACCTTCTCCCACTCAATTATTTAAGGCGTGTGATTAAATCTCATAGAATGATTTACCAAGTTATCTAGATGCCAATTTAGATACCTAAATCATTCAATGCATGTTCATACCAAAAGAGATATATGAGTGGCACTCCTATTCTATATGTCATGTTATCATACAACAACAAATATTGTAATATTTAAGCATAAATTAAATAGCAACAATTTTGGCCCATCCTAGAAAAACAAGTAAATTACATTTGACATAGGAATACAAGATCTTCGAGTGGCCCATCACCATAAGCCCATCCTCCAGCCTCCCTCGACGGGATTCCACGGCCCACAACCCCTCGTAAGGGGCTGCCATGCGCAGCCCATGGGCCTTGCATGGCTGCCGTGCGCAGCCTTCTTGGTTCCAAGGCTGCCGTGCGCAGCCCATGTATTTCGGGCACGCCATGCGCAGCCCAATCCACTCCTAGGGTGCGCACGGTGCTCGTTCTCGGTCCCGGTTGCTTCGTTTCTTCGATATAGGACGTGTTACAATTTAATTTAAACAAAATAAAAACTACTGCAGAAAATTTTTTTTTTTTTTTTTTTTAATCACTGCAGTAAAAATACTGCACATATATATTTAATACAAAAAAAAACTGCAGCAGAATTTTTAATACAAAGAAAAAATCCTAGCAACTACCAAGAAGGAATTATGGCGATAATAGACCACCCTTCTTGTTACAATTCCGAAACGAAAAATACATTGAAAATCTAGAGCCAAAATCGAGCAATAACAATCCACATAAAAAACATATATTAATCCATACATCACATGTAATAATATATGCGAATACCTAGAGTGCCATCTCTTTCTAAAACATGCATAATCACAATAAAAAGAAATCGATCCACGTATATATACGTTAATTAATTAAAAGGGTTCAACCAGGCTCTGATACCAATTGTAGGGAAAAATACCGTAGTACCCGCAGCGGAAGCGAGACTAAAAAAAAATAGTGTTGGGTAGCTTTTAAAATTTTTCCAATTATGAACCTTAAACCCTTTTGATTAATCAAACATATATATATATAAGAAAGTAATAAAAGAATTTAATACCTCTTGTCGCGTGATCCGATTGACTTGCGTCGATGGTAATCCGCAAGATCTTCAATCCTAGCACGAACGTGGATCACCTAGGAGCGTGGTCTCCCTTTCTTTGAATTGCAAACCTGTGATGGGATTAAACAAACTTTTCTCTCTTGTTCGTTAGTCACAAAAACAATCAAAAATAACCTAAGATTATTCCGGTCACTTTTGAGTTCTCAATCTAATGATCGAAACTCGCGTGAACCTTGATCGATGTTGTATACACAAGCTTATCAATGATTAAGCAAATAGTACACCATCAAAGAATAATCTATGTTACTTTTTCTTTTGTCTTAGTTGAAATAAAATCTCTATCTATGAGTTAAGAAGAAGAAAAAAAAAAATTTCTGCACTAAGCCTTAGGGCTGGCCGAAATTAATATATGTGTATATATATATGGCCCAAATTTTTCTCCTTTCTTTTTACATTAGGGTTGGCCGAATTCTCTTCCTTTTTTACATTAGGGTTGCCGCAATTTCCAAACCTAGTTTACTAGTTTGAATTGCACCCTAATTCCTATTTAGAAAAGATTTCCCAAACCTAATCAAACTCATAAATCTTTTTATTCTCATATTTGACTAAAATAAAAAGACTTCCTGTTTGAATAAATAAAACTAATTATTTATTTCCTTTTCAAACAAGTCTTTCTATTTAATTATACTACTATCAATAGTATACCTTTAGGAAACATATTTCCTAATGAGAAAAGATTTGTATCTTAATTAAATAATTAATTAATTAATTAATTAATTCTCATTTAATTAATTAATGAAAACAAAATAATATATTAGGTTATTAACCTAGTTGCCGCCCCATATACATATTGGGCCCAAATATTATTTTCTCATTTCATTTAATCCTTTGGACTTTAATTAAAAAACCCACATGTGAACTAGACCCAATCTTACTAAAAGAAACAAGCCCACATGTCATCCATTAATATATAAATATAATTGTGCAGCCCATTACATAAATAATGTGCAAATTATATTCTTAATATATTAAATTGCAATTCTAAATGGACCCCAAATTGGTCCGGTAGAATATATCAAGTGATCCATGCAAGTCCGTGTGGATTGGGGATCTTGGCGGGCTATCTAAATTTAAGCTCCAATAGACATAACCTAATCACAATCAACAAATGATTCACTTAGGTCCGATCCATTAATTTTAGCTCATTCCACTAAAGAGCTAAAATTGAACTCTTAAATAAAGACAGAAAAGGAAGATGCTTCCTCATTCATACCCTAAACAATCATATTGGAGATAGTGTATCCTCGTGATTAATATCAGTAATCGCCAAGAGTTCATAGACCGCCTATAACTCTCCAAGTTACCATATTTACTCATATGACCACATTTTGAACTTGGATACTTTGACTTGTCCAGAAGCCATGTTTTCAATAGACACTATTGAAAACTCAACGTTGAGATTTAATATCCAATTACCTCAAAACATCCATATGATGATATTATACTCTCATTTAATAAATGGAGCCACGATGTCCATATCTATAAATGAAGTCCTCTATCGATTAACAAATGAATATCACCAAACTATCGAGGATAGACTATGCGATATAATCGTACTCATTGATAGCTCAAATGATATCACCTGCAACCATAAGTCCATCATTTATCTCAGGATTAAGATAGACTCTCCGATTGTCCTGATAATGAAATTACTTTTATCTACTGACGGTTATAGATAAAGTATTTCATTGTGATCCTGTTCAATACACCCAGTGCACTAGATCCTTTTGCTCGAAGACACTCCGATGATTTTAGACTCATCATATCTCATTTGATCCCACTCAAATGCTAGCAAAAGAATTCTACAACTTTAACAAGATAAAGGTGCCCAACCTTTAACTTAAGTTGTGAACGATATTCAAGACTAACTAAAGAATTGTGTCTACCACATACATATCCAGATGTATGAACAATTCTTCTTTTCTCATAGTCTTTAGACCTTATGATTATTTACTTTAACAATTATTTAAACTATAAATGCTATAAGATTTGTTTAAACCAGAAATCACTTTATTAATATGAATAAGATTGTTAATTACACCATTACACTCTTGCTATTGAGCATAATCCTAACAGGATGGACAACAACCTAGGAGGGAGGATGAAGCCCCTTTTAGGGAAGAAATGATTGAAGAAACTCCCATCAACCTTGGTCAAAGGATGACCATGGGAGAGTATTCCTTGTCGGCTATCGTGAACCAACCATCACCGATTGTGCTAGACTCGGTTGCTATGGGATATGAGCTTAGGACGATGCACGTCAACTTTTTGCCCGAATTTCATGGGAAGCTGAATGAAGATTGCCTACAGTTCATGAAGAAATTTAGCGTAATTATTAAGATGTTCCCTATCATGTGTCTCTCTCACGAGCAGTTTCATATGCATTGCTTTCAGTCCTGTATGAAGGATGCGGCTATGAAGTGGCTAATGGGGCTTAGGCCGAGGTCATTAACAAGCTGAAGTCAGATTTGTAAGGTATTCGTCAATAGATTCTTTCCGGCTAGGAAGGCAAAGGAGTTGAACGTCAAGATTACAGATTTTTATAAAAGTGAAGGGGAGTCATTTCATGAATCATGGGAGAGATATCAACTTGTTTTGGCCCAATGCCCTCCTCACATGTTCACCGAGGAGTACAAGGTATCTTGCTTCCAAGGTGGTCTCACTCGTTTTTCTCAAGTATTGGTGGATAATGCTTGTGGAGGTTCATATGACACAAAGACCGCCACCAATATATATGAAATATATGAGATGTTAGCACAAAACTCTCAACAAAGGAATGCAAATAGTATTCAAGGTGGAAAGTTTGATGTGAGTGCTAGCATAGAAACCGCCATTGAAATTTCAAGGATAAACAAGAAAATGGAGTCCTTGACTTTACATATTGAGAGCATGGGATTTCCGAAGGCGAGGGTAAAGTTGTTAGGAAGACAAGAGGGAAGCTCTAGTGGTAAATTCAATGAGAACGAAGGGTTTGATGACACATTTCAAGGGTAAGAGCAAGAGGAAGTACAAGCTATGGGATTCCAAGGGCAAGGAAACGATTCCTACTCTAACAACTACAATCAACCATGGAGAAACCATCATAACCTCTCTTGGTCAAACAACAACAACATCTTGAACCCACCACCTAGGAACCAACAACAAGGAATGAACAATCAAGATGGTAACCCATAACGAGGATACCGTCAAAGAGAACAACAAGGTGAATATCAACAAAATGGATATCAACAAAGAGGATACCCCCAAGGAGGAAATCAATGGAACAATAACAACAACGCTCAATCTAGCTTATAACAACCTCGCCGTAACATTGATGAAGAAATGAGAGGGATGATGCAAGGTTTCCAAAGAGCCGAACACACCTTGACAAGCTTTATGCAAGCTAGTGGCCAAAGGTTTGGCAACTTAGAAGCATCATTTGGGAAATTGGACACTCAAATGGGGCAAATTACCGAGGCCCTCCAAAAGCAAGAGAAAGGGAAGTTTTCGATCCACACCGAACAAGCCAATGAGGGGAATTTTGTCAAAAAGGATGGAGCTAGAGATGAAGCAATGTTGTTTGAAGAAGCATATGCTCAAAAGGTCGATGATCCGGGAAGTTTTGTGATCCCCATATCCATTGGTAATAGTGGGTTGCTTAAAGGAGTGCTTGACTTGGGTGCAAGTGTTAGTATGATGCCCCTATCAATTTATAAGAAATTAGGTTTGGTAGGTTTGAAGCCAACCGGAAAGAAGCTCATGTTAGCGAACCAAACTTCACTAACGTCATGTGGTGAGATAAAAGATGTACCAATTTTTATAGATAGAATAGTGGTACTAACTGATTTTGTGGTGCTAAACATTGGGGACAAATTCAATGATGATAGGGAGTGGCAAGTTTTACTTGGTAGACCATTCATGGCTACCGCTTAAATGAAGATCGATGTGTGCAAAAGGAGAGTTTTAATGCATTCATTTGAGAAATAGCTTGAGATTGACATCACCATATGCAACGATGACCTAAAAAGCATTGGGAGTTGCTATGTGGTAGAGATGCAGCCACCAAAGACAAAAGGTGGAAAAGTATGTGACTTGGTACAATTGTATGAGAAGAATATCCAAGAAGAAGAAGATGAGAGCATAGGTGACTCTGAGATTGAAAGACTCAAGAATGCCAACCAAGAGCTCATGCTTGAAGTAGAGGTGCTCAAGGCGGAGAAGTATGCTCTTGAGAAGAAGCTTGAAGACCTAGCAAAGTAGAATCATAAGCTTAAAAAGATCAATGTGGCTCTCACCATGGAGAATGAGTCAACGGTGAAAGAGCTTGAGGATTTAGCCAAGCTCACCTAAGAATTTGAGGAAGAAGCTTCATGAAAGATGAGGAAGGCCCTTATGAGTGTAGATGCCAAGAACAAGGCACTTAAGGAAGTGAATGAGGAATTAAGCAAGAGAGAGATGTCATTGAAGATTGCTAAGGTGAAGGAGTGCGACTATTTGGTGGAGATAGATCAGATGGACCAAGCCATCATGAAACTCACCAAGGATGGTCCCTCAAGGCCTTAACCTCCAATGCAAAAAGGGAAAATTCTTTCTTATCCCCTAACTTGTTATTTTTGTCATAAAAGGGTCATATTAAATCTAGGTGTTTTGAATTATTAAAGCATGCTAATCGTGATAGAGCTAGACTTAGAATGAGATCTAACCATGTTAAGAAAATTTGGGTTAGGAAGGATTTGGTAAACCAAGTCCGGGATGAATCTTTGGGTTCACTTTGGGTAGTCAAGAGAAAAATGAATGAATGCATAGTTGACCCTTGTGATGAGCATCACGGTCCCAATTTGCATGTTAGGATGCAGTAGTGTGGACTTGCATTTTTTTTTTTTTTTTTTTTTACATTTCATGCTATGAATAAGTGATTGTGTGTTTTAGTTTTAGCTTGTGGTGTGTTTCTTTTGTTTGCTTTGTTTTTCAAATAAGTGTCCATTTATCCTTGTTAAGTTGTGTGTATTGTGAGCTTATGTGTGTGTTGTGAGCTTATGTGTGTGTTGTGATTCATTGCAGATTCTGATTAAAAATACGCTCGAAATAGGACTTCAAGTGACTGACGCTGTTTGGTCGCCATTTGCAAATAGTGACCTCTTCTCAAATTCTCTCAAATTCTCTCAAATTCGCCATCATTTGGTCGCCATGGTGACCTTGTAAATGGCGACCCTGAATTTTCTTTGTAAGTGAGGTCCCCATTTACAAATTCTTTTCTCAAATAAATGGCGACCCTCTTCTCAAATTCTCTCAAATTCTAAGCCGTGGCACGCACGTAATCGTCAAAACCGGTAAGCAATCACTCTAGTTCTTCAATTTTTCCATTCAAATCCTTCCTACATTGCATCTAGATACACTAGGGGTGGTTTTGAGTTTGATTCAAAGTGAATAGTGCATAGGATTG
The DNA here is from genome assembly GCA_954870605.1 of Acer campestre. Lineage (NCBI taxonomy): Eukaryota > Viridiplantae > Streptophyta > Magnoliopsida > Sapindales > Sapindaceae > Acer > Acer campestre. The sequence continues at coordinate 28,343,537 of OX940803.1, read as the reverse complement.
GATTTTGTGTGGTTTTGTTCATATAAAAGTGTTGAGACATTGTTGAAGTGGTTGTGTTTGATTATGGAGCACTCAGAGAGTGTGGGATTGGTATAGAAGCGCCGTTGTGCTGCTGGATTTTTGAGAGAACTCCTATTTCCTAATTGTGTGATACTATGGCACCAAAGATGAAATTGCCAAGTAAGGGAGGTAAGGGTAGCAAAGCTCCCGCACCCATGAAGAAAGTGGTTCCAGAATATGCATTGAACAGGAATTTCCAGGACCGGATGGAAACATTTGGTGAGAAGAAAATGTGGCCTGAGAGGGGAATAGACTTAGATAGTTTGGTAGATACCCCAGTTCCAACAACAGTGAATGACATGGGATGGAAAGGATTAGCAACCACTCCTCCACACTACAGTGAGAGTCTAGTGAAGGAGTTTTATGTGGGCATGAACCCCGGGGAGTACATGAGAGGTGGTCCTATTTTGGTTAGAGGGGTTCCCGTTCACTTGAACGCAGCTGTTATTAATATCTATTTCAGGACAACATTTTTGGATTTTGAGGGGCTGCGTGAACGGATGGTGGAAGGGATCACCACAAACCCTTTCTATGTGAAGAATTCAGTTGAGTTTGCAAACACTTTGACCATGACTCCCATGACTATCTGGATGGCAAAAAGATACCCTCTCAAGCAGTCTAATTTGAGGATTGAACCGGCCTTTTAGCACATTTTCCTCAACTCGTCACTTAGGCCGGTTTCCCACAGATCTACAATTCCATTTGAGGTAGCCAGGATCTTGCATAGCATTTTAGAGAGGCAGCCCATCGATGTGGGAGTCATAGTTAAGATGGAAATTCAGAGGATTGGGATAAATGAATCAGAGTCCAATATTCTTCCTTTTCCATGTTTGATTATGGAGGCTTGCAAGTTGGCGGGTGTAGATGTATCCGGGGATGTACTTAAACCCCCCTTATTTGATATGGATTTGACCACTTGGCGACGCTTGATAAGCAAGCGTAGGGAGTTACCAACCGGTGGGAAGTGTAGGAGAATTCACGGTTCAAAGACAGACACGAGTGCTAGGGCAGAGTTTGAGAGAGTTGTTCTCGATGAGGAGCGTTTTGACGATAATGATGAGGGTGATGAGGCCTCTACTATCATTGATAATCCTAGCTAGCCTTTAGGTCTTCGGATTTTGGATGGAGTAGAGCGCATCATGGGCACTCAAACCGCTGATTTTGATGTACTTCATGCTGATAATCTGGTTTTGGAAGCAAAGCAGAAGGCTTTAGAGAAAAGGCAGCTGAGTTTGGAGAATCTGATTCAGGATTTGAGCGAGACAGTTATCACAGGATTTACAGACCTCCGTCATGATTTGAGGCTTACACCATATGTCAGGAGGCCTAAGAAGACTACCACAGAGACTCCACCTATCCTAGCCACAGCATCAAGACCCAGTATAGATGAGCCTGATTTTGTTTTTCAGACTACACATTTTGCCGCTGAAGAGGTAGCTCAGTTAGAGGAGGCTATGACTCGTTCCATGACTGATTAGGGGATCCTTTATACGGGGGGTCCTCCCATTGATGAGGTAGCTACACATAGGAGATGGAGAGATGAGCAGGCCAAGAGAGCGGCTGCAGCAAAAGAGCAGAGGAAAAAGGACCCGAAAGGGAAGGGCAGAGTGGAGCATGATGGGGAGGAGGATTCGGACTAGTTGGCATCCTAGTATTTTTAGGATTTATTTTGGACTATCATCATTTTCATCTTCTATTACTTTACCTGGATATTGCTAGCATTGTGTTTTACTTTCGGATTATTTTGTTGGACACTTTATTTGCTTTATGTTTATTTGCATTTCTTTTTCTTTCGCTCTATATTTTTCTTTATTGCTCTTATTTCGTTTCTACATAGAATAAGGGTGTGAATTGGATTTTGGTAGTGGATTTAGGACATTTGTGCCTTATTGAATATTTTGATTGTTTGGATTTTGTGAATGTTGGATGAGAGGGCAATGTGCCGGATGATTGATATCTTTTGAGTATTGTCTTTGCTTGATGGATTTTGCTTGAAACTTGTCGGATTACGCTTGTTGAACTTTTTCTACCACCTATGAACATTGAGGACAATGTCCAAATTAGGTTTGGGGGTACATTTGCGCAACGCCATTGTGCTTGGTTTTCAAATTGTGTGCAAAATTTTTCAAAAATTGTTGCGATATTTACATATTTGAGTATGCTTTGCTTGTTGAGATTGTTCTTTACATGATGTAGTGAGGAATTGTGCATCTTTGCTAGTGTTTGGTTTTGGATTAACACCATGCCACTTAGGGTTTCATTGAACAAAGTGCGTTAATCTTTTTCTCTTAATGTTGAGTGAATTATCAAATTTGCTTGAAGGCTAGGAATTAATAGTGGAGATTCCCGTGAGGATCACAAACACGGCCTTTAAAAAGCGTATTTTGAGTTGTAAAAAAATTCACTCTTTAAATACTCACTCTCAAACACTCATACAATCATGTATTGGTCTCATTCGCACTAAATGTTGTTTGCCGTAGAATATTATGGACTGCTTGTGGATGCCTTGTTTTGCTTAGTGGATAAGCCTTTAGAAATGATTTTAGGCGATGCATGTGAAAAACCACTAATTGGCCTAAATACTTCCAACCAATGTGAATATGTGTGCTCCCAAGCCCCTTTGAAGCCAAACACATTTTAACCTTTTCATTCATGAACCACATCTACATGAACCTTATAGCCTTAAGACATTGACCTACCTTGACCAAATGATTTTCTAAGGCTTAGGAAATCAATGTAAAATCTTGTACTTTAAAATGTAAGGTGTGTACCTAGGCATTTAAATGTGTGCAAAAGAGTCTTGCAAGGCAAGAATGTTTGAAAAGAAAAAAAAGTGAAAAGCTTGAAAAGAAAATAAAAGCTTGAAAAGAATGTGAAAAGAAAAGAAAATTAAAAGTATGCAAAGAAAAGAATTGGCAAGCAAAGGAAAAGAGAACCAAGAAATTAGGCACAATTGGCCTAGAAAAGAAAGAAAAGTAAAGGAACTACTCAATATGAAAATGAGAGTAGTATGCACATGTAGAATTGTGAGCCTGGACACCTTGAAGTGTGAACAATATGTGTGAAACTTGTGGAACTCATAATTAGAATGTATGCCTTAGTGTAATCATTGGGTTCCTTGATATCCATTGTCCCATTCTTTGTTTCACCATCACCTTAGGCCCCATTACAACCAAAGAAAAGACCTTTATGATCTTTGGGATTGTCCATTTTGTATAATTTGGTTGATACATGTTCTTTCTAATTCATGGCTTGCAATTCCATTCATGAGACCACTTTTCAGGAAATTTCATTTTTAATGATTATCATGTGCAATCAATTAGATGCCCATAACATGAATTCATATTGAACATGTATGATATTGAGTGAAACCTAGGAGTCTTAGTGAAAAGAAGAGAGAATCCAGTGAGGTTTAGTATCAACGTGAATTACATTCTAAACTAAATAGCACCTTTGCTTTGAAGCTTTGGCATTACGAATGTAAGATCGCATTGCGTACAATCATATCTAAGAGTGGCACGTTTTTAATCTTTACTTGACATACTCTTACATGTTGAAGTCCTCACTATTGCATAATTGGTTTAATCTCTTCATTTTGGCTTCGTACATTGACTACAAGAAAGTAAAAGCCTTTGAAATGTTTTGATGCATGTTTTTGGGGGTTTGCTTGTGATTGTTTTGCTCGAGGACTAGCAAAAGATAGGTTTGGAGGTATTTGATCAAGCCAAAATTGGTATGATTTTGGCGCTCATTTCCTATTCTTTTTGCTTGATTCTCGGGGATTTCCCCGTGTTTAATGGTGCAAAATCAAGTGTTTCAGGTTTTATTAGGTTTCAAGAGCATTTGGGATGAAGTTGAGGACTTGGATGCAAAAAGGCTTACAAATGGATAGAAACAGGGTATTTTCGCTACTTAAGCAAGAAGAGGTCGCCACATGGTCGCCATGGCGACAGAGGATTATTCAGAGCTTCAGAAGGTCGCCACTTGGTCACCACTTGGTCTCCATGGCGACAGAAGGATGCAAAAATGAATCAGGTGGGTCACCATTTGGGGTCGCCATAGCGACCCACCTCTGCAAATGGTGACCTCACAATTTTTTCAAGGTCGCCATAGCGACCTTTTCATGCAAATGGCAACCTCAGCAGGAATTGCTCATGGTTGCCACTCGCTAAATGGCGAAAAAGATGATGTTCATAGCGACCTTTTCATCTAACCGTTTTGCGCACCAGGGTCGCCATAGCGACAAAATGGCGAACTTTGCTCCACATTAGCAAATCAAGTAGTTATCAGTACATGTCCAAGAGTGAGTATATATATAGTTGCCTTTCATCTTTAGCAGATACAACCCATCTTAGAGAGCACGAAAATCCTCTCATCGAGATCTAGATTTCTCATCCATGGCTTATCATTCCTCATCCTCCATTTCTCTACTTGTACTCACCTAATTCCATCAAAACCTCAACACCAAACCTTGACTACTACCTTAAATCATTCCTCTCCTAACATTTCTCCATCCAAATTCCTTTGTCACTTTCCACTAAACATCCATACCTCAAGACACATCATCTACCTCCATTCTTTACATAAGGAGCATAAAAGGAAAAGGAAGGATCAAGCATAAAGAAGGAGGCCCAAGGGTGATTTCCTTATTATTTACTTGCTTTCCATTTATTGCTAATATGTGTAACTAAACCCCTAATCTAGGGGATATATTTGAGGATCACTTGATTGTGGGTATTAACCTTAGCTTTGTAATGAATCTCTTATGTGTTCTATTCATTCAAATCATTAGATTCTATTCATTATGTAATTGACTTGTATATCCACTTGTTAATTGCAATCTTGATTAGAGTAATATGTTATATATTCATATTTGGATTGACACTCCTTGTGTGATTAAGAACCCATTGAATAGGATAGATTAGTGGTGGGTATATCAACCCCACTAATCTAATCCTTAAGTGGTTGACATAGAGAGATTGATATATTAAAGTGGCTATAAGGCATTACCCACACTCAATTGCTAATCAATCTATTCCCTAGCAATCATATTAATTATTTTCATCATTATTCTTATCAAGGTTGTTGAGTATTCTATTTTTCATATCACTTTTGTATTTTCAATTTAGTAGTTAGCATTGGTGGTTTTTGAAACCTCACATCTATCAAATATCATGATTTGTTTTACTTGTTTAAGATTAGTCAATCTATATAATTAGCACTCCATATCCATGTGGAACGAACTTGCTTACCATTTGCTATAAAATCACATTTTAAAGGATTCAAGTGGCTTAAAAGGGTTTTCAAATATCAAACAAATTATATCATTTTTGTGAGTGCATGACGGCTCATCACCCACCTACCACCTACCACCATTATGTCACTCTATAAATATCCCAACTCAAGAAGAGAAAAAGGTTCACAAATTTGGAAACTCTAAGAGAAAACGAGAAGACCTCCTCCATTTTGGTTATTCTACTTTGCTACTACCCTCCTACATCCTCCCATATTTTGGTCATTCTACTTGTAGCTACCCTCCTACATTCCCCTATCATCCGATCTTCCTCCAGCTAAAGATAATTTGAGAATTGTAAGACCATGGGAAATTTATGATATAACTTAACATGTACAATTAATGGGAATTTATTGCACTTGATAATATCATTTCCAGTATCACATTAGGACGGTCCTGGTTCACCAGCGTCGATCCCGGTTAACCAAACCAGAGAAAGGCCTAGTACTAACCTTTTTTTCAAGTAACCTCATCTAGGTCCTAGTACCTAACCCGGTCAAGTACCACACCATAACACCAATAGTACCGTGCTGATCTCTTGTCCAACACAAAACTACCGTGGGGGCACACATACCCGATGGTCATTTGGTATCTCAAAAGTCAAACTCGATTTTTTTGGATAACAATTTGGCACCATTTGTGGGAAAATTCACTAGATTAATGTGGTTTCTCGATTGTACTGAAAATCACCTTTTTCGTGAGTTATTGCTCCTTGAACCTGATTTACAAAAAAATAAGGCTGAGATCGTCTCATAAGCAGCCGGATGCATCAAGACCTCACTCTTATGTCTCAACTCAAGGGACTGAGGCACCCGGGAATGCCCCAGCGTAACCAGGTCCTCCTCAGATCCAGATGCCCATAGCGGAGCCAATACCCGCAGAAGGTTACCTCCTTTCTAGGATGATTCACAGAGACATGTTTGACCAGCACGTCACATCTTTTTTGGATGGCCTCCGACAAGACCTATTAGGCCTCGGCCCCAGCGAAGCAGGACCCAGCACCAAAATTCCAGTATTTGAAAGATTAGGCCCATGTGGTGTCCAACCAAGACCAATCGCCTTAGAACCACGTAGTGTTCAGTCCAAAATAGGAGCCCAACTCGCTCCCGTCGCTACCCCAGTTGCTCCAGTTGCTCCTCAGAATCCTCGACCGTTAGTTAACAGGGTCTAAATATCTAGAATTGGGAGCCAGGCCAAACCGGAGTAAACACACGATTGAACCCACCACCAAGACTGGACCGAGCGTGATATGAATTGTTTAGTTGGCCTAATAAATTAATAATATTCTTTGAAATTGTTTAATTGTTGAGTCACAGCATGAATTCCAATGTTTTCATGTGTACAAGCTTTCAATTTGGGTCCAATTTTGAGAAATTATGTGAGGACATTGCCTAATTAACCCAACAAATTAAAATATTCATCGAAAGGGATATACTGTGAAGACACCTAATTGAGGACATGTGCACAAGTTTTAATTTGGGTCTAATTTTAAGAAATTATGTGAGGACATTGTCATAACAAATTAAAATATTCATTGAAAGGGGTATAATGTGAAGACAATACCTAATTGAGGACATGTGACAAGTCTTAATTTGGGTCTAATTTTGAGAAATTATATGAGGACATTGCCTAATTAACCTAACAAATTAAAATGTGAGGACAATACCTAATTGATGATATGTGTACTATTGCCTAATTAACCTAACAAATTAAAATATTCATTTAAAGGGATAAAATGTGAGGACAATACCTAATTGATGACATGTGTACAAGTTTTCAGTTTGGATCTAATTTTAAGAAATTATGTGAGGATCGACATTGCCTAATTAACCTAACAAATTAAAATATTCACCGAAAGGGATTTCAATATTTATTGAAATTGTTTAAATTGGTTAGACAAAAAATGTATTTTCAATGTAATCATGTGTATAAGTTTTCAGTTTAGGTCCAATGTTTGGAAATCATGCGATGACATTGTCTAATTGGCAAAAAAAAATTAAAATTAAAATATTCATTGAAATTGTTTAATTGCTGAGTAACAACATGAAGTGTCAATCATGTGTATAAGTATTCAATTTGGGTCCAAATTTTGGGAAATCAGTGAAGGCATTGCCTAATTGGCCTAACAAATTAACATATCCATTGAAATTGTTAAATTGGTGACTCACAAAATTTGTTTTCAGTATAATCTTGTGTACAACAGTACAAGTTTTCAGTTTTGATCTAATGTTTGGAAATTATGTGATTACCTTATTAAAATATCCATTGAAATTATTTAATTGTTGAGTCACAACACTAATTGTCGATGTTGTGAATTGTACAAGTTTTCCATTTGGGTCCAATGTTGGGAAATCAAGTGATAACATTTCCTAATTAACCTAACAAATTATAATATCCTTTGAAACTGTTAAATTGACGAGTCACAAAATGTATTTACAGTGTTGTCATGCATATAAATTTTATATTTGGGTCCAATTAATGTTGGGAAATCATGTGAGGACAATTGCATGCCTAACAAACCAAACAATGTAAAAGTAGATCATTGAAATTTTTAAGTGATGAGTAAAAATGAATTGTCAATGTAGTCATGTGTAAGTTTGAAAGCTTGGGTCCAATGTTCTCAAAATCTCAAAAGCAAAGGTGCTGAATCTTGTGATGATCTTGCCTAATTTGACTAAACAATTTTAACATATTAACTGAAATTGTTATACCAAGTGGTGAGTCACAAAATGAATTGTCAATATTTTTATGTGGACAATTACTTTAATCCATGCATACAAGTATGTGTCATATATATATACATAGTTTTTCTATTGTCAGTTCATGAACTTGTAAAACCATCTTTTAAATCCAATGATTCACATGCAATGAATTGATATATTTTATATCAGTTCGAACCGACAATAGAAAGACTATATATATATATTATTGTGATTGCATGTTAGAACATGCAATTATATATATATATATTAGTTGATGTGGTTGTACTATAGAAGACATGATCACAATCAAAATTTTCTATGTTGCATCATGTAACATTGCACCCAAGGGCAGCCCTATATATATATATTAATATATATATATATAACTGATATCCTCGGTGCGCACTAGAGAATATATATCAGTGCTTTATATATTGACCATTAGATTCACATATGTATTTTATATCAGTGCGCATCGAGAAGAAAGGGAATATATATATATATATATATGGTTTGAAACTCACTTTGTTTCCAATGCAGGAAAATGTTTGAATTTCAAATTTTCAAATGTTGTCTATTTTAAATGAGTGCAATCCTTGAAAAGAGGATTGGGTCCAATGTTGGTGGTTTTAGGTGCATGCATGCTTGGTGAGAAGTGGTCAATTGTGAAAGAAATTCATTTGAAGCAACAGACTAAGAAAGAAGTTCATTTAATTTGAAGCAACAGATTGAGAAAGAAGCTCTTCAATTCGAAGTGGCCTGCCATTCACATTAATCCATTGGGCATGAATGTGTGATGGGAATTGGGAAGTGGCTAATTGAGATGCTGGTTAATATTTAAATTTTAAGAGCATTGATAGTAATGACAATTTCGTTCATCTATGCATGTTCAAATATTTGAATTGAATAGTTCAAATTATGACTGATAGGAAACCATGTATTAAGCGGTACGAGAATTTTAAAAATTTGGATGTATCCATATAGTGAATCTTGGGGTGTAAATACGATCATACTGAGTTCTACGTGATCACATGACAGTTAGGGGTGAGCACCCAAACCGTCAAACCGATTAACCCGCTCAAACCAAACAAATTTAAGTAGGTTGGTTTGGTTTTGTTAAAGAAAAAAAAAAAAACCAATTATTGGGTTAATTTTTAGTAATCCGATTGGTTTGGGTTGGTTTGTGAGTTGTGATTTATCAACCTGCATAACCCAACCCAAACCATTACATACTTATATATATATATAGATATAGATATATATTTCTGATACCTTCATATTTAACAAAATCAAGAAAAATAGTTCTAGTGCTTCGAAAAATCTCAAATAAATTTCAAAGATAGATTTCAATAAACTTAGCATGCACAAAAAAATTTAAATCAAAATTCATAAAACTCGATGTGATTTCATTAAGGTCCTTACTGAAATTAAAATAAAGGATCCCTTATGAAAGACTCACTCATATATATATATATATTAAATTATCATAAAAAAAAAATTAAAGTTAACATAATTTTATATTATATTTATGGGAAATTATTATTCTCTCCCCTGTAGTTTGCCATATTCTCCATTTTCCCCCTCTAGTTTCACAATTCTCTAAATTCCCCCCTCCCATGCACAAATACAACCAATTTCATCTTATAAAAATAGGCATGGGAGAGGGAAAATTGGAGAATTTTGAAACTAGAGGGGGGAAAATGGAGAATATGGAAAACTATAGGGGGGAGAATGATAATTACCCTATATTTATTTGCAAGGTTACAAGGTTCCAATTCTAAGTTCTGACCCACTCTATTTATTCTTAAAGTTATTTCATCTCATCCAAAGTTGTTGGCACTAAACAAATATATTGAGGATAAGTAACATTTTTTTTTTTTTTTTAATGTTTCGTAAAAAAATACATTAATTAATGCGGTTTAGGTGTTTTTTTTTTTTTTTTTAATAAGTTTTATGTGTTCTACACTTGAGGATTTTTTTTTTAAAAAAAAACTATTATTGTTATGCACTTTGGTTAAATTTAGTATTATTGTTTATCTTATTGATAATGAGTTTAACTACTTGCATTGATATTATTATATTTGTTCAAATAAATAAAAAATGTAGTTATTTTATTAAACAGTCAAACCAAACCGAACCGAAACGAACCAAATTTTATTGGTTTGGTTTGGTTTGGTTTAACATTATACTTGGTTTGGTTTGGTTTGTAAGAAAATAACCTGATTATATAATGGTTTAGTTTGGGTATCGTCAAACTCAACCCAAACCAACCCATGCCCACCCCTACATGACACTATTTGTGATCGGTCCAACTTTTTAAAGTGTCAGACATTCAATTCGAAAATCTAAAAACTACTACTTAGATGTTTAGCTTTAAGAATCCAAAAGGATGATTACCAAATAAGCCACGGACTTTAAGAAAAAAAAATTCCAATTAGTTTGCGACTTTTATATAATTGACCAAATTTGTTCTCTTATTTTTCTCAAGTGTCAAAATGGTCCCCTGACCTTTCCAAAATACCAAATGTGTCCTTGTTGACTGCTAATTTTGACTTTCACTTAAGTTATGAAATTACTTTAATACCCCTTGTTATTGGTAAAATTCGGAAAGACAACAAGTCAGCATAGAAACTAGAAGAAACGGTTATTAGATGTGCCACGTCATCAAAAGTCAACCCTGATCATCACTAGGAGAATCCAGTATCCAATCGGGAAAGTCCAAACGGTCGGGCCAAGATAACACGATCGGGGTAACAAAGAATGATCGGGTTAAAATGGTGTGGTCAGGATAACTAGGTTGGTCTGGAAAAATAACCGACCGGGAAAGCAATGCTTCGTCAAGTGAAACAAGCGGCTGGATAAGCGACACGTAGACAGTGTCATATTTAATGCATCCACGACTTGAATAAGTAGAGAAAAAAAGGCTTACGTTAATAAGGCATCTAGAAGGACACTCTAGTAAGGAACCAACCTTCATTATAAGAAAAAGAGTTCAAATCCAAAAAGGATTCATAAAAGCACACAAGACGCAGAATTGGAAAGAAGACCAAGACAACTCTAATGAGTTAGAGTTCGATTAAACCTTATCAACCACCCATAACTTGTATAGTAAAAATTAGGGTTTCTATGCATGTATAAATAGGTCCTCAAAACACCAGAATAGGGTTACGATTAAGATAGCTGCAAGTATTTGAGAGAGAGATTGAGAGTATAATTCAAAAGTTCATAGTACACTTGTTCTTGCCGTCTCCGACACTCACCTCTTTGGGTTTTCCATGTAAAATCTTGTAATAGCATTATTTCTTTTTAGTTTGTTCTTTAATCAATATCTGAACACGTAATTACTTGTGTGACACGTGGTAGATTTTAGTCAATCTAAAAATCACCGTCAACACCCCTATTTAAATTTGACTGTTTTGCATTTCAAAAAAGAAAAAAAAAATGATAAAAATGTTAGGTTTTTTTTTCTTTAAAAATGTTATTGGAGGATGTTGCTTACGGTGGAGATCCTCGAATTGAGAAAGACCTCTAGGATCTGAGTTTCTAAATCGAGGAGGAGGCCTCCCCAATCTGGTTTCCCAGATCATGGAAAAACTCCACGATTTGGTTTCCCAAATCATGGAAGAACTCCATGATTTGGTTTACCACCCAGATCGCTGAGGTCGCGGATTAGGGTTTTCCCACCCATATCGTAGTGCTCCGCGATCTGGGTTTTTGTAGATCGAGGATGAGGCCTCCCCGATCTGGGGTTCGAACCTTGTTTGATCTCAGATCGTGGATGAGTCCTCCATGATCCTAACTCCGGCGATCTTCTCATTTTAAGGAGATCATCGGAATCTACCTCCAGTAGTGGAGGTGGATTTTTTTAAGAAATATTATTATTTTATTACATAAGGATTTTAGTTTTTTATTATGATTTTAGTTTTTAGTTTTGAGTTTATTTACATTGAGCAAAAAGACTAAAATATCCTTGAACTGTTAAGTTTAACTAATGTAAAGTTAACAGAGGGACTAATTTGTTACGTTTATAAACGTTAGGGACTAGTTTGGTTACTTTTTTAAAAGTCACAGTCTACTTGGAAATATATATTTTTTTTAAATGTCCAAAACCTCTTTGGTAATAGCCAAATCCAAAATAAAAAATAAATTACAAAGTTAAAATTGTTTTAATTTTCTTCGAAAATCGTCTCTTGAGTCGTGAACCCAATTTCTTTGTTTTGATTGCATCTTCCATTTTGTGAATTTTTTTTGCCAACATTGGTTCATTATTGGGAAATTCCAACTTGCCATTTGCTATGGGGCTATATTTTGTTGAATATTTTGGACACATGACAATTCTAAAAAAATAATAAAAATAAGATCTTTTTTTTTTTTTGGCATCTCCAACCCTGCATAAAAATAGAGCAAATTAGCAAAATAGAGCAAGAATTGCTCTCTAACCAGGCGCTAAAACTCTACGCCATTTGGCCTTAATGAACAGTGTTGCAGCAACCCTAGTGCAATATTGTTCTTTTAACGTAGGAAAATATATATAAAACGTGTCTAATTATATCTAGAGGGGGGTGAATAGATTTTAATCAAATTAATTACCAATTTTTCTTGATTAATCAATATTCAATAGAAACCCCTATCTAGTCAAAACAACAATCAAGTGTAAAATTCGGAAATTAAATAACATTTGATTTTTACATGGAAACCTTCAATAAGGAAAAACCACGAGTGGATATGTGCGCCACACACGGTCCTCAAATCCACTACTTGTAATAGTGTTTAAAACCTAGGTTGACCACGTCAAACCTTACAATGTTACTAACCCACCATTAATACCCAACCGGCCTCTAATAGCAATTCTAGACCTAAGGTGCTTGAGACCTACACACGGTAGTCACAAGTCTTAACTCTCAAAGAGAAGAGATAAACAACCTAAAGTGAATATGAGCAATATTCAAAATGCATAAATGCAAGGTCAAACATTTAAGTTTATCTAGGCGTGGATGAACATGTTAAAGACATTCCAGGATATCATGTAACTATATGACATGCATACAACTTAGCTATATGTGCAAATCAAACCCTATATGCAATAGCTGTCACAAACAACTCACAAAACACAATAAAAAGCTATCTTGAAACTAGTGAAGTCATAAAGATGCTATCTTGTAAAGCAAGAACATGTGAAAAGATGTAGATGATGTTCTATCTATAAGTCATGTGAGCAATAATGAAAACCCTAGAAATATCAAACCTAGAACATGCTAGATGATGTATGAATCATGAAAGATAAAAGGTGTTTGTGTTTTGGATGATTAAAAATCAAGACTTGATACCTTTGATTTGAAGACACTCTATGGCTCTCAAAAGTTGTAATTTTTGCTCTAAAAAACAAGCCAAGGCTATCATGACATATATATATGAGACCTAGACAAAGTGAGGTTGTTTTGGAAAAAAACGCTTCAACTTCTTGCCTTGTGCGATGGTGTGTGCACTGGTCGAGTAGCGCACGACCAACACAAAACACTTATGGAAGTTGCGTTGGTGTGAGTTGCGCATGATGACTAGCGCACTACACGAGTGTGAGCGGGTAAAGGGACCAATGTACTGCACACATTCTCAAATCAAACATAAAAATTGTGCAAGTGTGAAATGTGAGATACATACACTCAAAGTGCAAAGATCACACATGCATGCTAGAGTAGTGTGTGTGTGTGCAACTAATTCTCTTCAATTAAGAGTCAATACAAGTAAACTACCTTTCTTGAAACTCTTGATGTCCACAATAAGGCCCATTAGCCTTTGAGGGGAATTTCTTCAATCATAAGCTACCCTTACATATTTGAACCCCATTGTGAATTTGTCAACGAAATAAGTCAATCAAAAAAGGAGGCACTTACAATCTCCCCATTTGGCTATTTCATAACAAAACCAACACTCACATAGCAACCTTACAAAAACAAAAAAATGGTTGGTCAACAAGTTTTTCTACATTACAATAAAGCTTCTAGTCTAAGTCTTGAACATCTTCAAGTCAATCCAAAGCTTGTAGAAAAATCCAACCTACATACAATCAACAAGAAAAATACCTTCCAAGAACAAATGTGTGAGAAGTGCTTATAACAAGAGCATTTGCAATTGCCAAAAATAAATCGATACAATCAAATAATGTAATTATGCAATGCAATGCAACTCCCCATAAATGCAATGCCAAGAATGGCACAATTTCTCCCCAACCTTAATCCCCTTTTTTGTCATAAGATAGGCAAAGGGAGTCTCCCCTAATAGGTAAGCATTAGCAAGGAGAGCTTGTAGCACAAGCATAATGCATAATCATATAAGCAATTTTATGCAACTCAATTAAGTAAGGGAGATTCGAGGAGTTTTATTTTAAGAAAATATGTGACAAAGATGTTTTGCATGCAAGACATGTTGCATTCAAGTTTAAAAGCAATGGTATTTGGCAAAGCAAACAACAAGGGTTTACAATAGAATTCAAACCAATTTCACCTTTGTCATGGGAAAAGCAAGGATATAGAGTTTAAGTACTTCAATTTAAAGAGCAACCATATCCAACTTTATAAGCAAAACAAGACATGAGCGACTTTGCACCCTATTTGATTTTTCCGAGTGAGATACCAGTATGATAGTAGCCTTGTTCTACTAATAAAAAAGGAGAGACTTTAGATTTTAAGATCCTTATTTATTTGAGTCTCAATATTGCTTTTGCACACATATTTGCATTCAAGATTTAGCAATCAAATATTTCGCATTTTCATCTCACACTTTTAATCTTAAGCATGTCATTGGAATGAATTATCATGTCAAGGAGGTCAATTATAGATCATTCAAAAAGTACTCCCAAAGTACATCTCCTATTCCAAAATGCATGTTTGAGCATAAATATGACATGGATTGCAAGCAAGGCAATCTAGCATACTTACTAAGAAACATACATATAAGCATATACAACTAATCATCTTAAGCAATTAAATAAGAAGCATAAAATATATTAATGTAGCACAATGCATGATCATGCAACTTTGCTCTCTTAACTTGAGCTCCCCATATGGGGTCAAGACATACCATTTCAACCCAAGTGACAAATCCCAATAGACTTGCTAGGGTTCCCAAATCTAAGAGTGTCTAAGAGTTTTGTAAACAAATCCACTAGTTGGTCATTTGTTCCCACATGTTCCAACGCAATAGTTTTGCTCTCAACTAGCTCTCTTATGACATGGTGTCTAACGTCAATGTGCTTTGTCCTAGAATGTTGGACGGGATTCTTAGGATGTTGGACGGGATTCTTAGAAATGTTTGTGGCACTCATGTTATCACAAAACAATGTAAGAGTACCTTGCTCTAGGCCATAATCAACAAGCATTTGTTTCATCCACATCAATTGAGTGCAAGTACTACCAGCGACAATGTATTCCGCCTTGGCTGTGGATAGGGAAATTGATTTTTTCTTCTTGCAAAACCAAGAAACCAAATTGTTCCTAAGGAAGAAGCAACCGCCCGATGTACTCTTCCTATCATCATAATTTCCCACCCAATCGGCATCACTAAATCCAACAAGACTTGGATTAGTGTCAAAGGAGTACCAAATCCCATGGTTTGAGGTACCATTCACAAACCGAATAATCCTCTTTACCGTAACAAGGTGAGATTCCTTAGGATTAGCTTGGTACCTAGCACAAACACCCACATTAAATGAAATATCGGGTTTACTTGCGGTTAAGTAAAACAAGCTACCTATCATTCCCCGATATAAGCTTTGCTCAACATCCTTTCCACTAGCATCTTTGCTTAGTTTTAAGGTGGTGTTCATGGGTGTGTCACAATGTTTGGTATTCTCAAGGCCAAACTTCTTCACTAGACTCTTTGCATATTTAGCTTGGGATATCAAGATCCCATCAAGCATTTGCTTAATTTGCAAACCTAGGAAGTAATTTAGTTCACCAACCATGCTCATTTCAAATTCATGAGACATGACATCAACAAATTGTTGAACTTTGGATTGGTTGGTGGAACCAAATACAATGTCATCAACATAAATTTGAGCTACAAATAGCTTATCTTTATTGCACTTGATGAATAATGTCTTGTCAACACTACCTCTATAGTAGCCATCATCAACAAGATAAAGAGTGAGGTGCTCAATTCAAGCCCTCGATGCTTTTTTCAACCCATATAAAGTCTTCTGGAGGCGATAGACATGAGAGGGGTGGTATGGATCCACAAACCCTTTGGGTTGCTCTACAAACACTTCCTCGTACAAGAAGCCATTGAGGAAGGCACTCTTGACATCCATTTGGTGTAATCTGAACTTGTACTCACAAGAAATGGAAAAGAGAAGCCTTATATACTCAAGGTGGGCAACGGGAGCAAAAGTCTCCTCAAAGTCAATACCCTTAATTTGAGAGTATCATTGTGCAACAAGCCTAGCTTTGTTTTGTACAATGTTGTCATCCTCATCGGATTTATTCCTAAACACCCATTTGGTGCCTATGACATTGGTGTTTATAAATCTAGGAACAAGAGTTCAAATCTCATTTCTCTCGAATTGATTTAGCTCTTCTTGCATGGCAAGAACCCAAAACTCATCCTCCAAGGCTTCATCAACCTTCTTGGGTTATATTTGAGAGGTGTAACGAGTATAGCTAATTTGATTAGCTATCTGACACATAGTCCTAACACCCTTATTCATATCTCCAATGATATCCTCTTTATCATGGAGTTTCCTTACCCAAAGAGCAGGTTCACTAGAGTCCAAATGAGGAACTCAATTAAGAGGTAAATCAACCTCTTCATTTTGGTTTCACTTCACACCACTTAAAGTGTCATTATGTTTAGGCCTACAATCATCAAAGACAACATTTGATGATTCCATAATACTTCGAGTCTTTAAATTAAAAACTCTATAGGCCTTGTTATTAAGTGCATACCCAATGAAAATACCCTCATCACTCTTGGCATCAAACTTGGTAAGTTGATGTCAGTCGTTTAGTATATAGTACTTGCTTCCAAAGATGTGGAAATAGATTATGAAAGTATACAAACAAAGTTAAATTGCTTAAAGCGTACCTAGAGGGGGGGTGAATAGGTTTTTATGTCTTTTTCAATCCTTTGAACAAACTCACGTTTGTCCCTCAAGGTAGCTTTACATACAACATATAAACGAAACATTCATACATAGAAAAGATAAGCATTTTATCATTTAGGCATTGTCTACATATATCAATTTGTTGCATGAGGTATAATAGCACAAAAACTCAATATCAAAGAAAACTTGTATATCAATATTGTTCAATGTATTACAAGAATGAACAAATATGACTATACACAAAGAACTATACAAGAAAGAATTACAATTACAAATATGATTAAAGTGGATTGTTCTACAAATCACAATTTACAAATAGTTGTTCAAATATACATCACAAGAGAATGATATCCAACAAAATAAAACATACACATATACAAAATAAAAGAGATAGAGAAAGAGACAATGGACACAAAGATTTTTACGTGGTAAACCTCCGAAGAGGAAATATCCATGGGTTGAATCCATAACCACCGGCAAAGCAATCCACTAGATGAAAAAGGACTTACACACTCAAGGCTATCAACACTATGATATCCACCTCAATCTATCATCTCCTAATCTACCCTCAGGCTAGTGAACCACTAAGCCTACTTCTTATTCAAGGTGTGTCCTACACCTCCAAGAAGCAACTTCCTATCCAAGGCTCTCAAGCCTCTATGAAGATTTCCTTGCTTAGCAATCTAGATCAAAAGGATCCTAGTCAAGCTCCCCTATCTCAACTATTCGGAGTACCAAACTCCTTGCTAAGACTTTTGCTTAGCTATCCTAAACTCATTCCTAGCCAAGTCTTCTTGCTCAAGTTAAAGCTTCACTCACTTTAACAAAAGACTTCAACCTTTCCACAAGGCAATTGATCTATGTGATGCAAATTACGCAAATCACAATCAATACAACATAGAACATGTTATCAAGACATTCTATGGAACAAATAGACCTAAACAGGTGAGAACAACACTAATAAAAGTCTAGATGCAAAAACATGAATTAAACCTAGAGCATCTGAAAACACCTAACACAAAAGCTCATAGTTCTATTTACGCAAATAACACTTGAATAGATCATAATCATGAAGCACATATTCAAGATGCTATAAACATACATATAAATGCTAGAAATATAAAATGTATTCAATGAAAATTCTAGCCAAAGATTTAGAGTAAGGATATAATGATAAATCAATTAAATCCTAGATGTCTCTAAAAACACATACAAGAGCATTAATCCTAGATATTATCAATCAAAGGATAAAAGTACATTTCAAGGATTATTAATCATTACATGATTCAATCAAGTCTTAAATAATCCTAGATATCAATCTAATCATAATACAACTCTCAATCATGTGAAAAACATAGAATTCAAGAAACTAGTTCACATATGTCTCTAATTAGACTTTTGATTAGGATTGATTATGAAGTTATCTTTCTCAATAGCATTCACCATACATATACATACATATAGAAGGAGAAACCCCAAGCAAATTGAAGGTTATAACAGAAAAAATACAAAGATATGAAAACTGCCTTGCAATCACGAGATGGTTCGGTTTTCTATATAGAAACACTAGAAAAATTGATCAAACAGCTGCAAGACTACTTGAAAAAGGTAGAGAACTCGATTATGAACAATCTACAACTTGAATCAACTAAATCTGACATCGTATGAGAAAGTTATGGTGTTTGGAAGATGAGAAAAGTTGAGAATTTCTGGTATAAGGATTTCTATTTTTTCTTCTTGGAATGAATGAGAGGGAATGGAGGAAATTTAAAAAGAAGAGAGAGAGGGAAAAAGGAGGGCCAACCAGCACTTGCCACATCAGTACCATGTGTAGACCGCATGTGGCACACATGGGCAGAGAGGTACCCTAGCCGTATGGCACACGTGGCTCACACGTGGATCCCAAGCTTGGCCATTAGGCCACGCTTGCTCCTCTCGCGCTCTGCTCGCATTCTTCAGCCATATCTAGGCCTCCAAACTCCAATTTCAAATCTGTCTTAGGAATATGAATCGTGACTTCCAATTGCTTCACTTGGCTTCATCTTTGAGTAGTCACTATTTTCCTCCAAGACCATCACTTTGGATTCGAATCTCTCGGGAAGTGACCTCATGATCTTTTGCTTGATCCTCGTAACCTAGTAAGGATCACCAAGTTGGTGACTTTGATTCACTATGTCCATAAGCTTCACTTGGAGGTCATTGAAGCACTCATCCTCCTCCATCCTAATAGTCTCAAATTATGCTTGGAGGACTTAAAGCTTGGAGTCCTTGACCACCTTGGTTCCTTCGTGAGCCATCTCTAGGATGTCCCAAGCTTCCTTTGCTATCCTTGTGGTTTGAATTAGTTTGTTTTGGTTATCATCCATATCATATAGGATTGTGTGCATGGCTTTGTTGTTCCACTTGGACACCTCGAACTCTTGGGGAGTCCATGATGACTCGTTTTTTGTGTCGTTACCAAATTGCGAATTACCAAAAGAATGTTGTAAAATAAATCTTTATGCAATATATCTTAAGATTTGAAAACGAGTATTGTGGTAAGCTTAGAATTCGTTCCATAGGGAATTAAAGTAATATGTTGAATTAATTAGCTAATCTATAAACAATAAAATAAATCATAAATGATGAATGAGTGTATGGTTTGTCAAACCATCAAACATACATACAAAATTAACCTAACTAAAAATATGGTGATATGAAAAATAGAAAACTCACAATCTTGATAAGAAAAATGGATGTAAACAATTAATGTTGATGCTAGGAAATTGATTGATTAGCAAGTAGGTATGGGTATTGCTTTTTAAGCCACTTTAAGGACCAATCTCTACATGTTAACCAATTTAGGTTTAGATTAATGTGGTTGATATACCCTCCACTAATCTATCCTATTTATTGGGTTCTTAATCACTCAAGTGTGTCAATCCAAGAGTGATTATATAACATGTTATTCTAAACAAGATTGTAATTAACAAGTGGGTATACAAGTTAATCACATAATGAATAGAATCTAATGAATTAATAAATAGAACACATATAGAGATTCATTACAAAGCTTAAGCAAAAACCCACAACTAAATGTTTATCAAATCAATCCCCTAGATTAGGGGTTTAATTACACATAGTAGCAATCAAATAGAAACAAGTAAATGGTAAGGAAATCACCCTTGGGCCACCTTCTTTAGTGCTTGATCCTTGTTCTCCTTTGATGCTCCTAAATGCAAAGAATGGAAGAGGAGGATGTGTCTAGATAGGTGGATGGCTTATGGTGAGTGACAAAGGATTTGTGATGGAGAAAATGGTAGGGAAGGAATGGTCTAGGGAAGTAATCAAGATTTGGTGTGAGGTTTTGGATGGAAAAGATAAGTCCAAGTATAGAAATGGAGGAGTTTGGGAGATGATTAATGGAGGAAAGGGAGATTGGTAGGAGAGAATAGGCTTGGTAATCTATAAAAGTTGATGAATTTATAGGCTAGGAAAGCTAGGGTACGAAATGGGTATGAAATGACAAGAATACCCCTCCTGAATGCCAACATAGGAATTCCTACGCTGGAATTCCAACGTGGTCGCCACTTGTCCTTCTAGGTCGCCATGGCGACCTCAAATGGCGACCTCTCATGGATTCTTCTATAGCCATGGCGACCAAATTGCGACCAAATGGCAACCATTCCCACGTTGGAATTCCTATGTGGTCGCCATTTGCAAGTGTGGGTTGCTATGGCGACCTCAAATGGCGACCATGAGATGCTTTGCAATTTCCTCTGTCGCCATGACGACCATGTGGCGACTTTTCTTGCTCAAATAGCGAGAATGCCATGTTTCACCTATTTGTGAGTCTTTTTGCATCAAATTCTTCATCTTCTTCACAAATGCCCTTGAGTCCTAATAAAACCTGAAACACTTGATTTAACGACATTAAATATGGGGAAACGCCCGAGAATCAAGCATAAAGAGACGGGAATGAGGGCCAAAATCATATCAATTTTGGTTCGATCAGTCCATTGTGCCTTTGGCTTGGGAACTTCCTCTCCACCTCCCGTAGGAGTCATCATAGGTGGCGTGTACCCATCTTCAATCACCATCCACGTGCGGTCATGAATTTGGCATACATATGCTTCCATTTTGCCCTTCCATGATGCGTAGTTCACCTCGGTAAGCAATAGAGGTCTTGTGCCAGAAGCACCCTCGCCTCTAATTCCATTTTCATTCATTGTGTTTGGGTGAGAATGATATGAATGCAAACAAACAAGCTAAGCACAAAAGACACACAAAAAATACAAACAAATGCAAAATACTCCATCAAGAGTAAGGGATCTCCTAACTATGTTAAGGAACTCGCTCTGATACCAATTGAAAATATATATAAAACGTGTCTAATTATATCTTGAGAGGGGTGAATAGATTTTAATCAAGTTAATTACCAATTTTTCTTGATTAGTCAATATTCAATAGAAATCCCTATCTAGTCAAAACAACAATCAAGTGTAAAATGCAGAAATTAAATAACACTTGATTTTTACGTGGAAACCTTCAACAAGGAAAAACCACGGGCTGATATGTGTGCTACACACGGTCCTTAAATCCACTACTTGTAATGGTGTTTACAACCTAAGTTGACCAAGTCAAACCTTACACGATTACTAACCCATCACTACTACCCAACGGGCCTCTAATAGCAATTCTAAACCTAAGGTGCTTAAGACCTACACATAGTAGTCACAAGTCTTAACTCTCAAAGAGAAGAGATATACAACCTAAAAGTGAATATGAGCAATATTCAAAGTGCATAAATGCAAGGTCTAACATTTAAGCTTATCTAGGGATTGATGAGCATGTTAAAGACATTCATAAATTTCATGTAGCTATATGACATGCATACAACTTAGCTATAAGTGCAAATCAAACCCTATATGCAATAGCTATCACAAACAATTCACAAAACACAATAAAAAAAAAAAAAAAGCTATCTTGAAACTAGTCAAGTTATAAAGATGTTATCTTGTAAAGCAAGAACATGTGAAAAGATGTAGATGGTGTCCTAGCTATAAGTCATGTGAGCAATAATGAAAACCCTAGAAAAATTATACCTATAACATGTTAGATGATGTATGAATCATGAAAGATGAAGGGTGTTTGTGTTTTGGATGATTAAAAATCAAGTCTTGATACCTTTGCTTTGAAGACACTCTATTGCTCTCAAAAGTTGTAATTTTTGCTCTAAAAAACAAGCCAAGGCTATCAAGACATATATATATATATATATATATGAGACCTAGACAAAGTGAGGTCGTTTTGGAAAAAAAAAAAACGCTTCAACTTCTCACCTTGTGCACCGGTGTGTGCGCTGGTCGAGTAGGGCACGACCAGTGCAAAATGCATATGGAAGTTGTGCTGGTGTGAGATGCGCATGACAACCAGCATATGACCTATGGCAATCCTCTACCGAGGTTAGGCTGGTCTGCAGCGCTACGCAAGTGTGTGCAAGTAAGGGGACCAGTGCACTGCACACATACTCAAATCAAACAAAAACAAATTGTACAAGTGTGAAATGTGAGATACATACACTCAAAATGCAAAGATCATACATGCATGCTAGAGTAGTGTGTGCGTGCAACTAAATCTTTTCAATTAAGAGTCGAGACAAGTAAACTACCTTTCTTGAAGCTCTTGATATCCAAAATGTGGTCCATTTGCATTTGAGGAGAACTTCTTCAATCCGAAGCTACCATTACATATTTGAACCCCATTGTGATTTTGTCAACGAAGTAAGCCAATCAAAAAGTGAGGCACTTACAATGCAAGATTTGCACCTTTTTTATCCCTAAAGTTTTATTTAATCACAGTTTGACCCATATTTAATAAACTTTTCTGATTGTATCCCTTATTTAAAAGTTTTGTTTAATCATAATTTTACCCTTAGTCAATCAAATTTATTCAAAATGTATCCTTTTTATTATTTAATGATTTTGTTTAATCTATATTTGTTTTAATTTAATTACTTTTTATATTAACATTTATAATAAACTAAAATTAAGTATATAATACAAAATTTACTAAATAATTTTTAAACAAAAATCACTAAATTGAAAACAAAAAAATTAAAGCAAAATACAACATTGATAAAAACATTAAAAACTTCATACAAACTTCATAGTGATAAAATAAATTACCACTAATTGGAAAATACTAAAATTAAGGGAAAATACAACATAAATTACAACAACGATTTAGTAGCCTGGAAGATCATTTCTGAATCCTCCAAGATCATTGAATAATTGGCCAAAAGAACCAGAGGCATTTTGAGATCCTTGGCCTTGTTGTTGGGCTCTTTTTTCCATAATTCTTGATTGTTCACTTCGCAAAAACTCGAGTAGGTTTGGATCAGTTACGAAATTCAAATCTTCAAGTAAAATTTTATTTTCCTCCCAAAATTTAAGCCATGGCCAATTTTTTTCATTTGAATTTCGTATTTTTTTTGCCTATATGCACCGCCTTTTTTTATTTTTTTATTTTCAAGGAGTCGTTGACTATCTTCTTTTATAGAGTCAAGAAATTTAGAACTGTGGTCATCAACCATCCTTTTTAATTTTTCTTTCTTCACCCTAGCGAGCTATTGAGATGAACTACCGCCAATGTCATCATCAATTATATTCAGAGAAAATAAAGATAGTCTAGGAGAAGCCGTGTGGGAAATTTTAGAGTTGGAGAGTCTGATTGTGATGATACAATGTTACCACTTTGCCTTTGAAAGGCTGATGTTGAACTCGTGTTATCTGCAAATTTTTTAATATCTTTGAGGATGGACCATAAATGATCAAATTTGAATCCTTTTTTTGTAATTCTTATCTTGTGTTAATAATATTTTGGCTCGAATTAACTGCAAAATGATACAGATATATATTGATAAAATTCAATATTAGATATAATATTTCTAAAAATTTAATTGTAACAAATACTCACAATATCTTGTTCTGAAGCATCACTTGGATTTAGACATTCAATTTGTCGTATGCATCCCCGCAATTTGCCAACTGTAGTAATGATAGTTTGCATTCGACACTGCAAAGATCTTTTGCCACGAAGTTGAGTGATAAACTCTGGTTTTGTGTTGTTGTAATCAGTCTTAACTCGAGACCAAAACATATCTTTTCATTGGTTTATACCTATGACCAGGTTTTGGGAAATATCAAGATATACATGACAAAGGTGTGTGTCTTCTTCATTTGTGTATGAAGAACTTCGGTGACTTGAAGTCATTTTTTTGGAAAAAGTGATTTGAAGGGATATTTTAATTTAGTTTGGTATGATATTTATAGAAACTAAGATGTACTATTTTGAGATTTAATCCTACGATTCAAATGGTGATGAAATCCATCCAATGGTTGGCATTTAATAGCTCAGATTTTGGAAAAAGTAAAGAAAAGATTTTTGAAAAAGTTAAGATATTATTTTGGAGTGGAGTCATATGGTTTGAATGGTGATGAAATCCATCCAATGGTTGGCATTTTAGCTCAAATTTCTTTTCTTCAGAATTTGGAAAAAGTGAAGATATTATTTTGGAGAGGTGTCCTACCGTTCAAATGGTGATGAAATCCATCTAATGGTTGGCATTTAATAGCTCAGATTTCTTATCTTCAGATTTAGTTGGAAATTAATCCTATGGTTCACAAGGTTTTCTATTTTCATGTTATCCCGCAGTATTCTAGAAAAAGAGAGATAAATTGAGTTGAAAACTCAAGTAAATTGTATTTCATTCAAAAATTGATTAACTTCAACCTAATACAATCTAATAAATAGAGAAAACAAGAACTCATTGACTCCTAAAACACCTCAACTAAATCGAGAAAGAATCCTAGTTTGAAAGTTAAAAGCAAGGACTAAATGAAAAAGGAAACAAAAATCCTAATTGTTGCATAAGAAACTAAAATTGTTGCATAAGAAACTAAAAGTCTTTGGACAACATACTAAGTGACACTTTTTTGGCCCCTTATAGGTGTGGTCACAAGTTTTGGTAATAAAAGGTAGAGCTCGTCCTGGGCTTTCTAATAACATATTATAATAGCCATTTGGAGACCATATGCAAAAGTTATGAACTCGCAAAGTCAGCTCTGTTTTGGGTGCTTTAAGCGACCTAGGTAAGAACTTGCTAACCAGCCCGCATTAAAAAGTTAAAATATTATTTTGGAGAGGTGTCCTATGGTTCATATGGTGATGAAATCCATCCAATGGTTGGCATTTTAGCTCAAATTTCTTATCTTCATATATTGGAAAAAGTAAAGATAAGATTTCTGAAAAAGTTAAAAGATAATTTTGGAAATTAATCCTACGGTTTAAATGGTGATGAAATCTATCCAATAGTAACGATTTAATAGTACAAATTCCTATGGTTTATCTAGAATATTACCTTTAATGATGATAAAAAGCCTACACCAAAGTCAGCTAAAACTCATTCAATTTATCTATCTTCAAAAAATGAATTTCAATGTCGGAGGTTCATCTCATTTCTCATCTTTATCTTCCGATGATAACAATGATAATAAAGTATAACTTTTGGCAGATCTTGAAGCGATTGATGTAGAACAAGAAAGGATAATTAAACATCATGCTAACATCCACCTTCGCATTTATCAATATCTCAATCAACAAAACAACCAAGTGACCCATGAAGGCTCAATTCCTGGTCATATAGTGATTGATCGAGACTAAGAAAGTGTTGATCGTAGTGTGTTCAACGACTGTTTTACCGAGAACCCATGATATAATGATCCAATGTTCCGTCAACGATTTCAAATGGGTCAAAGTTTATTCTTTCGTATTGTTAATGCAATGGAAGCTCGTGACAACTACTTTGTGCAACAAAGAGATAAGCTCATTAGACTCGATTTGTTTGCTCTTGTAAAAATAATAGCAGTTTTTCAAATGTTGGCATATGGTCTACTAGCGGATGTTACTGACCAGTATATTAAAATAAGAGAGTCTATATTAATTGAAAGTTTGAAGAGATTTTATCTTGCTATTCTGAAGGTATTTACTTAGCAGTATCTAAGATCACATAATGCTAATAACGTTGCCAAACTACTTCGTATTGGTAAACATTATCGTTTTCCAAGAATGCTAGGTAGTCTAGCTTGTATGCACTGGAAGTGGAAAAATAGTCCAATGGCTTGGGCAAGACAATATGCAGGCCGCAGTGGATCACCAACTATTATTCTATATGTTATTGCTGATTATGATCTTTGGATATGGCATGTATATTTTGGTTTGCCGAGTTCTGACAATGATATTAATGTTTTGGAGGCATCCCATCTTTTTGCCAACCTTTATTCCTCCAACTCATTATGTCATTCAAGGAAAAGAATATAACATGGGTTATTATTTAACTTATGGTATATACCCAAAATTGTCTACGCTTGTACAAACTATTCACGATCCACGTAGTCTGAAAAAAAAAAAATTACAATGAAACTAGGAGGATGTAGAAAGACAAAACATGCATTTCGAGTTCTCCGATCACAATTTGCAATTGTGGCAGGTTGTCACATTTTTGGCAAAAAATGTTTTACATGATATAATGACTGTGTGCGTTATTATGTACAACATGATAATCGAGGATGAGCATGATGTTGATGCAGCAACTGAGTATCATATGGAAGCGCCAACTCCAGAAGTTTAGATGGTGGTAGATGAAAATTCCCGATTTCAAGAATTTCTAGCTCGACATAGAAAAATCGAGGATAAAGAGGCTCATATTGCACTTTGAAATGCATTAATTGATCATTTGTGGGATGAATATACTTATTCAATTAATTAAATGACAATCAATATGTACTTTTATTTTTATGTTTTTTCTTTTTAATTTTATGAAATGTAATGTTTAAGTTAACTTAATAACAAATGCACACTACAAGAAATATTGTCTTTCTTGACAATTTTTTCTAGACAGTTTTAAAACACTATCAATAAACTTACTGTTCTTGATAGTTTTTGACAATTATCAAGAAAAAACTGTCAAGAATAGTTGACAGTTTTTTCTAATTTTTTTATTTTTCTTTAATAATTTTTTTAAACTTATACTTCATATTTTCAACACCAAACAAAATCCCAATATGAACTTATTGACAGTCTTAAAAAACTGTCAATAAACTTGTTGTTCCTGATAGTTTTTGAGAACTATCAAGAAAAAACTATCAAGAATAGTTGACAGTTTTTTCAAATTTTTTATTTATCTTTAATAATTTTTTTAAAACTTTTATTTCCTATTTTCAACACCAAACAAAATCCCGATATGGATTTATTTTACAGGAAGATATCGGTTTTTGGGCAAACCGATATTGAATAAGTAAAATTTTAAATTTAATAAATTTACTTTTAAAAAATTCAAAAAGTAATTTTTAAAAAATTGTTTATTTATTTTGCATCCTCTTGTTCATACTAAGAGACACGTTAATAATTCAATTACCCATATAAATTAGTAATCTGAGTCTTACATTTGTTCATTAAATGAAAAGATGCATGTTGAGAAATATCTCATCTGTAGTGAGAGTTGTACTCCAAATCATGCTTATTACAATTGATGTCACTAGTCTCCTATAGGCCATGTTTGGTTGGATGGAATGGAATGAAAAGAAAGCCATTCCATTCATTTGGTTTGTTAAAATGCAACATAATGGTGATTCCATTGGAATGGGCTTTCCATCCAAATACCAATGGAATGCCTATTCCATTCCAAACTAAAATTTATATTCCATAAATACCCTCATATGCCCCAATTCCATTCCAAAAATACCCTCCTTTCCAAAAATAATATATTATTATATATTATTGTAAGTGCCTCATTTTTTATTGGCTTATTTCATGACAAACCACATTGGGATTAGTGTGTAACGGGTATGAAAGTATACAAACAAGGTTAAATTGCTTAAGACGTACCTAGAGGGGGGGGGGGGGGGGGGGGGGTGAATAGGTTTTTCGCCTAATTTCAATCCCTTGAACAAACTTACGTTTGTCCCTCAAGGTAGCCTTACATACAACATAAACATCACGGAATCATACTAAGACAAGTTATCATGTGATCATTCATACATTGTCTAAGTATCAATAAGTTGTATGAGGTATAAAGAAAATACAAAAAAACAATTAACAAGAATACTTATATATCAATATATGTTCAATCGTTACAAGTATATACAAATATTGCTATACATAAAATTCTAAACAATATACAAAAGAAATGTAATTACAAATATGATCAAAAGAATATATTTACAAATCACACTTTACAAAATCTTGAATCCAAAACATCACAAGTGAAGATTGTACTACAAGATTAAAACATATACAAAAACAAATATAAAAGATAGAGATAGAAAGAATTAACACAAGGGATTTTTTTAACGTGGTAAAACCTCCAAGGAGGAAACATCCACGGGTTGAATTACAACCATTGGGTACTTATATATATTTGGAAAGTAAATTAGAAATTCCACAAAATGACCAATCCTAGATCACCAACCCATGTGGAGTCTATGTTTACCCAATCCCTATTAGAAGATACAAAATCCCTCAATGATGTAAACCACCACATATTGGAACTCATACCAAAACCAACATCGTTGGAAGATTAGAAATTCCTCAAGAGTGCATACACATCCTATGTACCCTGCTCTATCGGACTCTATGTCTAACCAAACACCCGGGCCTACCAATATATAAGCCAACTCTCTATATAAGGCACACGTGCCTCTAGAAAGCCTCCCATGCATGACTATCCAAGTCCTCCCGACTCTAGCCATGACTTCTTGCTTGTCTATCCAAGTCCTCCTGACTCTAGACAAAACTTCTTGCTTACCTATCCAAGTCCTCAAGACTCTAGGCAAGACTTCTTGCTTGGCTATCCGAGTCATCCCAACTCTAGCCAAGACTTCATGCCTTTTACAAGGACTTCCTAGTGTGATCATGTGAATGCAAGTGATGCAATCAATCAAAACAACATAGAACATGTGATCAATACATTCCATGGAACAACTAGATCTAGAGATGTGAAAACACAAGCAATAGAAAACTAGATGCAAAAACATGAATGAAAACCTAGAGCATGTGAAAAACAATTAGCACATAAAACTACTAGATTCATTCATACAAATAACACTTGAACAATTCATATACATGAGGCACAAGTTCAAGATGTTATAAACATACATAAAAATGTTAGAATCACAAAATGTATTCAACAAGTATTCTAGCCAAAGATTTAGAGATAGGAGATATGTTAAAAACAAATCAATCCTAAATATCTCTAAAAACACATATAAAGGCTCTAATCCTAGATTTCATCAATCATAGATCAAATTCACATATAAAGGATTATTAATCATAAACTTGATCAATCAAGTCTCAAACAATCCTAGATATCAATCTAATCACAATACAACTCTCAATCATGTTAAAAACAAAGAATCAAAGATTCTAGTCAACATGTGTCTCTAATTAGACTATTCAATTAGATTGATTATGAAGATACCTTTCTCAATAGCATTCACTAAACATACATATACATATAGAAGAAGAAACCCCAAGCAAATTGAAGGTTAAAAAGATGAAATCACAAAGTTATGAACTCTACCTTAATTACACGAGCTGGTTCGGTTTTCTGTGAGGATCTCTCAGAAAATCAATCAAACAGCTGCAAGACCACTTGGAAAAGGTAGAGGACTCGAATATGAACAATCTCCAACTTGAATCACTCAATTCCGACTCCATATGAGAAAGTTATGGTGTTTGGAAGTTGAGAAAATTTGGGAGAAAATCATAGACGGGATTTCACAATTTTTCTTCTTGGAAACAAATGGAGGGAAATGGAGAGATTTAAAAGGAATTGGAGGAGGGGCAAAATTGTCCAAAATTTAGAGGGACTTCAGCCAGCCCACGTGTGGTCAGCGTGTGGCACACGTGGCCAGAGAGGAGCTCTGGCCGTGTGGCACACGTGGCCACCCCTTGCTTGGCTTTTGGCCGAGCCACCTCCTCGCGCACCTCTCGCTTTCTTCAGCCTTATTCGGGCATCCGAACTCCGAATTCGAATCCGTTTTCGGATTACGAACCATGAATCCCTCATGCACGAAAAAGACTATGAAACTTTGACAAATGATTGAGAATTCATCTCAGAAAATGACAACGAACACAACTCAACGAATGAGAATGAAAAGTAGCGTAGCTACATCGTTTGGACTCGAAACTTAACGTATGAGTAACCGAAATGACCGGGAATCAGTAAGGAATCAAATAAGACCATGTTAAAGTCCAAAACACAAGAAACACAAACATACAAACACAAGTTCACATATGAATGCCATTTCCTAGACATAGTCCTAGAACATGCAACTCTAAAATGTATGAGCATTTGAGTTCAATGCATGAACATACAAAATCATGTGAATGTGTTATATAAATGGTGCACAATGATGCAGGGACACATATGAATGATTTGTGTATGTGTGCCTAGGCCTTGTAAGAGGAATGAGGTCAATTATACCTTTGATGAGCTATGAAGCTACTTCCCCTTATCAAGCCATCATCTTGCATGTACCATAGTCAAATCTTTCTTTGAAGCTTTGTATCATCATCAATATGACCACATAAACATTACAAGATAAACACGTTTTGATATGGAATATATGCCAACAACAACCAAAAACCTAACAGGGTAGCTTAGGTTATTATGATTGGCAAGCTTTCGAACTTCCCAACGTGACTTCAAGAACAAGAGCGAAAGGTAATCACCTGACTTGCCTCTTGAAGAGATCTAGTTGCACACACTCACAACTCATGCATATTTCTAATACTTGTATGTAGTGTGTTTTTATATTGTGTGCATTCATGTTCTTGAATATCACTTCATGCATGTTTTATTGATTGTATCTTGTTCATTGAAATGCCATGACATGTTAGGCATTAGGATGCATTCAAATGTTTCACTTGCATTGTACACAAAGTGGATAACATGGCATTGTTGCCATTTGTGTGGGTCGCCATTTGATGGTGTCGCCATGGCGACAGAATGATTTTTTCTTGAAAAATCAATCAGGTGTGAGGTTGCCATGAAAGGTCGCCATGAGAGAAATGGCGACAAAGAAGGTTTTTTGTGTGTTGCGTCAGAGGTCGCCATTTGGCAAGTGGCGACCTAGAAGAAAAGCTGAGGTCGCCACTTGGTCGCCATTTGCCAAATGGCGACCGCAAATGGTGACCTCTGATGTTTGTCCATAAAACGACATCATTTTGATTGCATCTCTATATTTATGTTGCCTTGTTTTCTTAGACATTTGGAGAGCTCAAAATCAAAAATTAGAGAGAGAATCTCAAACCTTAGAGAGAGAAGCTCCCAAGAACTCACCTTTACTCAACCAAACATATTCCTATGAGCATCTAGCATCATTCTAGCATCATCCAAGCATGGGTCTTGTTGTTTTCCTTGACTAGGTAATCTCTACATGTTCTATAATCTCTTGTTTCATCTTTCTAACATGTTTGCCTAGATTTAGCATTTATTTTGTGATTAAATGCTTGACTCCTTAATTAATGTTGTTTATAACATGCTTGAGTCTTAGTTTATTGGTTGAGATGTGTTGTTTGTGATAGCTAGCATTTAGGACCATTTTTCCCTCTTGCTAAGTCTATGTGATTTGCATTTAGACATTGTTGATTAGGACTCTATGGATTGCATTTGTTAATTGCATTTAGTGTTCTTGCCATGTTATTTGACAACTTGTGTTGATTGGCCTTTTTGATTGACAACTCATTGATTGCATTAGTTAATTGCATGTTTTTAGGCCTTGCCATGATTATTGACAACATGTATTGAATTGGCTTTGTTTGTTGACAATTAGGTTGTTAGAAATCTCTACACTAATTGAGACCTCATGTATGAGCATGTAGGCATTGTTGATAACTAGAGTGTTGATTTGCACTACAACATCTAGTTAAGCATTTAGTGTAGCCTAGCATTATTTGCATTTTGGATATCTTTGCATATTCACATAGGTTGTATGATCTCTTCATTGAGAAGTAAGTCTTGTTGCTTTGTGCACAAGCAATAGATCTAGGGTTGCTATTACAGGCCTGCGGGTAGTAGTGGTGGGTTACAGACCGAGATTAGGCTGTCAACATTATTACAAGTAGTGACTTCAAGGATCGCCAATTGAACTACGTTCAGTTTTACATGCCTGCGGGTAGTGGTAGCGGGTTATAGTCTAAGCATGGTTGAGGTCAACCTAGGATGTAAACATTATCACAATTAGTGGATTCGAGGTTCGAGTGTGGCGCACTTACTAGCCCGTGGTTTTTCCCTGTTGAGGGTTTCCACGTAAAATCAAGTGTCGTTTATATTTCCGCACCATAGTACACTTGATTATTGTTTTGTGAATTGGGTTTATTTTTTAATATTAACTAATCCGAAAATTTGGTAATAACGGATTAACAACCCATTCACACCCCCCCCCCCTAGGTTGTTTAGACACACGCGGGCAATATATTTATTTTTTCAATTATATTAATGATATATAAATATATTATATATATTATATACATTATTATTATATATATTATATTATTCTAATATATGTAACGATATATAAACATATATAATATAATATATTTATATATTATATTATATTATTATATATAGGGTTAAATTCATTTTAGTCAAAATGGTCCCCCGGTTTTGAGAATTATCTTGATAGGTCCCTATAGCTTCCAAAAATGTGTTTTGCTGTCCCTACCGTCAAATTCCGTTAGAGTTTGTCAAAATTCCATCCAAGTGTGAAGGGTAAAATGGTAAACTGACCCTCTGAACTTCTAGAAACAATATTCATGAAGGTTGAATAAGTAATTTGATTATGAAAGAAAACAATTAAAAAATTAAAAACTAATAAGACCCACTCAAATGACAACATCTGTCATACACCATTAATAAAAGGCGATTGTGGTCCCAAACTTTCCACCCAAAGCATTTTCCTTCATTTTCTACATAAACAAACAATCAAAAACCCTTCGCGCCAAAAACTCTACAAAACCACAATAATCTATCGATTTTTTTTTTACTATTTAGAGTTGTTTTTAACAATTCTGAAGTGTTAGTGTTCTTGCTGGCAGTCATGGTGAACCAAGAGCTGCACGAACGGTGTTTTTAAAGGAGTTCTGAAGCAAAGTTGATAATGGTTAGTTTATTTTGCTTCAATTAAGTAAGTTTTGCATGTTTGCTTGATATTTGTTGCATGCATGGCGTTTGTGTTTTTTTTTTTTTCAAAGATTTTGAAAAGTTAGGGTTTGTGTGTTTGATAAAATTTGGGGGTTTTTTGATTGAAAGCCATTTAAGTGTAATTGGGTGTTGATCAAGTTGTTTTAAGTGTTTTATGAAGGAAAACAGTGCAACTTTTGAAAAACAATTCTTCTTTCTTGTTATTTTCTATCGGGTTAGGGTTGATATGGCGTCAGGTCAGTCATTTAAGTGTAACCAGGTGTTGTAAAAGTTGTTTGAAGTGTTTTAAGTGCAATTTTTGAGAAAAAAAAAATTCTTCTTTGTTGTTGTTTTCTATCGGTTTTTTTTTTTTTTTTGAAGTATTACTTATTGCAATCTTTTTATGATATGTATCATTTAAGCATCAAATAGGTTTATTCAACATTGATTCATTCTCATAAACATAAGCTTACTCATGTTTTGTTATTGCTTTTAATAGGTGCAATGAAAACTTTCAAAGTTTTTGTGCAGTCTGGGATTAATGTGGTTGAGGTAGGTGAGTGTGATACTGATCACATTAGCCTCATCACCCTAATTCATGCAATCTATGACAAGCTTAGTCTGGGATGCTCTGATGTACCTGTTGGAGACTACCATGTGTAGGCACAAATACCTTGATCTGGTAAAAAATATAGGGTGGCAAGTGATGGTCAATTACTTGAATTATTTAGCCAGTTTAAGAACTGTGGTTTGGATAGTATAGTGTTTAAATTATAGGATTTATGTTACATTCCAACTCATCCTGAAGAGCCTCAAGTGTTTGACATGGAAGGAGGATACGAACCACTAAGTTGGTGTGACATAAAGGCTGAACAGCTAAATTACAAAGGTGATAGTGAAAAGGATGATGATAGGGATGATGAGGCTGATGAGGATTGTGATGAAGATTATACACAGTATGGGGAGGTCCCAGTTGTTGAGGAAGAATATGTTGGTAGGGATGATGGTATCACAGAAGAGTGTATGGATGGGTTTGAGGGGTATCAATCCAAGTCTGATGACGAGTATTTTACTGACTCAGAGCATGGGTCAGAATAGGTTAGGATAGCCAAGTTAGTTAAAGGTAACCCTTTCAAGAGAATGGTGGATGGTTTAATTAGTTTTCATACAGGTCAAATCTTCAATAGTAAGGAGCACATGAGAGAGATGTTTAAGGAGTATGTCATTCAAGAGGAGATAGAGTTAAAAAGAGTGAGACAAACTTATAGGAGTACAGGAGATGGCTGTGAATGGAGGGCACATGGTTCGTGCATGATCGATGGTGTGACTTTCATGCTTAAAACCTTGAAGGACCAGCATGATTGTCATAGGGTTTACAACAACAAAGAGGCTAAGGTTAAGTGGATTGCCTCTAAGTTTGAGAAGCTAGTAAAGAGCAACCATAATGTTGATGTGAAGGTGATAGGTGATTTATTGAGGGAGAACTATAAGGTGTCAGTTGAAATTCAAAGACTTTATAGGGCTAAGCATAAAGCATTGAAAGAGTTAGAAAAGGAGCATGCTAACTATTTTTTGTATTTGAAGAGGTATGCATATATGTTGAACTAGAGCAACCTTGGTGTATCAGTTCATATCTACACCCAAGACCCACAACCAACCTTTCAAAGGATGTTTTTAAGCTTTGAACCTCAGAAAGTGGGCTTCTTAGAAGGTTGCAGGCCCTTTATTGGAGTGGATAGGTGTCATCTGAACGGCCCATTTGGAGGAGTACTACTTTTAGATGTGTCCTTGGATGCAAATAGTGGGTTATTCCTATTGGCTATTTGCATCTGTGAGGAGGAAATTCAGGACAGCTAGGAGTGGTTTCTTAACAATCTTAAGATTTATCTAAACTATCCCGTAGGCAGAAATTTGACCTTCATGTCTGATAGGCAAAAGGGTGTCATTACTGCGTTACAACTTCATTTTCCCTTTGCTTATAGAAGGTAGTCTCATAACATTTTTAGTTTTGCTATTATAGTTTTTATTTTATTTTTAAATGTAATTAACCTTTGTCTTTTCTTTTGGCAGGTATTGTGCAAGGCATATCTATGCCAATTACTAACTTACAAAGGTGAACACTACAAAAAACTGTTTTGGAGAGCTGCTAGAAGCTCCAATATATATGACTTCAAAGCAGCAATGGAAGAGATAGGTATTACTAACCTTGCTACCAAGAAATGGTTAGAAGAGATAGATTCACAACTTTGATCTATGTTTGCATATGACCCGGTCATTAGGTGTGGCCATGTCACTAACAATACGACTGAGGCTTTTAATAGCATGCTAGGTTCCCATAAAGCTGCATCATACTTAGATTTTCTTAAGTTCATTAGAAGGATGGTCATGAGGAAATTCAATGAGAGAAAAGGAGGAGTGTAGAGGTTGGACTTCAGTTTTAATACAATAAATTAAAATTTGAGATTTTATGGTTTATTGATGTAATATGTTTGATATGTCAAACTAAAACTATTAGAAATAATAAAAGTTCAAAATAATAATAGATTATTTAATATAAAATTAAATTAAATTAAGTAACCATAAATCATGGGTAGCTAAGATGTTGATAATGACAGAAAAGAGAACGTAAATTATTTTTTATTTTAGAAGAAAATGAAAATTTGATCAAGGAATTAGAAAAGATGATAAAATAAAAAAGATATAAAACATTAAGCAAAATGTAATTGTTAGGACTTGAAACCTCATCATCAATAAGAATATGAAGTACACTACCCACTATGCTATTAGTTATCTTATGATGTGAGTTAATTATTATTATTATTATTATTATTATTATTATATATTATATATAAGCATAATAATTTATTTTTAAAAAAATTTGAGGTGTGGCATGGGCCTCACCTGACCTTAAAGTGGTTCCGCCTCTGATAACAGACATATATTAAAAAATATTTATTGAAACTTTTAATAAAATTATATTTTTTTAAACATATATAGTCGAGTTAATGGTTTATACTCCATGATCACGAATGGTAATAAGAATGAGAATGAGAATGGAAAGGAAAGGAAAGGAAAATTGAGTTTTTTGTTTAGTTGGAACTTTGTTTGGTTTGTTAAAATGCAATAAAATTGGGATTCCACCATTTTGGTGGAATGGGCATTCCATCTAATAATAAAATATAAAAGTATATTAAATATAATTATATATTATTTAATATAATATATATTACATATATATATTATATAATACATATAATAATATATATTATATTATATAATATATATAATAATATATTCATATTATTTAATACATTAATATATAATATATATAATACATATAATACATATATATTAATATATTAATATTATATATAATATATGTAATAATAATATAATATATAATATATATAATATTAAATATAATATAATATTTGATAATATAATGTTTGGAATGGAATGGGCATTCCATCCAAAAACTAATGGAAAGCCATTCCATTCCAAACATTATATTATCATATATTATATTATATTATATTTCATATTATATAAATTATATTATCATATATATATTATATTATTATTACATATATTATATATAATATTAATATATTAATACATATATATTATATATTAATGTATTAAATAATATGAATATATTATTATATATATTATATAATATAATTTATATTATTATATGTATTATATAATATATATATGTAATATATATTATATTAAATAATATATAATTATATTTAATATACTCTTATATTTTATTATTATTATCCATAATATATCATGTTATTATACATTCATAATTAGGGGTATTTTAGTCAAAATACAATTAACTCCATTCAATTCCGTTGTTAACCAAATAAAATAATACTGATTCAGAAACTAATTCTAAAGTTCCTACCAAACAAAAAACTTAGTTTTCCTTTCCTTTCTATTCTCATTACCATTCAAACATATAACCAAACGTGGCCATAGAGTATTGACCAATAACTCAACTATATATGTTTTTAAAAATATAATTTTATTAAAAGTTTCAATAAATACTTTTTAATATATGTCTATCATAGAAATTAAAATTTTGATTAGTTGAATAAATTTAAATTTTTCTTGAAGGGAAAAATATCGTAGTACACGCAGCGGAAGCGAGACTAAAAAGAGTTTTAGATTTAGTAGCTTTTAAAATTTTTCCTTTTATGAACCTTAACCCTTTTAATTAATTAAACATACATATAATCAACAAAAGAAGAATACTTTTTTTGTCGCGTGATCCGATTGACTTACGTCGATGGTAATCCGCAAGATCTTCAATCTTAGCACGAACGTGAATCACCTAGGAGCGTGGTCTCCCTTTTTCTTTGAATTGCAAACCTGAGAATGGACAAACAAACTTTTCTTTTCTTTTGTTAATCGCAAAACAATCAAAAGAAGACTAAGATTATTCCGGTCACTTTTGAGTTCTCAATCTAATGATCGAAACTCGCGTGAACCTCAATCGATGTTGTACACACAAGCTTATTGATGAACAAACAATCAGTGTACCATCAAAGAATAATCTATTCACTCTTTTTTTGTTTTTAGTAGAATAAAATTCCTTTCTATGAGTTGAGAAGAAGAAGAGGAAGAATAATTGTTTCAAGCACAACAACACCCAAAATAAACAAGTGGCCGAAAATCTCTTCTCTTTTCTATTTAGGGTGGCCGAATTCTCTTCTCTAAAAACACTAGGGTTGCCGCAATTTACACTCCTAAAATATAGGAGTTTTAGTTGCACCCTAATTCCCTTCTAGTTTTAAGAGTTCAAACCCTAATCCAACTCATAGATATTTTTATTCTCTTATTTGACTAAATTAAAAAGACTTCTTATTTGATTAAATAAATAAAATTATTTATTTATTTTCTTGTCAAACAAGTCTTTTAATTTAAGTATACTACTACCAATAGTATACCTTTAGGAATCATATTTCCTAATCAGAAAAGATTTGTTTCTTAATTAAACAATTAATTAATAAATTAATTAATTCTCATTTAATTAAAACAATGAAACAAAATAATATATTAGGTTTAATTTGACCTTGCCGCCCCACTTATATAAAATGGGCCATATATTATTTTCTTATTTAATTTAATCCATTGGACTTTAAATAAAAAGCCCACATGTGAACCAGACCCATTCTTACTAAAAGAAACAAGCCCACATGCCTTTCATTAATATATTAATATAATTGAGTAGCCCATTAAATAAATAATGTGCAAATTATATTCTTAATATATTAAATGCAATTCTAAATGGACCCATAAATTGGTCCGGTAAAATATATCAAGTGATCCATGCAAGTCCGTGTGGATTGAGGATCTTGGCGGGCTATCTAAATTTAAGCTTCAATAGACATAACCTAATCACAATCAACAAATGATTTACTTAGGTCCGATCCATTAATTTTAACTCATTCCACTAAAGAGCTAAAATTGAACTCTTAAATAAAGACAGAAAAGGAAAATGTTCCTCATTCATACCCTAGACAATCATGTTGGAGATAGTGTATCCTCGTGATTAATATCAGTAATCGCCAAGAGTTCATAGACCGTCTATAACTCTCTAAGTTACCATATTTACTCATATGACCACGTTTTGAACTTGGATATTTCGACTTGTCCAGAAGCCATGTTTTCAATAGACACTATCGAAAACTCAACGTTGAGATTTAATATCCAATTACCTCAAAACATCCATATGATGATATTATACTCTCATTTAATAAATGATTTAATAAATGGAGCCACGATGGCCATATCCATAAATGAAGTCCTCTATCGATTAACAAATGAATATCACCAAACTATCGAGAATAGACTATGCAATATAATCATACTCATTGATAACTCAAATGATATTACTTGCAACCATAAGTCCATCATTTATCTCAGGATTAAGATAGACTCTTCGATTGTCCTGATAATGAAAAGACTTTTATCTACTGACGGTTATAGATAAAGTATTTCATTGTAATCCAGTTCAATGCACCCAGTGCACTAGATTCTTTTGCTCAAAGACACTCCGATGATTTTAGACTCATCATATCTCATTTGATCCCACTCAAATGCTAGCAAAAGAATTCTACAACTTTAACAAGATAAAGGTGCCCAACCTTTAACTTAAGTTGTGAACAATATTCAAGACTAACTAAAGAATTGTGTCTACCACATACATATCCAGATGTACGAACAATTCTTCTTTTCTCATAGTCTTTAGACCTTATGATTATTTACTTTGACAATTATAATATTAAACTATAAATGCTATAGGATTTGTTTAAACCAGAAATCACTTTATTAATATGAAAAAGATTGTTAATTACAATATTACACTCTTGCTATTGAGCATAATCCTAACATATCTAACAAAGGTTTTTTTATATTATTATTTGTAACAAGTCATATAGGTTATATATATATACTGTTCAATTGTTAACAGATCAAGTGTTGTAGTCAAGTGGTGTAGACATAACATTTGACTTGAGGAGTATCCAGTTCAATACTCACCAATGACAATTTATTGTCATTATTTTCAGGAGTGGCCGGCGCTGACGGTGGGTCGTCAGACCGCAGTGGCGGCGGGTTACTGAACGGTGGCCGGACGGTGGTGACTGGCGGTGGGTCCACCGGAAGGCGGCAGCGGTGGCGTGGTTGGACAGTCGTCGGTCCGTGGGCGGCGGTGGTCCGGTGGGGAGGTATTCATATAAAAAATGTTATTTTATTAAATATTGTAATTAAATATTTAAAAAAATAAACATACTTGACAGTTTTTAACTATCAAGGAAAAAAAAAAATGTCAACACTTTTCTTGATAGGAGCTTTGTTGACAGTTTAAAAAACTGTCAAGAATACCATTCTTGACAGTTAAAAACTGTCAATAAATCCCCTATTTTTTTGTAGTGTGTGAAGGAAGGTTTGTAGGCAAGTGTTTGTATGGTTGGAAAACAATTATAGAAATGTATGCAGGTGTTTGTATGTGTGGAGGTGTGAAGAAAGGTTTGTAGGCAGGTGTTTGTGTGGTTGGAAAATAATTCATCAAGTGTATGCAAGTGTTTGAAGTGTGGAGGTTTGTAGGAAGAAGTTTGTATGTTTGTATGTGTGTAGGTGTTTGGATTTATAAGGGATTTGTGTCACAAGAAAAAAGGGGCAATTTTGTCCTTACTGAAATGTCAATAGCCATAAGGAGTGGGAGGGTCATTTGATCCTCTGAACCCGTCAGAATCAACTTTATTAACGGAAATCCTCACAAAATGACTAAACGAGATAATTCTCAAAATCGAAGGACCAGTTTGGCTATTAGTTCAAACTAGAGGGACTAAAATGAATTTAACCCTTATATATTATATATTATATATATTATATTATTATATATATATTATATATTATTATATTATATATAATATATAATATTAATATATAATATAATATATATATTTATATATTATATATATTTATATATTATATATATTTATATTTATATTTATATATATTATATTATATAATATATATATATTATTATATATTATATATTAATATATTAAATAATATATATTATATGTAAGTTCTTCAAGTTTGATTGGCTTATGTCGGTGACAAACCATAAGTGGGGTATGATGTAAGGGTAGCTTAGGCTTTTGATGGTTGGTATTTTGCAAAACCAAGGCCCTCTCAAGACCTCAAGAGAAGAAGCACCAAAGGTAAATTTCAAAGTGCTTACTTGCTTTGAAGAGATATAGTTGCACACACTCACAACTCATGCACAATTCTTATTCTTGTATGTTGTGTGTTTTTTTAATATATGTTTTTTTAATGTTCATTAATCTCTCTTCTTGCATGTTTAATTTAATTGCATCTTAGGATTAAAATGTCATGTCATATTAGATCATATAGGATGCATTTCATGGGAGGCACTGTACTCCCGCCCTTGGGCCACTCTACATATGGCGCCTACCAAAGGCAAAGAGCATTTTTTGCTCTTATTAGATGTACGCCACCCTACGTACAATGGGGCACCTGATGGATTTTTTCCATCGTTGTTCAACCGCCCTACATAGAGCGGGTGAATAGCAGCTCATTAGACTCAACAGTAATCGCTCCTTGATCGCCCAATTATCGCCCTTGGTGAACAGCGCCATGAAGAACATGTTCTTCATGTTCCCAGGTGTACCGTTGTACACCCGCCCTACATAGAGCGGGTGAACAGCGGTCAAGACATAAATTTGAAAAAATAATCAAAACAATGTCTCTTCATTTTGACACCTTATATATATGCCTCTTTATTATTATGTCAGTTTGTTGAGTTTAAAAATCATATTTTTCTCTTAGAACATTTTTCAAGAGAAAAACTCATTAGAGCTCACCTTTAAACACTCAAAGTAATTCATTTGTGCATCAAAGTTCATCTTGCATCATCTATGACCTCACAGGATGCATCCATGCATGGTCTTGCAACATCACATCTTGCTTAGTAAGGTTTTCACTAACTTCATCTAATTTTAGTGTCTTTCTTAACAAGTCATCTCTTTAATTACTTGTATGCTCTAAGAATATATTCTAGATACAAGATAGAGATTGTATGTGATGTATTGATTGAGTGTTGTATTGTGATAGCTATCTAAGTTTGCTTAATCTATGTTTAGCTAAGCTTTATGACATGTCATAAGCAAAG
Organism: Acer campestre; assembly: GCA_954870605.1. NCBI lineage: Eukaryota > Viridiplantae > Streptophyta > Magnoliopsida > Sapindales > Sapindaceae > Acer > Acer campestre. The sequence goes on along the minus strand of OX940803.1, from coordinate 28,301,447 downwards.
ATTGTTATCTAGGATTGTGATTATTGTTGTCTTTTATCCTAGATAAGCATTTAATGTAACCTAGCATTACTTGCTTTTTGAATTCATATTATTCACATTAAGTTTTTTAATCTCTTCATTGAGAAGTAAGTTTTGTGTCTACCGGTGAGTAGTGCAATCAAATTGGACTAGGTCCACTTTTATAGGCCTGCGGGTAGTGTTGGTGGGTTATAGACCATAAACTATGGTCAATAGATGTCTAAAAGAGGAAAAATGTGATGAATTTATAAGATTTTCAAATTAGGTCTAGGGTTGTAAATTACCAAAACACCCCTGACCATAGTAAATTACCATTTAGTCCAGCAGAGGGGGTCATTGTGTAATTTTCCCCACCAATCAGAATTGCACAGCAAGGGAGGTCGCTGTTTTGGCGTTCATGGCGAGCTTAGAATGCAAATGGCGAAGCAATCAGGTGCCAAAACAACTCCCTGTCGTCATGGCGACCTCGGAATCCAAACCGCAACCTCGATTTACATAGTTTGGTTGCGATTTGGGACTAGGGGCGACCTAAGGTAATTTGGGCGTGATATGGGCTGCCTGAATCCCACCATTTGGGACGCCGTGAGAGTTGCGACAGGGCTGCGGGTCGGTTGGCCATCCGTTTGGGTCACTTTCCGACCGACGGTAGGTCCGGGGAGAGTGCATTCCCGCCAACGGTGCAATTAGGGCTTGAAGGGGTTATGCCATGGCTGTTACGCGTGAAAGGGAGAAGACAATGAATAGTGTTGGGTTTATTCAGTAGATGAGTGGGGTGCAATGGGCTGCTGCCTTTGTCTTGAAAGTGGGGTGTGTTTAGAACAGATATGGGGTGTAATTGGGCCTGATTTGCAAAGGGGGTGGCTTGTGTTTGGGCCATGTCTGGGCCGCCTTCGTTTGGGCCTTATGCACTTTAGTGAAACGCACCATTTCACTTAAAGGCGTTGGGCTGCTTAAAACTTTAAGGTGCATTTAGACGATGGCTGGGGTGTATTCAGCGGCCCACTTACTCCAAAACGCACCGTTTTGCACAGTGATGTGGCGCTGCATGGCTGCTTTGCGTGGCTAATTGCAGTTAAGTCCCTGATCTCTTCCAATATCACAATAACTTCAATTCTTCCTCCAATAATTACCCTTTTGCCCCTATTTCACCAAAATTACTCCAATGCCCCTGAACTCTCTATAAATTCCTGAAAACACTTAATTTACACCATTAAATCATGAGATAATGCCTAAGAATCGAACAAAAGGAGAAGGATATGAGGGCCAAAATCATACCAATTTTGATTCGATCAAGCTCCTAAAGTTAACATTCCTCAACAAATGGCTCATCAAGGAAAGAGACCAATCATGCAAATTCAGCCGAGGAAGCAATCAAGTCTTGGTCAACAACAAAGATGGAGAGATCCATATCAACAACCAAAACAACCACAAAGTCATGGGAAGGTACCAATACATGGTTATGGTATGATTCCTAACTTTTTTCCTACATTTCATTTTTATGGTATTGATGGTCATGTTAGACTAAAGTTCTTTCATTATATTAAAATGTGTAGAGCTAAATGCATGATTGAAAAGAAAAATAGTATAGCCAAGATGCATGCTCCTAGGAATGAGAAAAGTAATTTGCATGATCCTAGGACATCTAGAGCCCATGTACCATTGACAACTAGGAGTGTTTCACCTAGGTGGATTATAATAGATGCTTACTTTTGTCACATTGCACAAATTGCCTTGAAGGTAAATTCTTCTAATTTTTGGTATTTAGATAGTGGGTGCTCTAGGCACATGACGGGAAATAAGAGTTTCTTCGAGACTCTTGTCATGGAGGAAGGAGGGATGTGTCACCTTTGCTAATGGATCCAAAAAGAGAGTTGTAGGGAAATGAACCATTTCCATTCCTAGATTACCCTCATTGTCCAATGCTTTACTTGTTGATGGCTTGAAAGCCAATTTGATATGCATTTATCATCTATGTGATGAAGGACTTTCCGTCTTATTTAGCAAAAATGATTGCTCAATCCTATTGCCCAATAGACAAACCTTATTAAAAGGTATGAGATCTAGCGAAAATTATTATTATTTTGAAGCTAGAATGGTCTCAAACAATGTGTCCAAGGATGAGTAAATCGAGTTGTGGCATGAAAGACTAGGCCACATGAACTTTTGGGATCTAAGGATCTCAGATAAGTTCAATATTATGTATGGCCGTCCCAAGCTTGGGAAGAAAGCCAATGGTATTTGTGGACCTTGCCAACAAGGAAAACAAACCAAAAGCAAGTATAAAAAGGTCAAGTATCTCTCCACCAAGGAGCCTCTAGAGCTTTTCCACATAGATCTTATGGGTCCCATACAAATCGAGAGTTTAGGTGGAAAGATATACATTTTTGTGTTGTGAAGATGATTTCTTTAGGTTCACATGGACACATTTCCTTAGAGAAAAATCCAAAACTTTTGACAAGTTTAAAATGCTTTGTACTAAAATTCAAAATGAAATGAATTCAAACATTAAAAGCATTAAATGGATAAAAAGTGACCATAGGAGGGAGTTTGAGAATGCCTACTTTGAAACCTAATGCAATAGCTTAGGTATCTCCTATGAGTTTTCAGCTCTTAGGACACCTCAACAACATGGATTTGTTGAGAGAAAAAATAGGGTCCTTTAAGAGATGGCCCGTGTCATATTGCTTAGCAACAATGTCCCTAGGAACCTATGGACCGAAGCTATCAATACGGCTTGCTATATAGGAAATAGAGTTTTCCTAAGACCCGGCACTAGGCAAACCTCCTAAGAATTATGGAGAGGTAGAAATTCAAATGTTAGCTACTTCCACTCATTTGGAAGCAAGTGCTACATTTTAAATAACCATGATCAACTTGGAAAATTTGATGCTAAGAGTGATGGGGGTATCTTTATTGGCTATGCCTTGAATAGTAGAGCCTATAAATCAATTTGAAGACTCAAAACATCATGGAATCATCCAATGTTGTCATTGATGATACAAGACTCAAGTCTAGTAACCATGATGAGGAGGTTGCTATAGATGATGACTCTCCCTTGGAGAAGGTTGTGGAAACTCCTAATGTTGGGATGTCTAACCTTGATGTAAAGGGCTCATAACCTTCTGATAGAGTTCCTCTCTTGAACTCTACAGAACCCGCTCCATGGGTTAAACAACTTCATGATAAGAATGACATCACTGGAGAAGTAAATGAGAGTGCTAGGATAGGCGTCAAATAGCTAATCTCATTAGCTACACATGCTACACCTCTCAAATTGAACCCAAAAAGGTTGATGAAACCTTAAAAGATGAATTTTGGGTTCTTGCCATGCAAGAAGAGCTAAACCAATTTGAAGGAAATGAGGTTTGGACTCTAGTTCCTAGGCCTAAGACCACTAATGTCATAGGCAACAAATGGATATATAGGAACAAATCCGATGAGGATGGCAATATTGTGCATAACAAGGTAAGGCTTGTTGCACAAGAGTGCTCTCAAATTGAGGGTATTGACTTTGAGAAAACATTTGCTCACGTTGCCCGTGTAGGGAAAAATACCGTAGTACACGCAGCGGAAGCGAGATTAAAAAAAAAGATTTAGTAGCTTTTAAAATTTTTCCTTTTATGAACCTTAACCCTTTAATTAATTAAACAATATATACCAAAAGATATCATACCTTTGTCGCGTGATCCGATTGACTATGCGTCGATGGTAATCCGCAAGATCTTCCAATCCAATCACGAACGTGAATCACCTAGAAGCGTGGTCTCCCTTTTCTTTGAATTGTATACCTGAGAATGGACAACAATACTTTTCTGTTTTCTGTTAGTCATAAAAATTCCAATAGATTATTAAGAATGTCCCGGTCACTTTTGAATTCACAATCGTTAGATTGAAACTCGCGTGAACCTTATTCGAAATTGTGCACAAGACCTCTTGATGTAAAGATCACTAGTGCACTATCGAAATAAGAACAATTCTTCTCACAATCTCTCTTGGCCGAATTTCACACTAGTCTAAGAGTTGGATTTTATTTTTCTCTAGCAAAAGAAAAATCTATCAATTGCAAAAACTAGGGTTTATCAAAAATATACAAACGCATATTTTTCTATATTGTGGCCGATATTACACAAAGAAAAAAAAATATCACTTTTTGTACGCCTAATATGTATATGTTTGTATATCAATCACTGCATGCCTATAATATATTTGTATATTTCATGTGTATAATAATATATGTGGTTTAATTACCACATGTGTCAACATATAAACCTTCCACAAACCCACCGCCTCACTCTCCCTCCCTTATATCACCAACCTTTGCCTATAAATACAAGTTAGTCACAATTGTATTAGTTTACTGTTAAATCATCAATTCAAGGCAATTTCAAATTTCAACAAGTAATTCTCTTCTCCTACTCTCACTCTCTCGCATCTCATTTTTCTCTTCATCTAATAGCATATCTCTCTTTCAATTTTAATTGTTACTCAATTTATCATTTTGTTCTTCATCTTTTATTTCAATTATTTTATAACACGTTATCAGCACGATTGTATGTAAGTAGAAAGGATCCCCTAATGGGTGATTTACTTACATCTCAACATTCTGGGTCTATATACAGTTTCGTATAACAAAATGGCTATGCCGTCAACGGAACCTATATATATAGTTCTGGATTTATTTATTTATACTTATTTATTTTTGCGCAATATATGAGACTGGCTTATGCTGTGTCTCGGGACTGGCTTTATGCTGTGTCTTAGGACTAGCTTTATGCTGTGTCTCCGGATAAACTGTTTAAATATTCAGTATTTATTTTTACGCAATATATGAGACTGACTTATGCTGTGTCTCGGGACTGGCTTTATGCTGTGTCTTAGGACTGGCTTTATGCTGTGTCTCCAGATAAACTGTTTAAATATTCAGTATTTATTTTTACGCAATATATGAGACTGGCTTATGCTGTGTCTCGGGACTGGCTTTATGCTGTGTCTCAGGACTGGCTTTATGCTGTGTCTCCAGATAAACTGTTTAAATATTCAGTATTTATTTTTATGCAATATATGAGACTGGCTTATGTTGTGTCTCGGGACTGGCTTATGCTGTGTCTCAGGACTGGCTTATGCTGTGTCTCCAGATAAATTGTTTAATTTATTATTTATTATGCTCTTTAATTACATTCATACTAAATTAAATTTGCAATCTAATTTACAGAAAAAGGAAGTTGTAAGCATGGCTAAACTTGCAAATCTGAAGTTTGATGCACTCCAAGTTTCGGGAGACAATTATATGTCTTGGGTTATTGATGCGGGATTATACTTAAAATCCCAAGGCTTGTATTATACCATTGATGATGGTAGCCAGGCTAATGAACAGGATAAATCCACAACAATGGTGATACTTCGTCATCACTTACATGAAAATCTAAAAGCTCAGTATCTTACTGTCACAGAACCTGAAGATCTGTGGCAAGAGCTAAAAGATCGTTATGATCATCAGCATGATGTAACATTACCAAATGCTAGATATGAATGGCAACATTTACGATTTCAGGACCATAAATCAGTTTCTGAATATAATTCTGCTCTGTTTAGAATCACCACAAGGTTGAAATTATGTGGTGAAGAGGTATCTGAAAAGGACATGTTGGAAAAGACTTTCACAACCTTCCATGCCTCGAACATAATATTGCAACAGCAATATCGAGAACGCAGATTCTCAAAATATTCAGAATTGATCTCATGCCTTTTAGTAGCAGAAAAAAATAATGAGCTACTGATAAAAAATCACGGATCACACCCGACTGGTTCTACAGCATTCCCAGAAGTGAATGCTAATACTGTTGGATATCGTGGTCGTGGTCGTGGTCGAGGCCGTGGATATAATCGTAATTTTGATCATGGTCGTGGTAATGGTCGTAATCCTGATCGCGGCCGTGGTTATGGTAATAATATTGGCCGGGGCCGTGGTCGTAATTTTAAAAGAGGGCGTGGGAATCCTGGATCAGGTGGCTATAATCAAAACGCACAACAAAAGTGGAATGTTTATGATGCCAAACAGTATAAGGGAAAAAATGTTCAGAATAGACCTAATACAAACGACAATGTTTGTTTTAGGTGTGGCTGTTATAATCATTGGTCGAATGAATGTAAAACACCTAAGCACTTAGTGGATTTGTATCAAGCATCAATCAGTGGAAAGGGAAAGAAACCTGAAACTCATTTCATTGAAGATTCATATCCGAGGGATATTACACATCTCAATGTTACAGATTTCTTTTCAGACCCGAAAGACGTGCCAGCTGCTTCAATTGGTGATGGGAATGTCCATACCAATTAAATACTACTTACAGTAGTAGTGTTATGTTATTTTGTTCATGTAAAATATTTCTCGAAGTAATATATCTACTTTTTGAATCACTTTGTCTGATATGCTTTTTATTTTTCTTTATGAAGCATACAAAATGAATCCAAACGATAAATTGGAGGTTATTGAAAAGCTAGAAGCAGAAGATATATGTTTAGTTGATAGTGCAACAACTCATACAATTCTGCGGAGCCAAAAATATTTTACAAATTTAACTTTACTCAGAGCAAATGTTAATACAGTATCAGGTCCAACGGATCTAGTAGAAGGCTCTGGAAGAGCCACGATATTGTTACCAAACAATACTAAAATATGTATTGATGATGCATTATATTCAAGTAGATCCAGGAGGAATCTACTTAGTTTCAAAGATATACGGAGGAATGGATATCATATTGAAACTATGAATAAAGATAACATTGAATATCTGTGCATTACTTCTCATAATTCACTCCAGAAACTCATTATAGAAAAGCTGCGTGCTTTATCTTCTGGATTATATTACACTATTATCAAAAGTGTAGAAGTTTATGCAGTTGTGAATCAGAAATTCTCAGATCCAAAAATGTTTGAACTTTGGCATGACCGTCTCGGTCACCCAGGATCTACAATGATGCGTAGAATCATTGAGAATTCCCATGGGCATCCATTAAAGAACCAAAAGATCTTTTTATCCCATGAGAATTTATGTATTGCATGTTCCCAAGGGAAATTAACAATAAAACCATCTTTTTCTAAAATTGGTTTTGAATCCCCATCATTTTTACAAAGAATTCAAGGGGATATATGTGGACCTATTCATCCACCAAGTGGACCATTTCGTTATTTTATGGTTCTAATTGACGCATCCGTCAGATGGTCACATGTATGCTTATTATCAACACGTAATGTTGCTTTTGCAAGATTACTTGCACAGATTATCAGGCTTCGGGCTCATTTTCCCGATTATTCAATTAAATCCATACGCCTTGATAATGCTGGTGAATTTACCTCCAAGGCATTTGATGAATATTGTAAAGTGGCTGGGATTGATGTTGAACATCCAGTTCCACATGTTCATACTCAGAATGGATTAGCAGAATCACTCATTAAACGTGTCCAGATAATTGCAAGGACTTTACTATTACGAACGCAATTACCAATTTCTGTATGGGGGCATGCTATTTTACATGCTGCTGCATTAATCCGGCTTCGACCCACTGCTTATCATCAGTATTCACCAGTACAACTTGTACTTGGTCATCAACCAGACATATCTCATTTACGTACATTTGGGTGTGCAGTATATGTCCCAATTGTACCAACGAAAAGAACTAAAATGGGACCCCAAAGGCATTTGGGAATATATGTTGGTCTTGATTCACCATCAATAATTAGATATCTGGAACCCTTGACTGGTGATCTTTTTACAGCACGGTTTGCGGATTGTCATTTTGATGAGACAAATTTTCCATCATTAGGAAAAAGAGAGGCTTCCTCTGAAGAGAAGCGTGAACTTTCCTGGAAAATTCCTAGTCTAATTCATTTAGACCCATATACATCTCAATGTGAGAATGAAGTACGTAGGATAATACATCTTCAAGAAATAGCAAATCAGTTACCAGATGCATTTACAGATGCTACTAGGGTAACAAAATCATACATCCCAGCTATTAATGTACCAGCACGGGTGATTGTTCCAGAAAAACAATCTAAACAAATGATAGCAAAAGAATCATCCATTACACGCCAGAAGCGTGGTAGACCATTTGGCTCAAAAGATATTGTTCCTCGAAAAAGGAAAATAAATAAATCCACTTTCTCTAAGTTAACTCCAGAAGAGTTAAATGTCCCTGAAGGGACACAAGTTACTAAAGTGACAAAATCCCCTATGGAGGAAGAAATCTCTGAAAAAATACAAGAGTGTAGAAATGAGGAAATTTCTATAAATTATACAAGAGAATTGTGGAATCGTGAAGAAACAATCATCGATGATATATTTTCATACACAGTGGCAACTGAAATTATAAATGATGATTATGAACCTCATAATCTCGATGATTGTAGACAAAGGTCTGATTGGCCCAAATGGAAAGAAGCAATTCAAACATAGTTGACTTCATTGGCCAAACGTGAAGTATTTGGGTCAATAATCCAGACACCTGAAAACGTCAAACCTGTTGGGTACAAATGGGTTTTTATACGGAAACGTAATGAGAAAAACGAGGTCGTAAGATATAAGGCACGACTCGTAGCACAGGGTTTCTCACAGAGACCTGGCATCGATTTTGATGAGACATATTCACCAGTGATGGATACAATTACGTTTCGATTTCTAATAAGCATGACTGTCTTGGAAAAACTTGAAATACGTCTAATGGACGTAGTGACTGCTTATCTATATGGTTCACTGGATTCAGATATTTACATGAAAATCCCTGAAGGGTTTAAAATGCCAGAATCATGTAACTCAAGACCTCGTAATTTGTATTCGATAAAATTACAAAGATCCTTGTATGGATTAAAACAATCTGGACGGATGTGGTACAACCGTCTCAGTGAATATCTGATAAAAGAAGGATATATTAATAATCCTATCTGTCCATGTGTTTTCATTAAGAAATCGGAATCTGGATTTGCTATCGTAGCAGTTTATGTTGATGATATGAATTTAATTGGAACTCCTGGAGAGCTTCAGAAAACTGCTGAATACTTGAAAAGGGAATTCGAAATGAAAGATCTGGGAAAGACAAAATATTGTCTCGGCCTTGAGATCGAACATAGATCAAATGGAATACTTGTCCATCAATCAGCTTATACCGAAAAGATTTTAAAAAGATTTCATATGGATAATGCTCATCCATTAAGTACTCCTATGGTTGTTAGGACTCTTGATCCCAAAAAGGATCCATTCCGCCCAAAAGAAAATGGTGAAAAGATACTTGGTCCTGAGGTACCATATCTTAATGCGATTGGTGCTTTATTATATTTGGCTCAGTGTACTAGACCAGATATTGCATTCTCTGTGAATGTACTGGCTAGATTTAGCTCAGCACCAACTCGAAGGCATTGGAATGGAATCAAACATCTTTTCCGTTACCTTAGTGGAACGAAAGATATAGGATTATTTTATACAAAGTCTAACAATTTTTCAGGTTTACTTGGTTATGCTGATGCCGGGTATTTGTCTGATCCCCACAAAGCTCGTTCACAAACGGGATATGTTTTTACATATAATGGCACAGCAATATCCTGGCGTTCCACAAAACAGACTTTGGTTGCTACATCATCTAACCATTCTGAAATCATCGCACTTCACGAAGCCAGTCGAGAATGTGTTTGGTTAAGGTCAGTTATTCATCATATTCAGAATACTTGTGGATTTTTATCATCTACAGAAATGCCAACACAGATATTTGAAGATAATGCGGCTTGCATTGCTCAAATTAGAGGAGGATATATCAAAGGAGACAGAACCAAACATATTTCTCCTAAATTCTTCTATACTCATGAGCTTCAGCAGAACCGACAAATTGATGTTAAGCAAATACGGTCTACAGATAATTTTGCAGATCCGTTTACCAAATCATTGCCTACATCAACTTTTGAGAAGCTGGTATATGGAATAGGCATGCGTCGACTTTCTAAATTACAAGATTAAATACTGAAGTTTTATGAGGGGGAGCGTTCAATCAAGGGGAGCAAAGTTTTGAATGGACATATGTGCACTATACTCTTTTTCCCTTCGATCAGGTTTTTTCCCACTGGGTTTTCCTGACAAGGTTTTTAATGAGATAGTTTGTAATGTCCAACCCCATTAAATTCAGGAGATCATTGTATATGTTTTACTTAGGTTTTATCCCATTGAGTTTTTTCCCTAAAAGATTAACACATGTGGTATAAACCCAAGGGGGAGTATTATAATATATGTGGTTTAATTACCACATGTGTCAACATATAAACCTTCCACAAACCCACCGCCTCACTCTCCCTCCCTTATATCACCAACCTTTGCCTATAAATACAAGTTAGTCACAATTGTATTAGTTTACTGTTAAATCATCAATTCAAGGCAATTTCAAATTTCAACAAGTAATTCTCTTCTCCTACTCTCACTCTCTCGCATCTCATTTTTCTCTTCATCTAATAGCATATCTCTCTTTCAATTTTAATTGTTACTCAATTTATCATTTTGTTCTTCATCTTTTATTTCAATTATTTTATAACAATGTGCCAATTAATGCACGTCTCTCATATATATATATGTTTTAGTTTCAAACAAACACTTCATGCATTATATAATATATATTGTTTTGTTTCAAAAATACTGCATGCATATATGTATGTATAATTTATATATACCGCATGCATATATGTATAAAAACTATATATATATTCCGCATGCATACATATAAATTATATATCTACTATATATTCCACATGCATATATATATAATATACAAACCTTAATCCAACTCTTTAGTGTATTTGTGACTATATAAAAGACTTCCTAATTTGACTAAACAAATAAAGTCTTTTATATTTAATATAATACTAATAGTAGTATACTACTAGGAAACATATTTCCTAATCAGAAAAAGATTTGATTTTTAATTAAATAATTAATTAACATATTAATTAATTTTCATTTAATTAAATAATAAAATAAAACAATATTATGGGCTAAAATTTAGCCATTGCCGCCCATGACAAGAACTTGGGCCTACATATTGTTTTCCTATTTTATTTAATCCATTTGGACTTTAATAAAAAGCCCACATGTGAACTAGACCCATTCTTACTAAAAGAAACAAGCCCACATGCCTTTCATTAATATATTAATATAATTAAACAGCCCATTAAATAAATAATGTGCAAATTATATTCTTAATATATTAAATACAATTCTAAATGGACCCATAATTGGTCCGGTAGAATATATCAAGTGATCCATGCAAGTCCGTGTGGATTGGGGATCTTGGCGGGCTATCTAAATTTAAGCTTCAATAGACATAACCTAATCACAATCAACAAATGATTCACTTAGGTCCGATCCATTAATTTTAACTCATTCCACTAAAGAGCTAAAATTGAACTCTTAAATAAAGACAGAAAAGGAAGAAGTTCCTCATTCATACCCTAGACAATCATGTTGGAGATAGTGTATCCTCGTGATTAATATCTGTAATCGCCAAGAGTTCATAGACCGCCTATAACTCTCCAAGTTACCATATTTACTCATATGACCACGTTTTGAACTTGGATATTTTGACTTGTCCAGAAGCCATGTTTTCAATAGACACTATCGAAAACTCAACGTTGAGATTTAATATCCAATTACCTCAAAACATCCATATGATGATATTATACTCTCATTTAATAAATGGAGCCACGATGTCCATATCTATAAATGAAGTCCTCTATCGATTAACAAATGAATATCACCAAACTATCGAGGATAGACTATGCGATATAATCGTACTCATTGATAACTCAAATGATATCACTTGCAACCATAAGTCCATCATTTATCTCAGAATTGAGATAGACTCTCCGATTGTCCTGATAATGAAATTACTTTTATCTACTGACGGTTATAGATAAAGTATTTCATTGTGATCCAGTTCAATGCACCCAGTGCACTAGATTCTTTTGCTCGAAGACACTCCGATGATTTTAGACTCATCATATCTCATTTGATCCCACTCAAATGCTAGCAAAAGAATTCTACAACTTTAACAAGATAAAGGTGCCCAACCTTTAACTTAAGTTGTGAACAATATTCAAGACTAACTAAAGAATTGTGTCTGCCACATACATATCCAGATGTACGAACAATTCTTCTTTTCTCATAGTCTTTAGACCTTATGATTATTTACTTTTGACAATTATAATATTAAACTATAAATGCTATAAGATTTGTTTAAACCAGAAATCACTTTATTAATATGAAAAAGATTGTTAATTACAATATTACACTCTTGCTATTGAGCATAATCCTAACAGCCCGTTTAGAGTCCATTAGGCTTATCTTATCCATTTCTTGTGTGCACAAGTTCAAATTGCACTAAATGGATGTGAAGAGTGTCTTCCTCAATAGCCTCTTGCAAGAGGAAGTGTTTGTTGAGCAACTCAAGGGGTTTGTGGATGGATACCACCCCAACCATGTCTATCACCTCAAAAAGGCAAGGTTGAAACAAGCACCGATGGTTTGGTATGAGTGCCTCACTCAATTTCTTGTTAACAATGACTACACAAGGGGTAGTGTTGACAAGATTCTATTCATCAAGAAAGACAATGATGAGCTTTTTATAGCTTAAATATATGTTGATGATATAATGTTTGGCTCCACTAACAACATCAAAGTCCAACAATTTTTTGATATCATGTCTCATAAATTTGAGATGAGTCTTGTTGGTGAGCTAAGTTACTTCCTAGCTTTGCAAATTAAGTGATTGAATGATGGGATTTTTATAACCCAAGCTAAATATGCAAAGAACCTAGTGAAGAAGTTTGGACTTGAGAGTGCCAAACATTGTGATACACCCATAAGTACCACTTTGAAGCTAAGCAAGGATGCTAGTGGAAAAAGTATGAAACAAACTCTTTATCGGGGCATGATTGGTAGCTTACTTTATTTGACCACAAGTAGGCCCGATATATCTTTTAGTGTGGGTGTGTGTGCTAGGTACCAATCGGATCCTAAGGAGTCCCATCTCTCTTATGTTAAAAGAATCATTCGCTATGTAAATGGGACATCTAACTTTGGGATTTGGTACTCTTTTGACACTAATGCTAGCTTGGTTGGCTTTAGTGATGCGGATTGGGCAGGGAATTGCGATGATAAGAAGCACACATTGGGCATTTGCTTCTTTCTAGGCAACAACTTGGTGTCTTGGTTTTGCAAGAAGCAAAACTCAATTTCTTTGTCCATGGCCGAGGCCGAGTACATAGCCACGGGGAGCGGATGCACACAACTCCTATGGATGAAGCAAATGCTAGTCGACTACGAATTCAACCTAGGTACACCCACCCTCTTTTATGATAATATGAGTGCTATTAATATTTCCATGTATCCGATACAATACTCTAGGACTAAGCATATTGACATTTATCATCATTTCATTAGAGAACTAGTTAAAAATAAATGTATAGTACTTAAACATGTAGGTACTAATTATCAACTAGCAAACTTATTTACTAAACCCTTATATGCAACTAGGTTTAAAACACTTAGTAGATCTATTGGGATATGTCTCATGGAGTGATGTGTTTTGGTGATTGACCCCATATGGGGAACTCAAGCAAAGAGTGCTATTGAATACTTGTCGCATGCAAATATTTGAAAAATTTTATGCTTCTTTGTTAATTGCTTGAGTAGCTTGGTTGCACATATGTTATATGTTATTTTCTTCAATAAGTGTGAACCATGCTTTAATTACAATCCATGTCATATTTATGTTCAAACATGCATTTTTGGACAGGGAGATTTTCATAGGAAGTACGATTTGAATGATCTATAGTTATCTCCAAGACATGATGATTCTTTAATAACATGCTAATGACATATGAAAAGCATGAAATTCAAATAACATACTCAAATGAAAAGGCATGAATTGATGATTGCAAATTCTTAAATGCAAAACATTGTGTGAAAAAGCTAATGAGACTCAAATGAATAAAGGATCTCTTAAGGATTTAACAATCCAAATGTTTCTCTTTCTTTATTTGTTGAACATGGCTACTATCATACGGGTATCATTCTCGGAAAAATCAAATAGGGTGCAAAGTTTCTCATGCCATGTTTTTCTTCTTAAGTTAGATAAAGTTGCTCTTAAATTAAATTCAATGAAATCTCTACATTCTTGCTTCTCTCATGACAAATGGTGAAATTGGTTTGAATTCTATTGGAAACCTTTTTCATTTGCTTTGCCAAATACCATAGTATTTTGGACTTGAATGCAACATGTCTTGTATGCAAAGCATTTTTATTCACACATTTTCATTAAAATAAATCTCCTTGTTTCTCTCCAATTATGAGTTGCATAAAGTGGCTTATATGATTATGCAAATATCTTGTATGCTACTATCTCTTTGTAAGGAAAATACACATGGCAGAAGCGAAAAATTGATTTGTATATTTTAAAAAATTTCCTTTTTAAAGATAAACCTTAACCCTTGATTAATTAACATATAATAAAAGATATCATACCTTTTCACGTGATGATTGATGTGGCGTCGATAGTAATCCGTAAGATCTTTCAATCCAATCACGAACGTGAATCACCTAGAAGTGTGGGCTCCCTTTCTTTGAATTTTGTACCTAAGGATAGATAACAAAAAACTTTTTCTTTTGTTAGTCACAATAATCTTCCGAGAGAAAACGAAAAACGTTCGGTCACTTTTGAATTCTTAATCTTTTGATCGAAACTCGTGTGAACCTAATTCGAAGTTGTGCACATAGCCTTTTTTGATTTAAAAGCTACTAGTGCACTATGGCTATCACTCAAGTGACACTCGAAATAGAACGAGGTCGGAGAGTAGCACAATAGTAAGTAAAGTTCGTTCCCACAAGGATCAAGTGATCGATTACCGAAATTGATTAGCCTATTTGTTATTCAAACAATCGAAAAGGTTGGTTTTCCAATTAAGCAAATTAAACTAAACTAAAATAAAACTAAATGCTATTGCGAAAAAGAAATAACACGAAAATAAACACAAGTGTAATAATAGAGAGAAATATGCTAGGATTTGACTACACCCCACCCTATGTCGATTTCCGTTCTAGACTCAACTATTCACCCAAAACATGCTCAAGTATTTCATAGATTCATGCACCCAAATGTTAACCCACAATCTCGGTCAAGTAGAATAGATCGCACCCAAAATCATACCCAAGCCTATCTCTCGATTACTCATAATATATGAATGAGTTCATTAAGAACCTTGGCACACTAAGGAATCCTATACGCTAGCCTAAGTAGGTCTACTTTTCTAGACATGTATAGAGGGCATTTTATCGAGCACGTGGTGCACGTCTCCGGTCAGTACATAACACACCACAAAAATTCATTCAAAAGGAGATCAATCAATTGAAAGCTTTAAGCACACAAAAATACCCATACAAACCACACTTGCACAAAATGAATAAACAAAGGTCAATACATATAAATATTCATAGGTGGGGTTCATCAAATCCTAACAATGAAAGTTTAGCTCATATTACAACTAATAGCCATACAACAAGTGAAGAAAATACACACAAAGGCAAAGCATATATATGCAACCATTTGAAGTGAGTGTGTGCAACCTAAATCTCTTCAAATTAAGAAGTCAAGATCTCGTAGCTACCTTCCATGAAGCTCTTGAAATCCACAATGAGGTCCTTAAACATTTGAGTAGAATTTCTTCAATTCTAAACTACCCTTACAAGATTAAACCCTATTGTGACTTTGTCACCGAAATTAGCCAATTAAAAAGTGAGGCAGTTACAAATATATATTGCAGTTTGTAAAGCATATCCCTAAAAAGAAATAGGAAGCATTGAATAACTCAACATAGACCCAACCATGTCCAAAAGAGTTCTATTTCTCCTTTCTGCTACCCCATTTTGTTGAGGTGTACCTAGCGTAGAAAACTGAGAAATTATCCCATTGTCAATAAGATATTGATGAAACTCACCAGATAGATATTCTCCACCACAATCAGATCTTAAGATTTTTATGTGTTTCTCAAGCTAATTTTCTACTTCAGCTTTAAATGCTTTGAACATGTCAAAGGCATCCGACTTATGTCTCATGAGATACACATAACCAAATCTCGAGTAATCATCTGTGAAAGTGATGAAGTACTCATATCCACCTCTAGCTTGAATGCTCATAGGACCACATACATCAGTGTGTATTATTCCTAAACATTCAGTGGATCTTGTGCCTTTAGTCGTGAATGACCTTTTGGTCATTTTACCTTCCAAATAGGATTCACATGTTGGTAGATCATCGACCTTTAAGTCACCTAAAGGTCCATCACTAACCAATCTTTTAATCCTATTAAGGTTAATATGACCTAGGCGCAAATGCCATAGGTAGGTTTCATCTTTTGATAATTTTATTCTTTTATGATTAGGTTCCGTTGATTCCATGTCTAACAAGTGAGAGATATTTCTTTGTAAATAGAATATACCGTTTTCCAATGTACTTTTGCAAACAAATTTATCATTCTTACTAATAATAAAATCTTTATTAAAAGTAATCGAATATCCAAATTTATTTAAACAAGAAATTAAAATTAAATTCCTCTTGAGGTACATAATAAACGTCTATCAAATCTAAATTCCTATTAGAATCTAGATTAACTCTAATATCTCTCACTGAACTGGCAAACACCAGCGCTCCGTTGCCCAAACGCAAGTTGATTTCATTCTTATTCAGTCTTTTCCTTACCTGGAACCCCTCCATCTTGGTATTCCCAAGTTGCTTTTTCTTCTGTTGTTTCTTGACCTTTTTACGGGTTTTAACAGTAGTAACTTTACCAATCATATGAATCATAGTGGATTCATAAGTAGGAACATGTGGTTTAGGAATAATTAGAACAAACTTATGTTTTCCAGCTTGCAGCAACGACCCAATTTTCCTTTTCCATGTGACATAATTATCACCAGTTAAAGTATTATCTTTTAGGATGTTGATTAGGGATGGGGTCATGATTTATGAATAAAACCAAAATATATATAAGTAAATAATCATGATAAAGCACTTTCAAATAATTATCTTGAATTAAATAAATAATTCAATCGTAAAAATTCAACGGTGATCCAACACCCATAAAAGTCATGCCTCCTTTGGGAGTTCGTACCATTTACTAGTTGGACAAGGTCCTACCTAATTGTTAACATAACATCCAGCGTTTTCAATTTTAGCCTTGCAATTTTATTGACAAGAACTTTTGGGAGGATATCAATAAAACCACATTGAGTGTGTTACCAACATATCAACCTTTAATATTTTCTCTCACAAAAATCCCTCCTTTGAGAATAGATCTCATTTAAGTCAATTGTCTAGCCTATCCTTGTAAGGAAGTATATTGTTAAATTCCATTCCTGGATACCCCTTGGGGGGTTATCACACGAAACATAAAGCTCAACTAACCTTGGAGGCCATACGTGTTTCAAAACACCTTCTCCCACTCAATTATTTAAGGCATGTGATTAAATTTCGTAGAATGATTTACCAAGTTATCTAGATGCCAATTAGATACCTAAATCATTCATTGCATGTTCATACCAAAAGAGATATATGAGTGGCACTCCTATTCTATATGACATGTTATCAAACAAAAACAAATATTGTAATATTTACGGAAAATAAATAGCCACAATTTTTGTTCATCCTAGAAAAACAAGTAAATTACATTTGTTGGAAATACAAAAACCCTAACTTGGCGAACAAGTCATCAAGCGGTTATCACATGCGCGCACCTTGGCTGCCCTACCCATGGGCGTGCATATGCACCCAGCCCCCATGGGCAGCCGTGCACCCCACACCGCAACAAACGCAACTGCTCGCTTTTATGTGCGCATGCTTGTTGCTTTGGTGCGCATGGTGTAGGTTTGGTTCCAGTTGCTTCCTTTTTCTGCTTCCAATTCTTCAACTCTTCGATTCTTCGATATATGAATATATTACAGCAGAATTTTAACATATAAAATACTGCAGTTTTTTTTTTTTTTATGTACTGCAATATTTTTTAATACAATATATATTGCAGTATTTTTATTTTAATACAATATTTTCTGCAGTATTTTTATTACGATAGCAAAAATCAAAAATCCAAAAAAAAAAAAAAAAAAAACACTTAGCAACTACCAAGAAGGAATTATGACGATAATAGACCACCCTTCTTGTTACAATTCCAAAACAAATATACATTGAAATTCGATCTAGCGCCAAAATCGAGCAACAACAAATCATATTATAATAACATATATAAATCCATACATTCCAATGAAATTATATATGAGAATACCTAGAGTGCCATCTCTTTCTAAAACATGCATATTCACAATAAAAGAAATAGATTCATGTATATTTACATCAATTAATAAAGGGTACAACCAAGGCTCTGATACCAATTGTAGGGAAAATACTTGCGGCGGAAGCAAAAAATTGATTTGTATATTTTAAAAATTTTCCTCTTTAAAGATGAACCTTAACCCTTGATTAATTAACATATAATAAAAGATATCATACATTTTCACGTGACGATTGATGTTGCATCGATAGTAATCCGTAAGATCTTCCAATCCAATCACAAACATGAATCACCTAGAATTGTGGGCTCCCTTTCTTTGAATTGTGTACCTGAGGATGGATAACAAAAAACTTTTTCTTTTATTAGTCACAATAATCTTCCAAGAGAAAACGAAGAACGTTCATTCACTTTTGAATTCTCAATCTTTTGATCGAAACTTGCGTTAACCTAATTCGAAGTTGTGCACAAAACCTTTTTTGATTTAAAAGCTACTAGTGCACTATCGAAATAAAACACTTCTTCTCTCTATTTCCTCTTGGCCGAAAATCACACACTAGTCTTTAGAGTAGGATTTATTTTTCTAAGCAAAATAAAATATTTTCTCAAGCCAGAAGAAGTGTGGCCGAATTCTACACTTTTTAATATATAGGTCGCTGAAATCCTTCTTCAAAATTATTTAGGGTTGGCTGAATTCTATGATAGGAAAACTAGGTGGTGACTGAAATCCTCACTCCAAGAGGACTCCTATCAATCTTTAGAATCCAAACTCTAATCCAACTCTTTAATGTATTATCCTATTATGACTATATCATAAGACTTCCTAATTTGACTAGATAAATAAATTCCTTTTATTTATTTACTTATCAAATAAAGTCTATGATTCTTATTATACTACTAACAATAGTATAACAATAAGAAATCTATTTCCTAGATAGAAAAAGATTTTGAATTTTAATTAAATAATTAAGTAATTAATTAGCTTCCATTTACTTAATAATAAAATAATAAAATATATATTACCTTTCCGCCCACCATGTGCATTATATTGTTTTTCCATTTTATTAAATCCATTGGACCTTAGTAAAAAGTCCACATGTGAACTAGATTCATTCTTACTAAAAGAAACAAGTCCACATGCCTTTAATTAATACATTAATATAATTTAATAGCCCATTAAATAAATAACGTGCAAATTATATTCTTAATGTATTAATTGCAATTCTATATGGACCAATAAATTAGTCCGGTAGAATATATCAAGTGATCCATGTAAGTCCGTGTGGATTGAGGATCTTGGCGGGCTATCAAAATTGAAGTTTCAATAGACATAACCCAATCACAATCAACAAATGATTCACTTAGGTTCGATCTATTAATTTTAGTTCATTCCACTAAAGAACTAAAATTGCACTCTTAAATAAAGATAGAATAAGTAAATCTTTCACATTTATACCATAGACAATCTTATTGGAGATAGTGTATCTTCATGAAGAATATCAGTAATCGCCAAGAGCTCACAGACCGCCTATAGCTCTCCTAGTTACCATATTTACTCATATGACCTCATTTTGAACTTGGATATTTTGACTTGTCCAGAAGCCATGTTTCAGTAGACACTATCGAAAACTTAAAGTTAAAATTTAATATCCAATACCTCAAAATATCCATATGATGATATTCTACTCACATATAATAAATGGAGTCACGATGTCCATATCTATAAATGAAGTCCTCTATCGATTAGCAAATGAATACCACCAAACTATCGAGGATAGACTATGCTATATAATCGTACTTATTGATAGCTCAAATGATAACACTTGTAACCGTAAGTCCATCATTTATCTCAGGATGAAGATAAACTCTCTGATTGTCCTCAAAGTGAAAACTTTTATCCACTAACGGTTCTAGATAAAGTATTTCACTATGATCATATTCAATGCACTTAGTGCACTAGATTATTTTATGCAAAGACACTACACTTTGATGATTTTAGACTCATCATAGCACATTTGATCCCACTCAAATGCTTGCAAAAGAATCTACAACTTTAATAAGATAAAGGTGTCCAACCTTTACCTTAAGTTGTGAAGATTATTCAAGACTAACTAAAGAATTGTGTCTACCTCATACATATCTAGATATATAAACAATTCTTCTTTTATCATAGTCTTTTGACCTTATGATTATTTACTTTTGACAATTATAATAATTAAACTATAAATGCTATAAGATTTGTTAAATCAGAAATCACTTTATTAATATGAAAAGATTGTCAAACACAATATTAAACTCTTGCTATTGAGCATAATCTTAACACTCTCTTTGCTACAAGTGACCCGGTTAAGAAATACTCATTTGCCTATATCATGACAAAAGGGGGGGGGGGGGGGGGGGGGGGTGGTGTAGAATGTGGTAAGGGGAGTTATGCTATTTGTAGTAGCTAATGTGCATATTAGGGAGATTACATATTGAGGGGGAGTAACATGTTGAGGGGGAGCATTGCATTGCACATTCATTGCACATTCATTGCATAATGTGCATGTTTTCTTTAAATGAAAAATTCTTAATGCAAATGCCTGTTTATAACCTCACTTGTTCATCTCACATACACTTGCTTTGGAAAGTGTAATTCATTTTGTTTTGATGGATTAATAGTTCTACAAGAGATTGAAGACTTGAAGTTTTATTTGTTCTTATCTCTTTGTAATGTAGATTATCATTGTTGACCTTTAGATTCATTTTTGTTGTGAGGATCAATGTGAGTGGTGGTTTTGTCACGAAATAGCCAAAAGGAGAGATTGTAAGTTCCTCAAATTTGATTGGCTTATTTTGGTGACAAACCACATGTGAGGTTTGCTGTAAGGGTAGCTTAGGCTTTTGATGGTTAGTGCTTTGCAATACCAAGGCCCTCTCAAGACCTCAAGAGAAGAAGAAAAGGTAAATTTCTAAGAGCTTACTTGCTTTGAAGAGATACTCATAACTCATGCATAATTCTTATTCTTGTATGTTGTGTGTTTTTTTAATATGTGTGCTTTAATGTTCATTAATCTCTCTTCTTGTATGTTTAATTTAATTGCATCTTAGGATTAAAATGTCATGTCATATTAGATCATATAGGATGCATTTCATGGGAGGCGATGTACACTCGCCCTTGGGCCGCTCTACGTACAGCGCCTACCAAAGGTAAAAAGCATTTTTTGCTCTTACCCGCTGTACGCCGCCCTACGTACAGCGGGGCACCTGATGGATTTTTTTCATCGCTGTTCAACTGCCCTACGTAGAGCGGGTGAACAGTGGCTCACCAGACCTGAGAGCAATCACTCCTTGATCGCCCAATTATCGCCCTTGGTGAACAACAACCATGAAGAACATGTTCTTCATGTTCTTAGGTGTACTGTTGTACACCCGCCCTACGTTGAGCGAGTTAACAGCGGTCAAGGCATAATTTTGAAAAAATAATCAAAACGATGTCACTTCATTTTGACACCCTATATATATATGCCTCTTTATTATTAGGTCAGTTTGTTGAGTTTAAAAATCATATTTTTCCCTTAGAACATTTTTCAAGAGAAAAATTCACAAGAGCTCTCCTTTAAACACTCAAAGTAATTCCTTTGTTCATCAAAGTTCATCTTGCATCATCTATAACCTCATAAGATGCATCCATGCATGGTCTTGTAATATCACATCTTAGTTGGTAAGGTTTTCACTAACTTCATCTAATTTTAGTGTCTTTCTTAACAAGTCATCTCTTTAATTACTTGTATGCTCTTAGAATATATTCTAGGTACAAGATAAAGATTGTATGTGATGTATTGATTGAGTGTTGTATTGTGATAGCTTCTAGGTTTGCTTAATCTATGTTTAGTTAAGCTTTATGACATGTCATATAGCAAAGATTGATATCTAGGATTGTAATTATTGTCATCTTTTATCCTAGATAAGCATTTAGTGTAACATCGCATTACATGCTCTTTGAATATCATATTATTCACATTAGGTTGTTTAATCTCTTCATTGAGAAGTAAGGGGCTGTTTGTTATTTTGTCTAAAGTCTTATAAGACCTTAATTTATTAGATATATGGATAAGTCTTATAAATTAAGATATTATGATATGTTTGTTTTTTTCATTTTAGATGACTTATTACAAATATAAAATTGATTAGGTTGTGTTAGGGTTTCTTCAAAATTGGGAATTTTTGGAAAATTGATTTTTAGTATTTTATTATGTGCGGATAAAATCATAAATGTATGAATTGTTATAAGACGTTTGTGGAAATTTATTAAAAAAAACTCTACTGTATCACTTTTTGAATAAAATAAAAGTCAAAAAATTTTACTTTTTCTAAAAGACATATATGTCTTAAAATAAGATATAAGTTGAAAAAACAAACAAACTGATTTATCTTAATTTAAGATATATGGGTAATAAGTCTTATTGGGAAAAAAACAAACAGCCCCTAAGTCTTGTGTCTACCGGTGAGTAGTGCAAGCAAATTGGACTAGGTCCACTTTTATAGGCCCGCGGATAGTGGTGGTAGGTTATAAATCGTAAGGTTTGACGTGATCAACCTAGGTTGTAAACACTATTACAATTAGTGGATTCGAGGTTCATGTGTAGCGCACATAACAGCCCGTGATTTTTCCTTGTTAAATGTTTTCACGTAAATATCAAGAGTCATTTATATTTCCGTACTATTACTCTTGATATATTTCTATTTGACTAGATTAGGGTAATTTTCGTAATATTGACTAATTGCAAAAATTGGTAATAATTGTTTAAAATCTGTTTACATACCCAACCACCCCCCCCCCCCCCCCCCCCCCCCCAAGTTAATCTGATACACACCGTACATTATTAGTTTCATTATATATTTATATTTTATAAATTTATTATTATATATATTGTATAATATAATATATATTATAAATTATATATAATATATTTATATATTATTATATGTATTTTATATTATATATTATGAGTGTTTTATAATTAGGGGTATTTTGATCAAAATACAATTAACTCCATTCCATTCTGTTGTTAACCAAATAAAATAATATTCATACAAAGATTAATTCTAAAGTTCCAACCAAACAAAAAACTCAGTTTTCTTTTCCTTTCCATTCCTATTCTTATTCCCATTACCATTCCAATTATCATTCTACCATGTAACCAAGGGTGACTATAAAGTATAGACCAATAACTCGACTATATATGTTTTTAAAAATATAATTGTATTAAAAGTTTTAATAAATGTTTTTAAATATATGTTTGTCGTAGAAATTAGAATTTTGATTAGTTGAATAAATTTAAATTTATTTGAACGGAGTCGGAACAAAGGCGGGCGGCGGCGGCGGTGTATAAATATAATAAAATTTAATAATAAATCCTTGAAAGTTTTTAACTTAAAAACTATCAAGAATAAACTATTAAGAATTCTTGACATTAGCATCATTGACAGTTAGAAAAACTATCAAGAAAACCTTTGTTGACATTTTTTAACTGTCAATAAATGTATTATTTTCTTGTAGTAATTTCATAATTTCTTAATGTATTGCAATATTTAATTTAATTTAATTTAATTTAATTTCTTAATGTACTAATTTCATAATTTCTTAACGTATTACAATATTATGTTAATTGTGAGAAATAAAATAAAATAAAAATAAAAAAGGGAAAAGAAGAGAATATTATTTTTAGTGTAACATTTGATGCAATGAGTTGGAGATGGATAAAATAAATAATGTGAAAGTTGCACCAAATTTTTGTTTTTGGGCTTGAGATGGCCTTACACAAGTCAATTACTCGTGGGTTAACACAGGGCACCACCGTCAATGATTAGGAAAAATGTTTAACAATATCTACTAATGCAAATAAAAATAGGACATTTGCAAAAGTTCTCAAGTCAGGAAATGCATTATTGTTTTTAATCAAAAGTATTGAAGTTATGGTTTTTAACCAAGGGTAAGTTACATTGTCTAAAATGCCCCTGTTTTTTTTTTAAGGGCAAATTGTACAAACATGCCTCAAGTTTAGTTATAATTGTAGCTATATATAACTTTTGTCCAAAATTATACAAACATCCCCTAACATTACTGATCATCCGTTAGAACTTAATTACTAAGAGACAAAAAGGTCTTTTACTGTATTGATAAAACAAAATCATTAATAATTATTTATAAAATAGTTAAGTACTTAAAAAAAAAAAAAAAAAAAAAATTGGATGGAGGAGATCAAATCTCCTCTGTTTATCTTCTAATCTCATCCATTGAAAATTAATTTTAAAAAATCAAGCACATGTCATTTTTTTTTCTTTTTTCCTTTCAAAAAAAAAAGCATCAAATGCATTTAAGTCAACAAAAGAAGATTTCAAATATATTAAACCCAGAAAAAAAAAATTAAAATAAATCCTCAAACTCCACTATAACTTTTTCACAAAAGCCATCATGATGATTTAAAGCTCTATCTATTCCCTCATTCAGTTAAGCTTCATATCTACAAAGGAAGAATTCATTGCTTGATATCATGGCCTACTCCTTTCTCTGGTGTAACCAAATAGAGTTGGTTTCCCAATCAAAATTTGAAGCTCACTAGATCCTTTCGATTAGTCTTTGACGGATAGCTTCTCCTCTAACAGGAGTCATGGATCTCATCCATTCAGAGGAGATTGTCGATCTTCATTGAGTGGAGAAAACCAATTTCGCTGGATCTCCTATAATCGATGCGATTCTCCTCTGTGGGAAGAGATATAACTTTTTTTTAGATTCTTTTTTTTTTTTTTTTTTTTTTTTTTTTTGCACTCAACTCCTCTAGAAGATGGCAAGAGAGTTATTTTTTATGTTTTTGATAAATGTGTTCCTTATTGAATTGAATTATTTTAATTTTTAATTTATTTTTTAGAGCATTTAATTGATATTCTACAAAGCCCAAGTAAATGATAAAGTAAAAATAAAATAATGACCAGGGACATTTTAGACAATTCAAACAAATAGGACAGTCAAAAGTTGAAACTAACGGTTGACTACTAACAACAGGGGCTATTTGTGTAATTTTGGATAAAAATTGCATATAACTTCAATTATACCTAAACTCGAGGCATGTTTGAGCAATTTACCCTTTAAAAAAAACCCAATGTTATTTGTAAGAAAACTTAAATTGTTTTCAAACAATCGTGTAGATAGATAGATAGATAGATAGATAGAGAGAGAGAGACGTGATGCATGTATTATTTGTTTGGTTGTTGAGAAAGCTATAGAAAAGAGAGAAAGGCTTAAGTTATTAACCAAGCCTTAAAATTTATGTTCTGCAGTTATTTTTAGTCAAAAGTTATTAACCAAGCTTTAAAATCAAAATTAAAGTATCTACAAATAAAGAAAAGCTTATTAACATTCCAAATTGTTTATGTGTGAATTGGAAAAAAACATGCAGCAGAATTACTTTTAAAATGAAAGTAACGTTTAACGACTAACACAAACTAAGATTGTAAATAGCATTCAATGACCAACATAAATAAAAGTTTCAACAGTTAACAACCAACACTATACAAAAGTTGTAACGTTATACAATAATCAATGAAAATACACGAGGTATGTCTAATACAACCTAGGGGGTTAATGGGTTGTTAATCGATTACTTGTCAACTTTTTTGATTAGTCAATATTAAGCACAATTAACCCAAATAAACAAACAACAAAAATCAAATGAAAGTGTGGAATTAAAAGGACACTTGATTTTTTGTGTGGGAAACCTTCAACAAGGAAAAACTCATGGGACTACTTACGTTAGCCACTTAATCACCAAACTCCACTACTTGAATAATTGTTTATAATCTAAGTTGGCAACCTAGTCACACTTCAAGGTTCGTAACACAATCTATCCTACCTGAAAGCCTTTAGTAGTAAGCCTTGACAAATGCTTGCCAACCAACCCTTAGTTTCAAGACTTCATTTGCTTGTGCAACTATCACATGTAACCACACAACTTTGACTCAGTGAAGAGAATAAAAGTCTAGGTAAATATGTGACAATATCCAAAATGCAATAATGTTTAAGACCACACACAAAAAGCTTTATTAGGAATTTAAAGATACAATCAATAAATCCTAATTATCAATGTCTAAATGTAGAGACACAAAAACTTAGCTAGATAATGTGAATGACAATAATCCTACCTATCAAACAAAACCTACATGCCTATACATGTTGATTTAATAGGATGTGTAGAGAATTCTAACAACCTAATTGTCAACTCAACACCCATAAACATTTATGAATCTTGACTAGATGAATAAATACAAATCTATCAACCTATTCATCAGTTAATCATGTTTGAATATTTATGGCTTAACTATGTAGGTAAAGAATAACCTAATCATATAAGTTATCACAAACAAACTCAATCATGGAATTAAGGCTCATATAGGGGTGGGCATGGTTCGGTTCGGTTTTGGCCAAAACCCTTTTTTTTTTAAGGGTAAAAATTTATTAAAGGCCAAAAGCCAAGTTGAGCAACACACCAAAACAAAACAGGGGAACAAACAGAGGAGGACCACACCACAGAAGCAAAGCAGAAGGAAACAAAACACAACAGAAACCTGAAAAAGAAGAAAAAAGCCAAGCAGCAGCAACTCATAAATCACTCTAGGAGGATGTCTCTGTCAAACTAAGAACCTTTTTTCGCCAACTGATCAACTAGGGAATTGGAGTCCCTAGAACCATAAACAATAGAAACCAATCTTCCACTGTCCGCAACGCTTCGAATATTGTAAATAATTTGCGCATGATCAACGCTTCCAAAACCCTCATTATTGATCCACAAAGCAGCCACCTGTGAATCACTAATAATCACAATTGTTTTCCCTATTTGCTGTGATCTGGAATCACACAGCTCACATGCTCTTGCTATCACAAGCAATTCAGCAGAAATGGCATCATGGAAACCAATATATTCAGAAAAGATGTAACAAACCTTCCCATTATTATTTCGAAGAACACCACCAATACCAGTAGGCCCAGGAGAGCCCCTCGCCGACCCATCCAAATTAAACTTAATAACATCCACAAGAGGTGGAATCCATTCCGCAAGTTTAGGGAATTTCCTCTTTTAAGATTCAGTGCCACATAATGCAATGTTCAACACAATGAAAGTAATTGGATCCACTGTACAATCACCAAAGTATTTGAACCACCAAGCGACTCTGAACCTCACTGAGTCCTTTGCCTGAAAAATGTTGACCACTCCATCCTTGAACACCGAACACCTTGTTATTCCTTGTCTCCCAAATTGTCCAGGTCACAACAAAGAAAACTAACCTCCAAACTCTCTCCGACTTTTTTTGGTGGCATAAACCGACCAAACACATCCACCATTCAAGCAGCGATCTGGGCAAGCAAGCTTTCACACCCCATAAATTCATACATAAGTGCCACAAATGTGAAGACCATAAAGAAGAAAGAAAAAGGTGATCAATGGATTCATCTTTCTCCAAGCAAAGAGGACAAATCACATTACCATCTAAATGCATACCAAACCTGTTAAGCACATCTTTAACCAGAACTCTACCATGCAAAAGTTGCCAAACAAACAACTTGATCTTGGGAGGGCACACACCTTGCCATACCCCTACAAAATTAACTTGGCCACTAGAAGGAACATCTACATAGCATTTCAAAAATGATTTGACCGAATAGCTACCTTTGGGATCATGGAGCCAGCCAATAGTATCCTGGATCGTGTCTCTAATGGTTAGGTTTTCTAAAAAAACCGTGAAGCATCCTCACTGCTCAAGTTCCCAATCAAAGAGAGGTTTTCTCAAAGGAACCTCCCACTTGCTAAACAATCCATCCCTGGACCAAAACTCCCTAATACAACCAGTCTAATTAACCATTAGAATGAAAATCCTAGAAAAAGCCATTTTCAAAGGGATTCATTCCACCAACACGTCCTCCCACAACCTAGCTTTGTCCCCTCTTCCCACCACCACTCTCATACCTTTCTCAAGGATCCTAGACGAAACAAAACCCTGCTTGAACAAAGAACCTACTGCCTTCGCAAAAGATAAGCCACTAGACCCACAATTCCAACCCCATCTAAGCAAATCTTTAGAGACTTCATATTTCACGCAAATAACCCTCTTCCAAAACCGCTCCTCTTCTAAACCAAATCTCCGAACCCATTTGGCTAGAAGACCCTTATTTTTATGGAGAACAGAACCAATCCCTAGACCTCCATTACCTTTACTTTTACACAGCACTTCCCACTTAATCGGGTGAAGTTACTTTTTCTCTCCTCCATCCCTCTAAAAAAACTTCTCTGAAGTCTTTCAATCTTAAGAGCTATATTCACCAGCATCTTGAACATCGACATATAGTAAATGGGAATGCTAGACATCACCGTTTTAATAAGGACAAGTCTACTACCTTTGATAAGAAATGTCTTTTTCCAAGGTGCAAAACAACTTTCCACTCACCTAACTAAATCATCTTAAAAAAAATTAGAGAACGGACAACCTCCCAATGGGAGGCCTAAGTAAGTAATGGGAAGTAATTCTTTAGCACTTCTATATATGGCTACCCAATCCACCTCGCAGTCCCTAACTTTTCCAACCCTCACCACACAAGATTTTCAAAAATTAAGCCTCAAACCCGACACCAACTCGAAGCATCTCAGAATTCTCCTAGCATTGGAGAGGTACTCCACTTTAGGCTAGAGAAAAAGCATTGTATCATCAGTGAACCGAAGATGATAAATATGAATTTCATCTCCTCTAAAAACAACCCATTTTATCATTCCTCGGTCAGCGACTTTTTTAAGCAATGCACTTAGCCCTTCCATTGCCACATTAAAAAGAAAAGAGGAGAGCGGATCACCTTGTCGGAGACCCCTCTCAATCCTGAACTGTCTCGTGGGACTCCCATTAACAAGAACAGAAAGCTCCGGAGTAGAAATACAACAACCCACCCAATGCCGCCATCTCCAACCGAACCCCATATCCTTCAATACATTATCCTAGAAAGAATGGTCCAAGCTATCGTAAGCTTTCTTAAAGTTCAATTTAACCAGTAATTTTCCTCTTTTCGATTTTTTCCAATGGTTAATGATTTCTTCCACCACTACAAAGCTATCTAGAATCTATCTGTTTTTCATGAACGCTGATTGTGTTTCACCAATCACCGAACCAATGACCTGCTTCATCTTGTTAGCCAAAATTTTAGCCAAGATTTTATAAAAGGACCCCGCCAAACTGATTAGTCTAAAATTTCTCATATTTCCAGGTTTGACACATTTGGGTATCAAAGCTATGAATGTCCTGTTGAGCTCTTTCACAACCAACCCATTACCATGGAAGTCATCTAGAAACTTCAAAAAATCCCCTTCTACTACATCCCAATTAGTCTTAATGAAATTTAAGTTAAACCCATCCGGTCTAGGGGCTTTGAAACCATTACAGCTCGTGAGTGCAGCCCTTGGCCAAAACCATATTGAACCAACATATATTTGGTTTTTGAAAATGTGAATCAGTTTGAATCATTTTGAACCTGAAAACCGAATTGAACCGAGCACCTTTATGTCGATTCGATTCAATTTAGTATTGGGTCTATTGGGCATTGAAGGTTTTTTTTTAATATGTTTTTTTTTTTAATAATTGTTTTGGGCCTTTAAGTTGCATTTTTGGCATTTATGCTTAAACTTTTTCAAGAAAACATAATATGTAAAAAATAATTTAAACAAGATACAACCCAATTTTTAATCCAAATCTAAAACTTCAATCATATTCAGTCTACATACTAAATCGAAATATAAAATCTTCAAAACTTCTATAAAATAGAAGTAAAAAAATGTAGTATATAATGTAGTCCAAAATAAAACATCATCAGCAAACAGTCCATAATAAAATTGAACCTTACAAAATAATTAATTAAGACTATTCGGTTTATTTGGTTCGGTTCGGTTTTGTATGTCCAAAACCGAAACCGAACCGAATTTAATTCGGTTTTCAAATTTCAAATTTTAAATCGGTTTGAACCGAACCAAACACCCTTTTCGGTTCGGTTCGGTTCGGTTCAATTCGGTTTCGATTTTTGTGCCCATCCCTAGAATCATAAATATATGCAATAAGAGGATTCATAGTATTTAATCATGCAATAAATGCTAAACCTAGAGTAAGAAGAACAATAAATGAGATTCATTGAAGTTCTAACTTACCTAATCATGAAACCAAGAAGACCCATGTTCAAATGATGTTGAATGATGCAAGATGAAGATGGGTTTTGGGTTTATAGAGTTAAAGAAGCAATCTTGGTGCTTTCTCTCACAAGAGACTCTATACTCTCTCAAGAACAAGTATTTTCGTGATCTAGGGTTCTTTTAAAAATAGCTTAAAGGAAAAAGTGGGATATTTATAGAGCCCACTCAAAATTGCACCATTTTGACAAAATTCCCATCAGACTGCTGTCTGTACCATGTTACAGGAAAGTGTTCAAACCGTGGTGTAGACCGAGTAACAGAAGAAACTAACCTTCTGGAATGAACCGCAGTTGGGGCCGCTGTATGAGTAAGTGCACCTATCGCGCTTGGAACCGCATAACGAAGAAATCCAAAACCCTGTAAAACTTCACGGTAGGGACTGCTGCTCATTTAATGAGCATCAACCATGCTATCAACCATGTTAAACACACTAGAGACAACCGCTATGTGTGCAGCGGTATGAGCAATTGGCATACCCAATGGTCTATGCCACGGTAAAGGGAAAAATCCCTTTTCAACACAATAAAATCACACCTAACATATATGAATGTTGTGCAATTGTGAAGTGTGATGAATGATATAGATGCACATAACAATGACACACAAATGTATGATAAGTAAATGCATGTAAGCGTGTGTGTTCACCTAACATTTTCAATAATCAAAGTCAAGTGATATACCTTTTGAAGCCCTTGATTTTGAAGTCATAGAGATGCTTGGAAGCTTGCCTTCAAGATCTTAAGCTATCTATTACAAAATCATCCCCAATGTGGTTTGACATGAAATAAGCCAATCATAAAATAGAGATCCTTACAATCATTGAAAACAAAAAATGAAAAAGATGGTAAGTCATGGTTTCGCTTCCTCGTTTCAGCATGTTTGAATATTATGTCCAAGCACCCCGCAACTCATTGTTTATCTTTTCCACCAACTCATTATATGATAACTTATTTTCTACTCACTCCCCAATAAGTTCCCCATACGCATAATATAAATCGGCTAATCAATCGTTGTAATTAATGCTAGCCTAAAACTTTTCATAGTTCTTGAAGAAAATTAAAATAAAATAAAAAATAAAAAAAGCAGTTCTTATGAGAGGTAAGTGACCACCACCTTAGAATCGCTAGCTATGAGAGGTAAGTGATAAAGAAATGAATGATAGAGAGATGGGTGATAGAAAGAAAAAGAAGATGATAAAAGGGTAGTTTTGTAATTTATTGGATAAGGGTGAAAAGAAATTATGATGAATGGTTACAAACAATAACAAATTTGGATTTGGTTAAAAAAACAATAATCCATTCTAAGTTTAGGTTATTTTTTTTGCAAATTTCACAATAAAAAATGCATTAATTATGAAAATAATTTTAAGACATGGATTAATTGGAAGCGCTTCAATACTCAAGAAATTAACTGAATATTCAATATGAAGAAATTAGGTTGACAAATGACTTTTTAAAACAATACGAATTGGTATTTATATAATGTCGTATTTACCCTTCATTTTAAGCTAAAATATATTAATACGAATATGATCATAATCATTGATATGTACATGCAAGGTTTCAAATATTAAAAGTACGTTTAGGAAAGCTTCTCAGTTAGATTTTTTTGCAGTAGATCTTTTAGAAGTAGATCTTTTAGAGGTAGAGCTTTTAAATGAAAGTCGTTGGTCGTTTGGTTGTTAATTAAAAAATAGCTTTTTTAATGAGAGAATTACCAAAATACTCTAGCAAATATTAAATTATAGGGTTATATTGGAGATTTTAATGTTTTTTAAAAAAAGCTCAAAAAGTCTACTTGGAAAAGCCTAAAATTTGAGCTTCTCCAAGTAGACGTAAAACAGTTTTTTTAATCGTCGAAAGCTCTACTAAAATGTCAACCAAACGACACAAAAATAAAAAATTTGAAAAGAGCTTTTTTAATTAAAAAAGCTCTTTTAGCCAGTAGACAAGCTCCCCCAAACGGACACTAAAGTAAACAAGGATCTTTATCGAGTATGTTAGAACAACCTCCCAAGTGGATTAAAGAAGAGGACAATTTCATGAAATTAATTTCATCATATTCTAATGTGTAAATATTAAAGTAAACTTATTCATTGAGATTGTTAAATTGGTGAGCCATAAAACGAAATTCCATTGTTATAAATTTATAATGAGTACAATTTTCCAGTTTTGGTTAAATGTCTCATATTATGTGATGCCCTTGCCGGATTGACCAAATAAAGTATAATATTCCCTGAAATTGTTAAATTAGTGAGATAATGTGATTACATCGCCTAATTAACCAAATAAAGTTAATCATATTTATACAGATGCATTCCAGCCAAGTATTAATTATGAAAGTAATTTTCAAGACAAATCTCGGCAACTTCAACACCCAAGAAATCGACTGAATTTACGACAATGAAGAATATACATTAAAATGTACTTAAAAACTAAATACAGTATGTTTTACAATTCGTAAGGGAACATATCGAATTTCAAAGAGAAGACAATGCGTTTTACAGTTGGTGGAAAAATTTGTAGACACGCGTAAATAAACATAAACGTCAATAAACCATCTCTCTGAAATAAGATGGGATCGAATAAAGCTGTTAAAAATAATTAAACGGCTACTAACGTCTTTCAAAAAACAAAAAAAAAAAACAAAAAAAAACAAAAAAAAAAAAATTAAGAAAAAAAAAATCAGCTTCGTCCTAGTACATCATGCGCCTTAATGGAATCAACCTCATCCCATTCTCACTATGCATGTGTAGTCCCTCGTGAGGTCGAAACCAACCTTATGACCAGAATCAAAACCGAGATGGACCTGCCGAAGGTGCGATTTGGCAGATTTGGACACGGTTTGAGAAATTAGATATGCGTGGACCTTGTTTTGTTCCTCCAAAGTTTGAATTCGGTCCTCTAGGTGTTAAAGAACTGAATTCATAATTTCTTGAAGCTAGAGTTATAAATTTATTTATTTATTTTTGGGAGAGGGATGGGTTTTATAAACTGATAGGGCCAAGGGTTAGCAGTTTTGAATCCATTTGTCAGAGAGTGAGAGAGGGGTACTTGCAACTTCAGTAGATGAAGAGTTTGAAGTGGGAACTTAATTTATAGAAAAACACGGAAGGGTGGAGGTTGAAACTTTGCCAAAAGACATTAATTCTCATGCAATTGCTTAGATTTTAATGTGCATGCAGTTAATCAAATATTGGCCTTATGCCCTTATGTTTTCTTTCATCTATCGATTTACTATAAAGAACTATCTTCTTTTTAATACCTAACGTAACGTATTAACAAGTTTGTTCACTTTTTATTTTCAAGTATCATGAACAATCTAGCTTTTGAAGTATAATTTTTTGAATTCCGCTTAAATGTTACCATGTCTTCAATTTTTCAATTTTTGATCCAATTTTGGGAAATCATGTGCCTAATGAACCAACTAGTGTAATTAAACATAGATCATTGAAAGTTTTGAAGTGGTAACTAAGTCACAAAATGAATTGTCATCGCTAATTGCCATGTGCCAATGTCGATAAATCATGGGATTACCTTGCCTAAATAACCAATTACTGGCCAACATGGTTATAGCTCAGCGGGTAGATGGACAGGTTTGAAACTTAGACAGATGACTCACAGGTTAGCGATTTGAAACCTACCGATGTCGATAGCTTTCAAAAAAATATCTGGTCTCAGATTAATAGATATTGTCAAAAAAAAAAAAAAAAACAATTATTAAAAAAAATAACCAATTGCTGACGAGATGATTAATGGTCAACCACTCTAGTTTCAGACACAATTGAATTAATTAGGGAAGTTAAAATTAGTCTAAGCATTCGGTTCTTATTTCTTAAGAGGAAAGGATAATCACATATATACTAATGCATGTCAGTCCTGCAATGAATGAATTATATATGGAAACAATTTTAAAGACAAAACTTGGAACCTTCAACACTCAAGAAATTTACCGACTATACAACAACCACAACAACAAAAAGTTATCAAATTGTTTTTTAAAACAATTAACACTTCATTTTTAGGGAAAATTTACACATTTTTTGGTGGCAACTTGAAAATGATTAACACTCACATTTAGCTTGAGATACACATTTTGTTTGTTTGTTTTGTGAGCCAACAGCCCTGTTCTGTACCCATGCATGTTATCAAAAAATCAAAAAACTGTGAATGAAAACTCAAAAAAAATCTCTTTGGTGGATGAAAAATCTTAATTACCAGAGACAGATAGGTTACTTGATTACCACTTCATGTGGCTACAAATGTCGATACAACAATCTACCCAACTGCACCCTCTGGCAATAGAGAAGCTGCTTTAAAAGTAAAGACAACTATTGGCCTAACATTGAGTCTTTTTTACCATTTTTTTAGCAGAGTGCAGCCAATTAAGTTGAGTGAAATATATATATATTGGAACTTCAACCTGCTGTATGTCTAGGGACTAGAAAGTCAGAAAGCAGGAAACAAGACACAAATTTACATTTTTTTAAATTTCTCATGCTGGAGATGGGGCATTTTTGTAATTTTATAGATGGGTTGAAGCCTGCTTTGGTGATGATGGTAGTTCAGGTGGTGTTTGCTGGAGTGAATGTGTTCTATAAACTTGCTGCTAACGATGGAATGAGCTTGCAGGTTATTGTTGCTTACAGATTCATTTTTGCCACAGCTTTTATGATCCCTCTCGCCCTTGTTCTCGAAAGGTTTGCTCTTTCTTTTTTCAACTCCTGTACATGTATAATTTACATTTGTTTGGGATTTGAATCCGAGACCACTTACATAAATATAAATAATATTCTTGCAACTGTACTTATCAAATCTTCTAAAATATATATATTAGGGTATTCAAATATTTTTCTTTTTCTTTTAATTGGACTGTTATTTTGTATCATTCTCAGAGATTCTTCCTATTTCTGGCATGTTATTAATTAAGAGTTTTCTAGTTCTCCTGGAAAGTTGTACACTATTTTGATTTTGGAGCTTCAAGAGTCAAGACACATATTTTGAGGGACAAAATAAAATTAGCCTCTGAAAACATTCAATTTTGTTTTTAATCACATACAAAAGTGTAAACTATTAAAAAAAAAAAAAATCGTTTTTAATCGTATACCAATACGTAAGAGTTAATAACCACGTTTTGAGAAATTACTTAAATACCCTTATATAAAAACCCTCCCCAAACTCTCTCTCCTCCCTTCAATCTAATATCTT
Source organism: Acer campestre (assembly GCA_954870605.1). NCBI lineage: Eukaryota > Viridiplantae > Streptophyta > Magnoliopsida > Sapindales > Sapindaceae > Acer > Acer campestre. The sequence goes on along the minus strand of OX940803.1, from coordinate 28,265,598 downwards.
CCTTCTCACCTCTCTTCTCTCTCTCCTCCCTCTTTCACAACTCCCATCTTCACCGAAGATGGTGCCACATAGGTGTGTGACGTTGGACCCAAGCGGCACTAGTAGTGCAGCGCTTGGGCTGTGCAAGGCCAAGCGATCGACGTCGCACCTAGGTAGCAAGCCCCCAAGTTTGTTAATAGCGCTTTCAGGGCTTTCCCTTCTCGAGAGTGCTGCTCATCTACTGAAGATGAGGAAAAAAAAACTAAATGTGAATAAAGGGAAAATTACCTAAATACCCTTCTGGATGGTGTGTTGGTAATGTTTTTATACAAAAAGATAAAAATATGGTTTTAGAATGGTTGTTTCAATGATTTGCCCATTTAAAAATGACAATATTTCACGTTTTCTTTTGAATTTTTTTTTCAAGATTTCATGTTTTGTTTTTTATAAAAATAGAAAAAAAAATGTTATAAGGGTATCTTTGTAATTTGGAGTTATGGACTGAACAAAAAATTGACAATAAGGTTATTAATAGAGTTAAAATTTCATACGTGGTTAAAAACAAAATTTATATAAACTATTTTCATATGTTGGACAATTTTCACACATATCGAAGCTCATACCAAATATGAAAATGAAAATCACCGGCAGGGAACTTGAATTTTCAAAAAACCTGAAAAAAAATTTCATTTATTTTGAAAGGAAGAGCAGACCAAAGCTGACTTGGACGATCCTTTTCCAAGCTTTTCTTTGTGGGTTATTTGGGTAAATTAAAGCATCTCCAATGCAATAATGGACTATGAAAAAAGAAATGTCGTATAAGATAAATATATAGTCTATTAAAAAATGTATCTCCAATACAACTGTGTATATTCAACCTCATACTGATGTATCTCTAGACGTCCTGTTGCATAACTATTTTTTCGGTTGACTCAGCAAATATTTAAAATTGACATTAATTTTTCATCTATTTTTAATAAGAAATTGTTTTTTTTTTTTAAAAAAAAAAAGGAAAAAAATATTGAACAAGTTATTAAAAATAAATGTGTTTTAAACAAAAATATTAGAGATTAAATTTTGAGTTGATTATCTATCAAGTCTATCTTTATACCTCATAAAAAGCAAGACTTCTATATTATTATCATGTCAACAATTTTCGGTATATAAACCATTTTTTCATTGGAGATGCTCTTAGTTTCATGTATATTTATCATGTGTAATCAATTATTGTAATAAAATATATATATATATATATATTTGGTAATTGATGATCGATTTGCATAAATAGGAGAAATGAGCTGCCTCAAGTGGAGTAGTGGACAGTAGACGCATGCATTTGGTGTTGGTAGTCAAATTAAATAGAAACAATACATAAACACGCATGGTCTTGAATCCGAAAACTTTAGAAGCCTTGAAAAAGAAAATAATTATACACTAACAAGTAACAACCGACCCCATCTTACTCTCTTTTTCTCTTACTGTGATGTATACATCAGAACTTTTTGGGCCATCACAACAGAATTTGTCATACATGATACACCTCTCGTTATCATAAATTGTTGTCACGACATAATTTTTTTTTATTTTTTTTTTTCTTCGAGTCTTTTACTAAATACTATGAATGTAATGATTAAATGAGACATGCCATATCATTTGGAAAGCCTAACATTATTTTTATTTATAGATATATGTATATATTACTTTTTATAGAAAACTAATGTCATTAATTTCAAATTGCAGGGGATTACTATCTCAAAATTTATATTTTAAGAGCTTGGCCTTAACATCTGCGACATTTACTACCGCCGTGGCAAACCTTATTCCAGCCATTACCTTCATTATGTCTATTTCTTTCGGGTAATAATATAATTTGTATTTCATTAAATTACAGTTATGCATGTATGTAATGTGACTTTGATACGGTTTTGTGGGTTTATAGATTAGAAAAATTGGGAAGACGGACAAAGGCTGGGCAGGCAAAAGTGTTGGGAACATTAATGGGAATTGAAGGGGCAATGCTCCTAACTTTCTATAAAGGAATCGAGATTAACATCTCCTCAACTCATCTTGAAATTCCCCACCATGATCACCAACATTCTAGCTAGCTACGTGGCATCATCACATGCTACCTCTACTAAACATGTTATGGGTCTTTTATTGGCCTTGGGCAGTTGCTTCTCGTATTCCTTTTGGTTGATCATTCAGGTTATTTTCCCCTCAACTACCTACTAAGAATTTTTTAAAAAAATTCATAATTCATTTCAATATTCTTATTAAATTTTGTATAATTGTTTTGTTAAAGGCAAAGATGAGTGAGAGGTACCCATGTCAATATTCAAGCACAGCTTTGATGTGTCTGATGGGATCAATTCAAACCACTATTTATGCTCTTTGTACTGAAAAAGACAGAGATCAATGGAAATTTGGATTGAATATTAGGCTTCTTACTGTAGTTTATTCGGTAAAGTAAACACTAACTCTGGTATCCTGTTAACATTATACATAGGACGACTGAATATTTGGTGGCTAGCAAGCCAGCTAGAGAAGCCATTAATGTTAATCGTATTATTTTTTATTTTTTATTTTTATTTTTTTGATGAGTAGCGTTTGTGATATGCAGGGAATTGTGGCGTCTGGTTTGATGGTGACATTGGTATCATGGTGTGTGAGGATGAGGGGACCTCTCTTTGCTTCTGTATTCAACCCGTTCATGCTTGTTGTGGTAGCCTGTGCTGATTCTTTTCTACTGGAGGAGAAGCTATACCTTGGCAGGTATCAATATATTTCTTTATTTTACTGTTTGTTGGTCATATCAATTTAATCCAAAGAGATGTTATTTTCATTGAAAAATTTAATCGTTACTATCAAATACAGCATACTAGGAGCAATGTTGATCGCGTGTGGGCTATATGTTGTGTTGTGGGGTAAAGGCAAGGAGATGAAGAGAATAATTCAACTAGTGCCTTCCATCGATAACAAAGAATCTCAATCGATTGAGATTCTTATCCCCTCTCCTAATCTTCACAATATTTCCATGCACTAATAACAAAAACACCAATAGCAACATCTTTAATGCCGAAGATACATCATCATAAGATATTGAAGAAATATCATAAAATGATGATCAAGAAGAGTCAAAGGGCTGGGCGCGAAGAGTTTAGTTACTGGATTTACCTCTCAACTGATCACCTGTTAGTTAACACTTAATGACATTTAGGGGTCATTTGTGTATGTTTTTTTTTTTTTTTTTCGTTAAAGACTAAACAATCATGATTTCTTTGGCTTAATGGAATTTTCCTTTTCAAAAAATATATATAAATATATAAATATATATATTTTTTATTTTATTTTTCTTCTCTAATTTTTTTTTTTTCTCAGCTTTAGGCTTTAATAAACTTTAGCGGTCATAAAACTCTTGAACTGTAGTTATTTCATGATTCATTCGAATATAGTGTTTTTTTTTTCTTATGTAATTTAATGGCATTGGCTTGTGCTGAATTTTTTAATTAATTTCTTTCACTCTTGATTATCAATCTAATAATCACTTCCATTTTATTTGTTTATCATGTTGTAAGCTTACTAGCTTAGAGGAAAAATAGCACTTTGTGCTTGTTTTGTTTCCAGATCGCAGCCACTAAACTTAAATTTTAAAAAATAAAAATGAGTTTTACTTCCATGTTTATTTATTGGGAGAATTGTAAATAACTCTCTAACTTTTGATCAAATGTCAAATCAAACTACAATATATGGTTTGAATAATCAGTAAAAAAAAACCCCTTATCATTAGTTGACAGATAGTTGACTTTAATTAAATCTGGGCTAAATGCACAAAAAACCCCTCACAATTAATTTAATTATTGAGGGACAAAAATGGTTAAAAGATTTAAATGCCCTTTAATTTAATAAAATCAAAAGTTTTAGAATATTAAATTAAATTAAAAACAAGATGAATCTCCATGTTCATCGCAAAAGATGGACAATGCAGATCAAAAGAAAATTTAAAGAAAAACAACCAAAATCTGAAAAAAAAAAAAAAAAAACATCCCTAAATTGTTTAGCTAAATTGAATTTATTTAATAATCTCCTTTAAGGAATATATATATATATATATATATGTGTTACAACTTACAATTTTAAGATTGACTTCTTCTCCAAGAACCAGAAACTCCAGATCATGACACACCCATACTCAATTTCAAACTCAGACCACCACGAACCCAGTAACAAACAACATCCATTTTTTTTTGTCTCAAAAACTCAAGAGAGAAAACCCAAAACAAGAAACAATTCCAGAGTCCAAAGGGAGAAAAACCTGCCCAACTGTCCTTTACAAAATCCAAGAATTCTCACTCTCAAATGGCAACTCCTCTTTCAGTTTTGACTCCAAACACACCAGCTGTGCACCAAATCATATCACACCCAAATTTGGATGATTCAATCATCGTGTGCCGGTTGCTCTTCCACTTCCACACCATAAAGAAAAGTCACGATGATGATAAACGAAGGAAATATTTGATAAGATGAAGATGAGAGCATATTTGGGATGGGTTGTTAGTGTGATGAAGATGTTTGATTTTGGGTGATAAAGTGATGCAGCGGAATATTCACCAAACAACAATTGATAAAAAGAAAGGATAAATGATTTGGATCCGTTGATTCGCGCACGAATACCGAAAACTAACCCTACTATTAATCTGTTGATCTGCGCACAGATACCAGAATAATAGGCTTCAAATTCGTTGATCCATTCAGGATACCGAAATTGGATAAAAAGAGATGCTCTCTCTCAAATTTTATTAATCATCAAAAAACTCTATAACAAATTGGATTCAAGCAACTTAAATAAGAAAAGCAATAAGTCGACTTCCACAAGAAATCAACTTCTAAATTAACTTAAACTAAAACTGAAAAGAAATCCTATCTAGGAAAAGAGAACAAATTCTAATCAAACAAAGATTACCAAAAAAGAGAACGAATCCTAATCTAACAAAGATTACGAAAAAGAGAACAAATCCTAAACTGACTCAGACTCAATGTCATATAATTCAAACTTCCAGCTCAAGTCTTCACTTAACAAAATAGATGGCCGAATTTAGGCCTTTTGTGATCTGTTACAGAGGACGGAGTCTTCATAACATTTGTAGGGCTTGTCTTGGGCTTTCCGGAAACATATTATAATAGACGATCCGACTCCATATGGCCTCTGTAGAGGTCCACGAAATTCAGCTCCCCCAGCTCGTCCAGCTCTCATCCAGCTCATGTCTTCGCGCAATAACATAGATGACCGAATTTGGGCCTTTTGTGATCTGTTATTGAGGACGGAGTCTTCATAACATCTGTAGGGCTTGTCTTGGGCTTTCCGAAAACATATTATAATAGACAATCCAACCTCATATGCCCTCTGTAGAGGTCCACGAAGTTCAGCCCGGATTTGGTTGGTCCACGCGACCCAAATACGAATTCGCCACCCACTCCATGTGTTCCATTGCCTTAGCTGCTGCTGCATCATAAAGATGAAGTTGGGTTGTGGAGTTTGATTTAAAGATTGAAATTTTGGATTTTGTTCTTGGAATTGTTGGTGTTTGGGGGTCAAGAAAATGAAAGTAGCTGATTTTTTATTTTATTTTTTCCAGATTGAAGAAAAATGGTGTTAGATTGAAGATGATTTTTCTTTTCCCCAATTTGAAGAAGATGTAGAGAGAGATTTGCAGATCTTGATCTCTCCTCATCTTTTTATTTTTTATTTTAAATTTGTTTTGTTTTACTCTCAGATTTTTTTTATTTTGCTTTCTGAACTGACGGAGATTTCAGGTTTTTTTTTTTTAATATTATTTTTCTAAAAAAAAAAAAAAAAACCAACTGTAGAGATCCGATGGATGGAGAAGATCATATCTCGTCCATCTTTTTTTTTTTTTTTAATGAACAAGTAATAAATATTATATAAATAAGTAATAATAATTTTGTCCATCAACAATTAAATTAATTGTGAGAGAATGTTTGTGCAATTAGCTCAGATTTAATTAAAGTCAGTTAACCATCAACTATTGGTATGAGTTTTTTTTTATGATTTTTCAAACCATAGGATTTGATTTAGCATTCGATCAAAAGTCATAGGGTCATTTACAATTCTCTCTTATTTATTTTCAGGTCAATTGTTTTATACATTATGAAATTGAAAGTACATTAAAAACTTTTTAAATTAAATTATATGATTTTTTTAAATATTTATAAAAATTCGAAATATTATTAATAACTAAATTATTTTGCTTTAGAGTTATTAAATTGCTCATTTTTAGTTGTCTTTATACATTAAAATGCCATTGTAAGCATTATATAAATATAATTAGATCTCGTATTGTATGTATAAGTATGAATAGACGCGTGATGACTCGCTTTTTGTGTCGTTACCAAATTGCGAATTACCAAAAGAATGTTTATAAAATGAATCTTTACGTAATATATTTTAAGTTTTGAAAATTAGTAAACGGTAAGCTTAGAGTTCGTTCCACAGGGAATTAAAGTAATATGTTGAATTAATTAGCTAATCTATAAGCAATAAAATAAATCATAAATGATGAATGGGTGTATGGTTTGTCAAACCATCAAACATATATACAAAATAAACCTAACTAAAAATATGGTGATATGAAAAATAGAAGACTCACAATCTTGATAAGATAAATGGATGTAAACAATTAATGTTGATGCTAGGGAATTGATTGATTAGTAAGTAGGTATGGGTATTGCTTTTTAAGCCACTTTAAGGACCAATCTCTTAGATTAATGTGGTTGATATACCCTCCACTAATCTATCCTATTTATTGGGTTCTTAATCACTCAAGTGTGTCAATCCAAGAGTGATTATATAACATGTTATTCTAAACAAGATTGTAATTAACAAGTGGGTATACAAGTCAATCACATAATAAATAGAATCTAATGAATTAATAAATAGAACACATATAGAGATTCATTACAAAGCTTAAGCAAAAACCCACAACCAAATGTTTATCAAATCAATCCCCTAGATTAGGGGTTTAATTACACATAGTAGCAATAAAAAAGAAACAAGTAAATGGTAAGGAAATCACCCTTGGGCCACCTTCTTTAGTGCTTGATCCTTGTTCTCCTTTGATGCTCCTAGATGCAAAGAATGGAAGAGGAGGATGTGTCTAGATAGGTGGATGGCTTATGGTGAGTGACAAAGGATTTGTGATGGAGAAAATGGTAGGGAAGGAATGGTCTATGGAAGTAATCAAGATTTGGTGTGAGGTTTTGGATAGAAAAGATAAGTCCAAGTATAGAAATGGAGGAGTTTGGGAGATGATTAATGGAGGAAAGGGAGATTGGTAGAAGAGAATAGGCTTGGTTATCTGTAAAAGTTGATGAATTTATAGGCTAGGAAAGCTAGGGTATGAAATGGGTATGAAATGACAAGAATACCCCTCTTGAATGCCAACATAGGAATTCCTACGCTGGAATTCCAACATGGTCGCCACTTGTCCTTCTAGGTCGCCATGGCGACCTCAAATGGCGACCTCTCATGGATTCTTCTGTCACCATGGCGACCAAATGGCGACCATTCCCACGTTGGAATTCCTATGTGGTCGCCATTTGTAAGTGTGGGTCGCTATGGTGACTTCAAATGGCGACCATGAGATGCTTTGCAATTTCCTCTGTCGCCATGGTGTGGCGACTTTTCTTGCTCAAATAGCGAGAATGCCCTGTTTCACCCATTTGTGAGTCTTTTTGCATCAAATTCTTCATCTTCTTCACAAATGCCCTTGAGTCCTAATAAAACCTGAAACACTTGATTTAACGACATTAAATATGAGGAAACGCCCGAGAATCAAGCATAAAGAGACGGGAATAAGGGCCAAAATCATACCAATTTTGGTTCGATCAAATACCCCTAAACCTATCTTTTGCTAGTCCTCGAGCAAAACAATCACAAATCAACCCCCAAAGACATGCATCAAGCCATTTCAAATATTTTCAATAACATTCTAACTTACTCAAACAAGGATCTACTATTCAATCATTAACATGCGAAACCAAAATGAGGAGATTAACACAATGATGCAATAGTGAGGACTTAAACATGTAGGATAATGTCAAGTAAAGATTAAGAGCATGCCATTCTAGATATGATTGTACGCAATGCAACCTTACATTCAAAATGCCAAAGCTTGAAAGCAAATATGCTATTCGGTTTAGAATGTAATTCGCCTCGATCTAATCCTCACTAGATTCTCTCTTTTCTTTTCTTTGATTCCTAGGTTTCGCTCAAAAAATACATATGCAATATGAGTTTATGTCATGGATATCAAATTGATTGCATACGATGTTATTTAAAGTGCAATTTCTATAAATGAGGCCTCATGAATGGAATTGCAAATCATGAATTAGAAAGAACATGCGAAAACCAAAATTCACAAGTGGACAAGCCTAAAGATCGTGAAGGTCTTTCTTAGGTTGTAATGGGGCTTTAGATGAATGGTGAGTCAATAAAATGGGGCAATAGATAACAAAGAACCCAATGATTCATACTTAAGGCATACATTCTAATAATGAATCCCAATTGCTTTCACACATTTGTTCACGCCTTTGGCGCCCATTGCTTACAATATAATTTCAATTGCATATTCACTACTCAACTTTTCTTGAGTAGCCTATTCAATTATTATCCCTCTATCTAGGCCACTTGTGCCTCATTCATGGTTTTTTTTTTTTTTTTTACATTTTGTTTGGCTTTGCCCTTTCTTTTCTTTTCTTTTCTTTTCTTTTGCATGCACCTTTTATTTTAATCCTTTTCTTTTCTTTTTCTTTGCTTTTCTTTTTCTTTTTCTTTTTGTTTTTCTTTTTCTCTTTCTTTTTATCCACTCTTGCATTTTAATACTCTTTTACACAACTTTACATGCCTAGGTACATCTATCAACATTTTCTCTTAAAAGAGCTTACAACCATATCCTAAGCCTTAGCAAAATCATTTGGTTAAGGTAAGTCAATTATGTAGGCTATATGGTTCATGTGGATGTGGTTTAAAAATGAAAAGCTTAAGATGTGTTTGGCTTCAAAAGGGCTTGGGAGCACACACATTTGGAGAGTATGGAAGTGTTTAGGCCAATTTACGGTTTTTCACATGCATTGCCTAAAGTCATTTCTAAAGGATTGTCCACAAGCAAATCAAAGCATCCACAAGCAGTCCATAATATTCTATGATATGCAATATTTAAGTGCAAATGAGACCTATACATGCTTAAAAGAGTGTTTGAGAGTGAGTGTTTAAAGAGTGAATATTTAACAACTCAAAATACGCTTTTTAAGGCCGTGTTTGTGATCCTCACGGGAATCTCCACTATTAATTCCTAGCCTTTAAGCAAAATTGATAATTCACCCTAACATTATGAGAAAAAGATTAACGCACTTTGTTCAATGACACCCTAAGTGGCATGGTGTTAATCTAAACCAAACAATGGCAAAGATGCATAATTCCTCACTACTTCATGTGTAGCACAATCTCAACAAGCAAAGTATGCTTAAATATGGCATTATCGCAAAAATTTTAAAAATTCGGCTCAAATTTGAAAAACCAAGCAAAGTGAGTAAAGTGGTGTTGTGCAAATGTACCCCCAAACCTAAATTGGACATTGTCCTCAATGTTCATGGGAGGCAAAATTTTTCAAAAGGCATAACCCAACAAATTCAAAACAAAAGATGCATATATGTCCACAAATAATCAATGTATTTTCAAAATTTTTGGCAAAGTGCCCTCTCATCCTATTATGCACAAAATCATCTAAAAAAATGCTCAATCATGTATGGCATATACCTCAATATTCCTATAATTCAAAAAATCATCAATTAAGCACATTCATCCTAAATCCACTACCAAAATTCATCTCACACCCTTATTCTAAGCAAAAACGAAATAGAGATAAAGGAATTCAAAAATGATGAGAATACTTAAAAATTTAAACTATGAAAGAAATATACCAAGTGGGTTGCCTCCCACCAAGCGCTCTATTTAACGTCTAGGCAAGACGTGGCATGGTGCTTCCGCACTTCGAACCTCCAAAAATGTTGCTTCCTAAGTGATAAGGTCCTCGCCCTTCTTATGAGCACTCTTGGCTTGCTCGTCCCTCAAAGACTTGCAAGTTGACCTTGTTTCTTTCCAAGAGATAAAGAACCTTGATTTAACGCACACGCAACACACACTTGCTTCCTCAAGAGGCAATAGAAAATCTACACACTCACAAAACTCATTAGAAAGTTCCGGCAAAATATACTCAATTCAAGCAATTGCCAACAATAGCTTGAAACACCAATTATTCAAAAGAAATAAACAAATTAAGCAATCAAACAAAAAGCATAAAAATAAAATGCACCAATATTTTCAATGTTATGCATTTGGGGTGGAATGAAGATTCACTAAGGGTGGTTTGATCAAGTTGGGAAATTCACTCTTCTTTTCAATCCAAATAAATGTAGATGATTTCCCCATCATTTTCTTTCCCTTCTTTCTCATTTGGTTCATTGATTCTTTCCTCACCCAAATTTTTCTTATCCTAGGTGGACTCCTCCTATTCCTAGGCTTCTCAACCCATACCTTCCTAACATGCCTATATGTCTCTCTATGTCTAAACTTCCCTCGTGTGCCTTGCCTCTCATTTTCATGGTTTGGTGGTCTCAAGTGACCTATCTTATGGCAATGATGGCACATGGTGATAGAGTTAGGAATGATACCTTCTTGGTGGTTCTTTGTTGGAGGTGGAGGTGGAGGGTTCTCATTCCTCCTTTTTGCCTTTCTCCTCATTGCTTTGCTAGGATTCGGCTCCTTGACCTTGGCACTTGAAGATGCTTGACTCAAGTCGGGCATTTCTTCTTTTTCTTGCTTAGACCTTGCAAGTTTTGCAAGGTGGTCAACTTCCTTTGTCTTCATTATCTCCAAAGCCTTGTCCCTTATTTGAATTTCGGCTTGCATTAGCCGCATCCTCCTTGCAAAGTCTTCCTTGATCTCTTCAAGCTCCTTCAATGTTGTACTCTTTTCGGCTTCAAATCTCTCAATTCGTTCTTCAAATTCTTTGATCTTGTCAGAGACTTCGCCATTTTGCTTCTTGAGAGTACCATTTTCGGCTCTAAGCGTCTTTACTTCAAGAATGATTTTCTTGTTCAATTCTTGAAGCATGCACTCCCTTGTCGTTCCCAAGGCTTCCTTGCCTTCTAACTTCGTCTTCAAGAGTTGTATCTTCCCTTCATAGTCCTTGGTGATAGGGGTGGGCACGGTTCGGTTAGGTTCGGTTTTGGGCAAAACCGAATTGAACCGAAAATATTTCGGTTCACCCAAAATTGAACCGGTTTGAACCGAATAAGAAATGGTAACCGAATTGAACCGAATTGATTTTAATCGGTTCGGTTCGGTTCGGTTCATTTCGGTTTTGGGCCTAATGGGCCTTATGGGCTTAATAGGCTTAATGAGTTTTTTTAATACAATTTTCTAATTTGGGCCAAAGTTTCATAAATTTCAATAGTCCAAACCTTAATTTAGTGATTCATAATAGACAGTAGATAACAAATAATCTAATACTATTACAATACAAATTCGATATTTAGTCCAAATACAAATCAAATTACAGTGCAAATCAAAATCACTATCAAAATTACAATCCAAATCGAAATTACAGTCCAAATCAAAATAAAAATTACAATAAAAATTACTATCCATATCCAAATCAAAATTACAACTAAAATAAAAACTCCCAAATCCAAATCACTTAATTACTAATGACTAATGACAATAAAATAATTCCAACTTCCTGCATTCATAAATAAAATGGTAATTAGTAATGACAGTTACAAGGCCACAAGGCTATCATCATCAATACCAAAACAAAACAAAAAAAATTATAATGAAAAATTAGGCATATACAAACAATTAAAAGCTTACCTTCATGGCTTCATTAATCATTCCTCCTTAATTTTTATCATTCATTTGTCACTCCACTTTCATACTCTACATTAAGATGAAGACAATAAATAAATAAACTTACATAGTAATAAATAACATTAATAAAAAAAAAAAAAAACAACAAATTTGATAATTCCACCTAAATATTAAATACTTACCGGTTTCAACATTGATATAATGTTCTAACAAATGAACCGATTCATCTTCATTTTCAGCATGCTCTTGAACAACACGCGGTTCAGCAATAGGACAAGTTGCTTGCAACCAATTTCCGATCAAAATTAACCCCTCAACTATTTTAGGAGTCAATGAACTCCTAAATGGATCAAGAATGCGACCACCGGTGCTAAATGCGGACTCAGAAGCCACTGTTGAAACCGGCATTGTAAAGACATCTCTTGCAACCATTGATAATATAGGAAACTTCACTAAAGAATTCTTCCACCAAGCCAAAACATCAAACCTCTCATTCAATTTCTCAGCACGCTCCAACAAATACAAGTCCACCTCACTTTTCCCTTTATTAATATCTTCTTCTTGTTGCTTCATTCCCCACAAACTATCCTCTTTATCAGTTGCCTTTAACCTACCCAATTCTAAGTCATCACTAGCTCCACCACCAACTCCAATTGAGAACACATCATCGGTTTCCTTTTCAACCCCAACCAAACTACCATAAAATCTATTATACCATTCATACAAGTCTAACAACACACCTTTCACCTTGGAAATCATTGATTGAGATTCTTCCACACCATAAATGGAATCAAACCGAAACTTAACATAACCCAATTTGTACCTTGGGTCAAGAACAACTGCCAATATCAACAAGTTATTGGTTGTTTCTAAACCCCCCCCAATACTTAACGAATTTTTGCTGCATACTCATAGCAATTTTACTCACAAGTGGATCTCTTTCAGTGGTCAATGAATTTAGTTGATTACGAATGGTGCACCAACTCTTAAAATAAAGGTTGGAAGTCACACGCAATGATGCACTAAAATCCAAGGTAATATCATAAAAAGTTGCTAAGAAATTGATAAATACCTTGGCATTATCCCAATCATCAAGAGTAGGGGGTCCTATCCGCTTCTGCTCATTTTCATCACCTCTGAAATAGTTCACATATTGAATATCTTCCTCTCCCATTCGCTGAAATGCTTTTTTAAGCTTCACTGCACTTTCCAACATCAAGTAAGTTGAATTCCACCTTGTAGGAACATCTAGCACTACCAACCCCTTAGTCCCAATCTTCTCATGTGCAACAGCTTTTTTAAATCTATCTAGTCTACTGGGAGAAGATTTCACAAATTTCACCGCATTGCGAATCGCCGCAATTGAGTCATGCAAATCTTTCAACCCATCACTGACTATTAGATTTAGGATGTGTGCACAACACCGTACATGTAAGTACTTGCCCTCCAAAACCGCTCCATCATCTTGCCAACTATTTAATTTCCTAATCACATAACCAATGGCAGTGGTGTTTGCAGTTGCATTATCCACGGTTATTGTGAAAACTTTATCAATACCCCACTCAATCAAGACATTCTCAATACACTTTCCAATTGAATCTCCCTTATGATCAACTATTTGACTAAAGCTCAGAATCCTCTTCTGCAGCTGCCAATCATAATCAATAAAATGAGCAGTCACAACCATGTAGTTTATATTTTGTATTGATGTCCACGTGTCTGTGGTTAGACAAACCCTCACCTTACTCCGATTAAAATACCTCTTTAGCTTAATCTTCTCATCAATGTACAACTTATATAACTCTCTAACAATGGTTCTCCTAGATGGAAGATCAAATAAAGGACAAAGTTCAAAGCAAAACCTACGGAATCCCCGATTCTCAACAAATCTAAATGGTAATTCATCAAGTATCAACATCTCCGCTAAAGCCCTCCTACATCTCAATTGATCAAATTTAGACACCCCTAAACTACTCCCAAAACCTGATGTAGTTGGTTGTTTCACCAACACTTTTTGTTTTGGATCTACAGGTCGGTATTTTTTGCATCGTTTATTAATATGTGTGTTCATGTTTGTTGTGCTACAACCCGAATCAAATGCATAAGTGTCACCACAATACTTGCATCTAGCTCTTTTCTTCCCATCTTTAGTGACATATTCTTCGAAATGTGCCCAACATTCTGATTTTTTTTTTCCTTTCCTACCACCTACCCTTATACCCTTCTTTGAAACCTTCTCCTTTCCAATAGAGCTAGAATTCTCTAAGGTCTTCGGACCCGAATCACTACTCCCCTCCATTGAATCCACATTAGGATCAATCTCCATCTACTCACAATTTCACATACAAATAAATAATTAAAATAAATACTTAGACACAAACACAATCATATTAGATAAAATCCAAATGCACAATCATTTTAGTCGTAATTTCTTTCTTTTATTATTAGTATTTGCATATGAAGTTTGCTTTTGAAGTTTATTCAAAATTTCCTACAATGTGGTACAATTAATAGAGCTTTTTTCTTGTATTATTTCAGAGAAGGTAATTTTTTATTTTAAGTTTATAGAATACCTTTATGTTAATGAGATACACTGAATTACATATAATTTTGCAAAGCATATGACTTTTGATTCAAATATAATTTTATGTAATGATGTTACAAAAAAATTGGATGTTATATATCTTGAAAATTTGATCAAATTTGAAATTGTTGTGAAATTATATCTAAATATAATTTTCAAAACTCTTAAATATTTTCTAATCTTTAAAAATTATTTATGGATTGTACGTGAATCAAACTTCTACTTACACAAATCCTATATAAGGACATTTATTCAATAATCCAAAATCCAAATGCACATAAGGACATTAGGTACAGAATCATAGCAAAAATCCAAACCCCACGTGAGAATGTCAGATCATATCAAAACCAGGAATTTTTTCCAAAATATATATTAGCTCATATATATGATAAAAGTCATGCAAGTGGGCTTAAAAAGATGCTCATATATTAGCTCATATTAGTTCAAGAAGATGCTCTTCTATTTTATAATTTTCTTTTACAATGGAAAATTATTTCAAGATTATAACAAGTCGCCTAATAATTCTACTTCCTCAAATAAATTGACTGTACTTTGATCTCTCTCATTTATCTTGTAGTCTAAGCGTGTAAAATTAAAAAAAAGTTGTAGACATCTCAAACCTAGTGAACCTATTTCATGTTATGCAAGAGCAGCATCCAAATTTGTAAGTTATTCTGTCATTGGAAGCACCAAGTAATCTCTATGGTGAAAGGACTGTTACTAGAAGATCATACAGTCTATAGCCTTAGTGGTAAAGTACCTATATGACACACCCTGCCAACTCATAATTTTAGCAACATTTAATACAGTACAACTGAGATATATTAGTACCTTGTCCTCTGCAATAACTCACAATGCAATGGCCCAGTTGTCATGTTAAATGCCCCAGGATAGCAAATCAAGTGGGCACCATAACAATTTGATAAATCTAATATTGTCAAAAAACCTAATATTGTCAATGTTCAGTAAATTTTGACTTCATTGATTCAAATTAATTCATGATTTCCTCTTTTACACGCTAATACTGATGAATAGATGACAAACATGTTCAGCATCATTACTTGGTGCTGTTACTGACACTGTCAAAGCATGATCTCGTGAGTACATGCTCCTAACCTTTAGCTCAGATTAT
The DNA here is from genome assembly GCA_954870605.1 of Acer campestre. Classification (NCBI taxonomy): domain Eukaryota; kingdom Viridiplantae; phylum Streptophyta; class Magnoliopsida; order Sapindales; family Sapindaceae; genus Acer; species Acer campestre. The sequence continues at coordinate 28,249,959 of OX940803.1, read as the reverse complement.
CATATACAAAACGGAAGTTTTTGACATCTTTTTTCAAATGGATAGGTTTGTAACTATTTCCAAAAAAAATGTAATAATTCTGATTTTCGCTTATTGTGTTAATACAGAAGAAAACTGCTTAAATTCTGCATAAATTCTGCAACCAGACCTCAACAGCATAAATTCTGCAACAATCACTAGAGAGGTCCAAGGTAATTCGAATGATGTGAAAGCTAATATAATTTATCTAAAGGAGAGCCCCACCAGCAGCCAAGAACAACAGGGGACGCAGCCCAGCCCCGACCACCACAAGAAAAACAGGGGACGCAGCCCCTCCAGCAGCCAAGAAAATACAGACAACCCCCAACCCACAGACAAAAGACACGCCCCCACAACAAAACATCGTCCAAATCAAAACAATCAACCAAATCAACCAGATTCAAAACGATGTCTATCATCTAATATACATTATACACAAACAATCAACCAAATAAAGAAAGAAAAGAAAGAAAGAAAGACAAGAAGAGCAGATCGAAGCAGATCGAACAATTAACCTTTGTCTCGTTGAAGCAGATCGAACGAGCTGAAGAAGAGCAGATCGGACGAGCTGAAGCTTCAAGGGTTGTCTCCTTGATGATTTGGCTGGAGATGAAGAAGAGTTTGAGCATATCGGATGTGAAACAAAAAAAAAAAGACAAGAGGAAAATTAGAAAAGAAGAAGAGAAAGTGGCAAACCTTTCAGATGTTGAGGAACAGTCGATTAGAGTTGAGAGGAGCAAATCAGAATTGGATGTTGAGCAGATCAATGGTTGTCTGGTTGAATGTTGAGGAACAGAGAGGCATAGATGAGAGAAGTCAGAGATGAGAGAACATCAGAACAAATGAACAATGTAGTCGGCTGAGAGAGAGAATCAGAGAAGTAAAGAAGGTTAGGGTTTTTTTTTTTTTAACTTATATAGTCGGTTTAATCGGTTTAAACCGGTTTTGGAAGAACCAAACCGGTTTGAACCGAAATTTTTTCGGTTTTTAACATTTTAAACCGGTTTAAACCGAAATTATTCTATGAACCGAACCGAACACCCTTTTTTCGGTTCGGTTTGGTTCGGTTCGGTTCGGTTTCGAACTTAGTGCCCACCCCTACTTGGTGATTTCCTCTTGTTGGAGGGAAGTTGTCATGATTCTTTCTTGAAGTAGAGCATTCTCCTTTTTCAATACATCCATCACCATCACTAGGTCTTCACTCATGCTCAAAATCTTCTTGTTCATCTCTTGCGTGATCCTGCATAGATCTTCTTCCTTCGATTGATACAAGACTTCTATGTTGTGTTGAGTTGTGGCATTGATGGAGTTGTTGAAATTTTCTTCAAATGTGGACTCAATTCCTTGATCCGGCCAACTAGATGACGTATAGTCATTCCTATCTTCCAATGACGTTCTCATGGGCGTGTAGCTTGGCCTTGAGTGTTGCATAAGGAAATCCATAGAGTCCTGAAACAAAAATAAACAAAAACTACCAAAGAAGTAAAAAGAAACTAAAAAGACTAAAAACAACTAAGAGACTAAAAATTAATAAAAACTAACAAAGAAATGAAAATAACTAAAAAGACAAAAAATAACTAAGAAAAGCTAATTGAATCAACTATCGCTTTAATTCCCCGGCAACGGCGCCATTTTTTATGACTCGCTTTTTGTGTCGTTACCAAATTGCGAATTACCAAAAGAATGTTTATAAAATGAATCTTTACGTAATATATTTTAAGTTTTGAAAATTAGTAAACGGTAAGCTTAGAGTTCGTTCCACAGGGAATTAAAGTAATATGTTGAATTAATTAGCTAATCTATAAACAATAAAATAAATCATAAATGATGAATGAGTGTATGGTTTGTCAAACCATCAAACATACATACAAAATAAACCTAACTAAAAATATGGTGATATGAAAAATAGAAGACTCACAATCTTGATAAGAAAAATGGATGTAAACAATTAATGTTGATGCTAGGGAATTGATTGATTAGCAAGTAGGTATGGGTATTGCTTTTTAAGCCACTTTAAGGACCAATCTCTACATGTTAACCAATTTAGGTTTAGATTAATGTGGTTGATATACCCTCCACTAATCTATCCTATTTATTGGGTTCTTAATCACTCAAGTGTGTCAATCCAAGAGTGATTATATAACATGTTATTCTAAACAAGATTGTAATTAACAAGTGGGTATACAAGTCAATCATATAATAAATAGAATCTAATGAATTAATAAATAGAACACATATAGAGATTCATTACAAAGCTTAAGCAAAAACCCACAACCAAATGTTTATCAAATCAATCCCCTAGATTAGGGGTTTAATTACACATAGTAGCAATAAAAAAGAAACAAGTAAATGGTAAGGAAATCACCCTTGGGCCACCTTCTTTAGTGCTTGATCCTTGTTCTCCTTTGATGCTCCTAGATCCAAAGAATGGAAGAGGAGGATGTGTCGAGATAGGTGGATGGCTTATGGTGAGTGACAAAGGATTTGTGATGGAGAAAATGGTAGGGAAGGAATGGTCTATGGAAGTAATCAAGATTTGGTGTGAGGTTTTGGATGGAAAAGATAAGTCCAAGTATAGAAATGGAGGAGTTTGGGAGATGATTAATGGAGGAAAGGGAGATTGGTAAGAGAGAATAGGCTTGGTAATCTGTAAAAGTTGATGAATTTATAGGTTAGTGAAGCTAGGGTACGAAATGGGTATGAAATGACAAGAATACCCCTCTTGAATGCCAACATAGGAATTCCTACGCTGGAATTCCAACGTGGTCGCTACTTGTCCTTCTAGGTCGCCATGGAGACCTCAAATGGCGACCTCTCATGGATTCTTCTGTCGCCATGGCGACCAAATGGCGACCAAATGGCGACCATTCCCACGTTGGAATTCCTACGTTGGAATTCCTATGTAGTCGCCATTTGTAAGTGTGGGTCGCTATGGCGACCTCAAATGGCGACCATGAGATGCTTTGCAATTTCCTCTGTTGCCATGGCGACCATGTGGCGACTTTTCTTGCTCAAATAGAGAGAATGCCCTGTTTCACCTATTTGTGAGTCTTTTTGCATCAAATTCTTCATCTTCTTCACAAATGCCCTTGAGTCCTAATAAAACCTGAAACACTTGATTTAACGACATTAAATATGGGGAAACGCCCGAGAATCAAATATAAAGAGACAGGAATTAGGGCCAAAATCATACCAATTTTGGTTCGATCAACGTGTACCTGGAAGCGCAATAGAAACTGTAGGGGGTCGACCTACAATCGAAGTGGATCGGGTCGTGTTTTGTTAGGCCCAATGCAACTTGGTTTGAACCGTCAATCTGATGTTGTCGCTAGCTTAATAATCCTGCAAATCAACGTGGTCGATCGACCTAATATAGATATCTTCTATATTGAACCTGCAAAAAAGAACAAGAACAGAAAAAATGAAGATAAAACGAAAGAAAAGAAGGTGAGATTAGATCTTTAGCCTTAGGTATGCTTGGGCTGAGCAACAGTTTGTAATGATTGTAAGAATCAGATTCTGTTGGCCAGGATTCTTTAGTGCAGAATTTTAGTACGCTTTTGTTAGCTTTTTTCCGATCCCTATAGTGTAAAAATGCTTTGCTATTTATATGAAACTCCAAGTTACCGTTTGAACCATATAAATCATATCATGACATGATTGTGGGCGAGATTCCTGGAGATATTCTCTCCCCGAGTATCTCATTTACTGGGCATGAAGTAAACTGCTGGTTGACTTGGTCTTCAAATGACCAAGTCATGCTACTAGCTTTCTTGTTGGGCTACTCAAATTGGGCCAAAGTGAGATGACCCTGGGCTTTGCATTTTGGGCCTATAGGCCATTTTTGACTACCACAGTTTGTCTCCCACTCTCTAAAGAGTTTTCAACGAAGTAGAGAGTGATTTACATTGAGTCGACCATTGTCGAGCGACAACATCTTCCATTGAATTAACCTTTTCAACAAAGTAGAGAGCGACTTCCATAGTCGAACGATTGTCGACCGAAAAAACTTGAATCGACCTGATCCGTAGATAATTATTGTAACATTAGGTTCTTGATGTTGTTCGAACACATCAATTTGAGTCGACTTGATCAATGACGCCAATCGAACACTAGGTTCCCAAATGTCGTTCGACAAACATTCTATAATGAGGTAAATCAGAGGTCAAATTGAAAAGACACCTCTCGTTTCAATACCCTAGAATGACGTCACGTGCATTCAATTCAGGCATGCTCGCTTTGTTCGAGATAAAAGATTTTCAAATTTTAAACCTCAGTCATCATCATTAGCGGTTGCGTGTGGGTTACTTTTATTAACCGATAACTGAAAGGGTGTAGCCACTTCAGTTGTGGACACGTGGCAAGGGTGTCTCAAAGGGGTTGGTTTATAAGTAAACCCTTCCCACTTCCTTGAGCCATCTGTGCAGAAATCTTACAAAAAACTCTTTTCTCCTCAATAGCAAGTTTTGTCACTTCCTCGTGAATTTCTTAAAAACTTGAAACTTCAGAACTTCTTCAGAGATTTATTCTTCAAGGTTAGCACGTTTCTTTTCTATTTTCCTGAAACTTTGTTATTTGAAATAAGAAATAGGTGTAATGTAAAGATGATTTACCTAAAGTTTAAGTTCTGAGTTTGTATTTGTTGTTCTTCGTTGTTCTTGCATTTGTTCTGCTGCATTCCGATTATATCCGTTGTTTGATCTTGTTTGCTTGTTTGCTTGCTTTATTCCCCTATTCTTTTTGATATTTGTTCATATGACGTGACTATTGTAGCCAAGTGCTTTTATTCGATCGACTTTTTAGGGCGGTAGAAATAGTAGGGTTAGGTTAGCTTAGCTTTCCAGATTTGGTGCTTTTTCGCTGAAAAACCTTAGGTTTTGATCTCAAAAACCCTAGGTTGTGATTGTAGCACATTAGTTTCTGACTTGTGCATTTTTTGCATTTGTTAGCTTTAGGTAGCAATATGTCGAGCGACGATGCAAACATGTCGAGCGACGATACAATCTCGGATCCAAAGTTTGTTTGGACTTCTAGCGAGGGGGAGGATAATGTTGATGAAGTCGATAGAGGGATGGTAGATGTAGATCAATAGGTAACAATAGAGGATCTGTCGAATGTTGTTGCCATAAATGCGAAGGGTATACTTGAATGAGGCAGTGTACGCACTATTGCAACGATAGTCGACCATCCTGAATATGTCGATGTAGAAGAAGCCACTACATCCGGTCGACCACTAGGTATCCTCGTTGAAAGTCTAGCTAGTCTGGTTACAGAGGAAAATTTGAGTAGTTTGAGGGAGATTTATGGCATCCCAAAAGATGTCGAACTACGCGCACTTAGGGAATATGAGCTGGTGGACTGGGATATACCAGGGTGGACGCGTTTTAATGAATACACCCTTCGTTTAGGTTTTAGATTTCCTGTCCCACAATTGGTGCGAAGAATGCTGTTATACTACGACCTTGCTCCTAGTCAATTGATGCCGAATACTTGGAGAATATTGCTGAGTCTGGGTGTTCTCAGCGAAAGATATAATGTGAGGTTTGGGATGGGTTGCCTCCTCCACAATTATTATTTAAAGGAGCACATAAGTGACCCAGGTCATTATACGTTGGTGCCTAGGAGAAGGGAGCACCAACTCATTACTGATACGACGACGAACGACCGAAATTGGAAGGATACTTACTTTTTCACTAAGGGTCCTCCGATTGATGGTCCATGGTTCATGGGGGAGACGTCATATCAATATCGTCAAACTTGGAATCGGTTTGGTGAGTGTCATTCGACTGTTGTCGTTTCCTATTTTTTTTCTTTCGATTTCTGAAATTATGCTTGCTGATGTTCAGCTCCTTTTGTAGAAATAAAGGGTGTAGAAAGTAAACTGTCGTGCGACGTTGCTCATGCTCGCACTGAGGCCTTGTTAAGTATCCCTGTAAAAGATAGAAGTTGTAAGGTGCTGCTCATAAAAGGTAAACTTAGGCCTAGCAATTTATGGAGATGGTCGACTCTGAATAGGTCACGAGCGCCCTATCCTAGTGAGAAAGACTTCGTGTCGTATGTCTGGATTATGAGGAGTTTCGAAATTCTTCAATATCAAATGAAATTCTTGTCGCCTGTATCTGATAATGAATGTCGTTTCGCAGTGACGTCGATGGCAAGTGCGAGGATAAACATGTCGAATGATGTTGACGCTCTGAAGCGTTATAGGGAGGAGCTTACTAGGAAAAGAGCGGCAGCAAAAAAGAAGCAAGCAACCGGAAAGTCGACGGAAGGCACTGTCGTGTCGTCCGAACATGTATACATTTCGTCTCCTGAGCCATCTCCTTCAAAGAAGGGGCAAAGGAAAGAACCGACTGCAGATAAGGGAAAGAAAGTCGAGTCGAGTCGAGTTCCAGGAGACAGATAGCTACTTCACAGCCAGTTTCATTAACGACAACTCCTTCAGACCTGTCTTCATTTAATGAGCCGAAAAATTTCTTGGAGAAGTCGCTTGAATATATCCTCCCAACGAACGACAAATATCTGCAAAAGAAAAAGACTGAGGATGTGTTCGACACGACCATCCTTTCGACTTTCCAGGTGAGTCATCTGATTTATTTTTTATTTAAAGATGTGTTATTTCTCTTATGCGAACTTTCCCCGTTGTGTAGGCTCTGTAGGCGCAACTACACTTGCATGGGAAGTATAAAATGGTAAACAACAGGTGTGGGAAACAGCGGAAGATGATTGATGTTATGAAGTTGGAGAAGGCGAAAGTCGACAAGGCTGCTGAAGAGTTAGAAAGCAAGAACTTAGCTCTTGAAAAAAGAGTTAAGGGAGGTGAGAGCAGAGAGGGACCAACATTCCTTGGAGTCGACTGAAGCTCGTGCGGCTCTAGCTGAACAGCAGCGTCTCATTGCTGACTTGAAGGAGCAATTAACGTCGATTGCTTCTGCCACTATTTGTAAGGCGAAAGCAGAGCTTTACAAGGAATATCTGTCAGGCGAACATGCTAACTGGAATCAAGTCAACATGAAGGAAATTATCAATACTTACGAGGAAATACGTAGGCTGGAAGAGTCATCCCCCGGACAAGATGAGGAGCAAGCACTTGATGATAGTGCACTCCTCGAGAATATCGATAGGATAAATGCTGCTGTCGATCCTCCAATTGTCGACCCATCTGCTGCCAATTCATAGACTGTCGATCCACCAGTTGATCCTCCTGCCGATCTACCTGTTGATCCTCCTGTCGATCTACCTGTCAACTGAAAATATTTGTGTATTCGTGGATGATTTGGTCGCTTTGACCTTTTGTAATGAATGATTATTATTTTTACGTACTCGTGGATGTTTCACCCTTTGATAGCTTGTGATGAAATGATTTTTATTTGAATTGTGGAAACAACACGACCATCTTATAATGGGGTTTACACAAGATCGCATACTTGGATGAAATAAGCCTATAAACTTATGTTCATACATAAGTCAGACGACGTTACAGTATAGATAAAATCAATAAAAAACATGGTTGAAATATTTATAGAATAGATAAAAAAAACATGGTTGAAATATTTATAGAATAATCGCGTACATGCTTTCAGTCGACAATTTTACAGAAATCACGTACATGCGTTCAGTCGACAATTTTACAGGAATCACGTACACATGCGTTCAGTCGACAATTTTACAAGAATCGCGTACATGCGTTCGATCGATAATTTTACAAGAATCGCATAAATGCGTTCAGTCAACAATTTGCATCTGATAATCGTGTACATGCGTTTAATTGACATTTTATCCAATGTTGCCCTGACTTTCGATATTTGTTTTGTCAAGTAAGAATGTTGAGAGTAGATATTTGTTTCGTAGATGTCGAAGTACAACTTGTCAATGCTGTAGTAACAATATAATGTGTCGAAGTCGACTAAAGCATGAAAAAATGATTTTTGTGAGCTCAGTTCTTAACTTAGTACTAAGTTTTTCATCATTGCTCTTTGTGCGTCGTTAGTATTAAAGGAAATGCCAATGAAAATTAGAATAACAAAAGATGATTCAAGTTTATAAGTGATATTGTTTTAGGTGTAATGCATTCCAGCTGTTGTTCAACTCTCGACCGTCGAGTCCTCACAATTTGTATGCTCCTCGACCAACGACATCTATTATTTGATAAGGTCCTTCCCAAGTTGGCCCCAACTTTCCAGCTCCCTCTTCTCTGGTGTTTTGGAAAACATGACGTAGTACCCAGTCGTTTACTTTGAATACTCTAATATGTACTTTCTTATTGTAATGTTGTGTGACTTGATGCTGATACGACTGAACTCTTAAAGCAGCTCAATCACGTCGTTCATCCAAATGATCCAATTCGAAGGCGAGCTCAAGGCTATTTTGGGCTTCGTTTGGATTTTCGCTTCGTGCAGTCGCGAGTCGAGTCTCGATGGGGATTATTGCTTTAGATCCATAAACAAGGGAGAATGGAGTTTCCCCTGTCGACCGTCGAGGAGTAGTTCAATATGACCAAACGTTCTCTGAGAGCTTTTCTACCCATTCACTCTTTTCGGCTTCTAGTCGCTTCTTCAGTGTGTTAATTATGGTTTTGTTTGTCGACTCCGCTTGTCCATTGGCTTGAGGATAACGTGGAGTCGAAAAGCTCAGTTTTATCCCATATTTGTCGCAGAAATTCTTGAAGTCGAACGAAATAAACAGGGATCTGTTGTCGGTCACTATTTCTCATGGAACCCCAAACCTGCAAATAATATATTTTCACACAAAATTACGTACCTCAATGTCGTGTACCTGAGGTAAAGCTTCGACTTCTACCCATTTTGTAAAGTAGTCTGTCATTACCAGCATGTAGACGACGCCTCCAGGTGCGGCTAGGAGTTTTCCTACAATGTCCATCCCCCATTTCATAAAAGGCCAAGGAGCTGAGATTGAGTTCAACATACCTGGAGGAAGATGGCACACAGGTGCGAATCTTTGACACTTGTCACACGACTTCACGTGATTCTGAGAGTCGGAGCGCATTGTCGGCCAGTAGTATCCTGCAGTGATGGCTCTGTTCGACAAACTTTGAGCTCCAGGGTGATTTCCACATTCCTCATAGTGTAGACTTTTGAGAACGTCGTACGCTTCTCGTGGGGTCAAGCACCTCAAGTAGGGTCCTGTAAAAGATTTCTTATATAACTTACCGTATATGATGCAGAATTTCGTGGCTTTTACTTTGATTTTCCTTGCTTCAGTTCTGTCTCTAGGTAGAATGTCGGCTCGCAAATAGTCCAGTAATGGTTCCATCCAATTCCTTACATTGTCGACTGGGGCAATTATTTCTGCTTCTTGGATAGTTGGCGATATAAGGTGTATGACCGGAATTGATTTCGATCCATTGGTCGTTGTCGAGCCTAAGTACACCAGTGCATCTGCCCAGGAATTCTCCGCCCTTGGTATTTGTTGTATAGTAAATTTGTCGAACGTCGACTGAAGCTGTTTGGCCTTGGCTAAGTAAGCGGTCATCCTTTGATCCTTTGCTTCATACGATCCATTAATTTTTCGGACGACCAATTGTGAGTCGCTGAATACTTAAAGGTTTTTGATTTTCAAGTTCTTGTTAAGGTCTAGTCCAACAATTAATGCTTCGTACTCTGCTTTGTTATTTATCATACGGAACTCACAATGGATGGACTGCTCTACTATGTCCCCGTGAGGAGATTTGAGCACAAATCCTAGTCCACTGCCTTTTATATTACTTGATCCCTCGATTGACAAGGACCATTTCTCATTCGACATTGTGACTTCAACGCCGTTCGCGGATGAAAGTTGATGTCATACTCACTCAGTTCGACAGCCCATTTTTTCAGTCAACCTGAAAGTTCAGGTTTATAAAGGATATTTTTTAGAGGATAAGTAGTTAATACCTTAATAGAATGACATTGGAAATATGGCCTTAATTTGCGGGCTGCAACGACGAGGGCTAATGCCAGCTTTTCTAGTCAACTGTATCTTGTCTCTATGTCGAGCAATGCTTTGCTTACGTAATACACGGGGTATTGTCGATCATTTTCTTCCCTAACCAATACGGCGCTGACAGCTGTATTTGAAACGGCCAAGTACATGAGTAATGTCTCATTGTCTTTTGGTTTTGACAATAGTGGTGGTGAAGTCAAGTATTCCTTCAAATCTTGCAGTGCCTTCTCGCATTCGTCGTTCCATTCGAAAGCTTTATTTTTCCTTAAGGTATTGAAGAATGGATGGCATCATTTGGATGACTTGGAGATGAACCTATTCAGTGCTGCTACACGACCAGTGAGCTTTTGTACGTCTTTAATGCACTTAGGCGACTCGATCCCATGTATTGATTGGATCTGGTCTGGGTTGACTTCAATGCCTCTTTGGGTGACCAAGTACCCTAAAAACTTCCCTGACGACACACCAAAAGAACATTTAGTAGGATTTAGTTTCATACCGTATTTATCGAGGACGTCAAACGATTGTCTCAGGTGGTCGATGTGTTGTTGAGCCACAAGTGACTTGACCAGCATATCGTCGATGTACACTTCTATTGTCGAACCAAGCATTTTGGCGAACATTTTATTCACTAGTCGTTGGTTGGTGGCACTTGTATTTTTCAAACCAAACGGCATTACTTTATAACAAAATGTACCTCGTTCGGTTACAAACGCGGTTTTCTCTTGGTCGTCTAGATGCAACAGGATATAGTTGTAGCCGGAGTAGGCGTCTATGAAACTGAGTAGTTCGTGTCCAGCTGTGGCGTCAACAAGCATGTCGATATGGGGCAAAGGGAATGAATCATTAGGGCATGCTTTGTTGAGGTCTGTGAAGTCGATGCATACCCGCCACTTGCCGTTTTTCTTTTTAACCACCACGACATTTGCCAGCCAATCGGGATACTTAACTTCTTTCACCGAGCCAATGTCGATCAGCTTCTGAATCTCTTCGTTGATGATTTTGTTTCTTTCCAGAGTGAATTTTCTTCGCTTTTGTTTTACCGGTTGATGATCGGGGTCGACTTGCAATTGGTGAACAATTACCTCTGGATCGATGCCGACCATGTCTGAATGCGACCATGCGAAACTGCCTTGTTGTTCCCTTAGGAAGTCTATCAGTTGTTCTCAAGTTTCTTTCGATAGTCTGGACCCAATAAAAACCTTACGATCCGATCGACTTGAGTCGATCGACACCTCATCAAGATCCTCCATCTTTGGTGCGTTTGGAGTCGACTCGACTCGACTCGACTTTGGAGTCCTGTAATTGCTATAATGACTCCTTATTCTTCTTCTTCATGGCATTCTGGTAACATTCTTTGGCTGCTCTTTGTTCTCCTTTTATCTCGCGAACTCCCCACCTTGTTGGGAATTTTATCATCTAATGGTAAGTCGAGGAGATTGCCTTCATCTCATGAATCCATGATCTCCCTACAATTGCGTTGTAGGTCGACTGACAATCTAGTACCAGGAAGTTGACGTAAATGTTCACACCTTCAGCATAGATTGGTAGTACAATTTCCCCTAAGGTGATTTTTTGCTCCCCACTGAAGCCTGTCAGCATCGTCGTCCGACGGCTTAGTTTGGATTCGTCGACCTGAATTTCTCTTAGGGCACTGTTAAATAAAATATTACATGAACTACCATTGTCAATCAAAATTCTTTTTGTTAAACAGTTAGCAATATGTAACGAAATAACAAGTTCATCGTGATAGGGAGAAAACAAATCTGATTTATCTGTAGATTTGAAGATGACGGTCTCATCGTAGGTCGACGGATGCTCTCTTCTTGGTTGAATTTTTGTGTTTAACACCTATCGCGTGTGTCTCTTCGCTGCTGAGTAACTAATACCACTCACTTCAGAACCTCCTGCAATGAAATTTATAACTCTGTCTTGTCGAGGTGGTTCTGGTGGGCTGTCTTTTGAATTGGTCACCCTTTTGTCATTTCGTCTGGCCAAGGTTTATTTCCTCTTTTATGTTAGAAACTCCTGTAGATGTCCTTGTTTCAGTAGTTCTACAACTTCAAACTTGAGGGCGATACAATCTTCAGTTCGATGGCCATGGTCTCCGTGGAATTCGCATCTCAACTTTGCATCTCGATGTTCTAGAAGAGCATTCATTTTTCTTGGCCATTTTATCGTATTGCCCATCTCCCTCATAATTGCTACGAGGTCAACTGGTTCGATGCTTAGATTGTATTCTAGTACTTCTGCTCGTGGTCGACTGGTTCTTAGGTAATCTCTCTTGTAGTGTCGACTGTCGCTTGAACCTTCACCGTATTGTGGTGTAGATTGTTTGCCACCAGTCGGGTAAGGTTCTGCCCTTCTGTCATTCGACCGTCTATCCACTCGATCGTTTCTACGGCTTGAATAATTGTTGATTTTGCCTATGTAATTAGCTTCATCTTTTTCCCATTTTATTTGGGCCCACGCTTTGGCCAGTACATCTTCCATTGTCTTGCATAGATATTTGGTTAGCTCTTTATAAAGATTGAGTCAAACCTGAGGCCCTTTCTAAAGGCGTATATCGCGGTCGCCTGATTGCAGTGAGGGATTTGAACTTTTTCTCTGTTGAAGCGACCGACATAGGTCCTTAAATTTTTGCCATGCTTCTGCGTTATCGTATACAAGTCGTCTGACTGTTTCTCTAGCTTGAGACTACTTGCAAATTGCTCCACGAAGGTGTCTGTAAGCTACGCAAAGGAGTTAATAGAATTGTTAGGCAAATTAGTGTACCATTGTAGAGCTAGACCATTGAGGCTAGACCCGAGGGCTTTGCACATGCACACTTCTCGTAGGTCGCGTGGAATTGCTACAGTGAACATTCTCTGCTTGTACTACACTATGTGGTCGTCTGGATCAGTTGTCCCTTCATATTGTTTCATATTTGGGAAGCTAAATTTTTTAGGCATCTCGACGAGTGCTATTGCATCGACAAAAGGCGAGTCAGCGAAGCTGTTCATGTTGCTCCTTTTAATTGGAGCTGGAACACCCGGAATCCTCTGTATAAAGGCTTCCATCTTTGCAAACCTACGAAAGAATTCCAAATTAGCAACGGTTGATGGGTTAGGTCTAAAATTTACTAAACCTGGCGTCGACTGGAGTGACACGGGTGTCCCCAATACATTCTCAGGTTGCCTTCCCATAACAGGATCTTGCTCGTTTTCGTTTTGGATAGGCAAGTTATTGAGGTCGATGTCGACTCGAGCAATCTGGGGTGTTTGATGGGTTTGCCTGACATTTGGATTTGCATCTGGGATCCCTAGTCCTGTTGGAACGTCTAGAGCTCGTCAGTCGACTTCTTGTTAAACATTTAGGACTGGAACTGGGCACTCCACGTCTTCGCTGTCGGGTATTATGCCATCGACCATAGCTCGCAGTTCTTCATTAGTCGCCCGGATTGCAGCGTTTTCAGCTTCTAACGCTCGTAATTTTCTGCATTTGTTGCTATTTGAGCGACCAATGTAGCGATTTGCTCTTCGATGGTTGGGATGGTTCCTTCGCCAGAAATCGTTATTGTTTGTCTGAAAGCTTCGATTGATTGGCTTATAAAGTTGCGATGGGCACCACGATGAGCGCCAAACTGTAGGGGGTCGACCTACAATCGAAATGGATCGGGTCGTGTTTTGCTAGGCCTAATGCAACTTGGTTTGAACCGTCAATCTGATGTTGTCGCTAGCTTAATAATCCTGCAAATCAACGTGGTCGATCGACCTAATATAGATATCTTCTATATTGAACCTGCAAAAAAGAACAAGAACAGAAAAAATGAAGATAAAATGAAAGAAAAGAAGGTGGGATTAGATCTTTAACCTTAGGTCTGCTTGGGCTGAGCAACAGTTTGTAATGATCATAAGAATCAGATTCCAGTGGCCGGGATTCTTTAGTACAGAATTTTTGTATGCTTTTGTAAGCTTTTTTCCGATCCCTATAGTGTAAAAATGTTTTGCTATTTATATGAAACTCCAAGTTACCGTTTGAACCATATAAATCATATCATGACATGATTGTGGGCGAGATTCTTGGAGATATTCTCTCCCCGAGTATCTCATTTACTGGGCATGAAGTAAACTGCTGGCTGACTTGGTCTTCAATTGACCAAGTCATGCTGCTGCCTTTCTTGTTGGGCTACTCAAATTGGGCCAAAGTGAGATGAGCCTAGGCTTTGCATTTTGGGCCTATGGGCCATTTTTGGCTACCACAGAAACCATCCAAGTTATAGAGAGTCTTCTACTCTCTTCTCACCTTACTTCAAATAACCTAATGTGGAGGCTACTTCTATTCTGAATCATTGTGTGATGCATGAGCGAAAGTAGGGCCCCCTATAAATTGTATAACTTACTAGAATCCTAATCCATAGATAATTCTCAACCCTAATAGGATGGCTAGTCTTAAAAGGGATACTAGGCCCACACATATACAATAGTCCATACCATATCATACATATTAATGTAGTTAAGGTGCACCAAGCCCAACAAATATTATAATATTATAGTATATAATATTATATGCATATGATAATTGTAACATGGTCCCCCATGTTATTCATAATATAAATTTCTTCCATATTTATATTTTGCCAACACAAAATCAATCCATTTTAGTATTTTAATTCCTTATGATTTCATACATTATTTCCTAATATAGTCTATATATGGGTTCAGCGACTACATGGTTAATTTTCAAGGATTTCAATCAAAAGATCTACAAAAATCAAAGATTTAAAATTTTAAAGGAAATTAAAACTAAAAGGAAATAACTTCATCTCGTAATTACACTCGTAACTATACATGAACTATATAGCAGCTAAACCCATCTATATACTTATATGTATGTAATTTTTATTTTTTATTAGGTATTCACTAGAACAAATTAAGACTTTCTTTAAACGATATGAGGTTGGTCCAGTGATAAACCCCGAATTTATGTAATATTTCAACAAAAAAAAGAAGACTTTATTTACTATTTTATTATGTAATATTTATCTTGTTTTGAGGTGGACCAGGTGTCTAGGTGGTTCTAATGGTTTACTCTATATAGTTTGTATCATTAACTTAAAGATTAAATGGTATTACATTTGGATATATTAATATATTTTTCTTACATGATATTTAATATTAGTTTGTCCTAGACCCCCAATAAACACCTTTGGCCTTTATATATATATATATATATAAGAGTGAGTCTCTCATGAGGGATCCTTTATTTTAATTTCGGTAAGGATCATATGAAAACACATCGATTTTAATGAATTTTGATCTGAATTTTTTTATGGATGATGAGTTCATTGAAATCTACCTATGAATAAAATTTGAGAATTTCCGAATACTATAACTATTTTTCTTGAATTTTCCTATATTTCACCTATTTTTCGATGCCTTCATATTTAACAAAATTTGGATAAATAGATCTAGTGCTCGGAAAATTCTCAAATTTTTTTCATAGGTAGATTTCAATGAACTTATTATCCACAAAAAAATTCAGATCAAAATTCATTAAAATTGATGTGTTTTCATCGTGGTCCTTACTGAATTTAAAATAGGGATCCCTCATGAGAAACTCACTATATATTATACATATTTTCTATTATCAGTTCGTCCTGACAATAAATATATCAGGACGAAGAATATGAACCATTATATTTATATATTTTGACTCAAAGTGTATGCACTTGTCAAAACTTTTTCATAATCTATATATTGTCCACATTCTTCGTTTTAGCAAGGAAACTTAATTAAATTCCAATAGAAAAATATTATCTTTCAAACATAAGATATCATTTAACCACTAAATTTGAAACATAAAGTTAAACCACCGTCAAACATACAAAAGAAGATACAGAAGAAAGTAAACCAATCAGATTTTCATCACAACAATATAATACAATACAATACAAAAAAATAAAAATAAATAAATAAATAAATAAATAAATAAATAAATAAATTTTTTGATAGGGTTTATGTACGTAATTTTCAACTAAGTAATAATGTACCGATGACCTTTTAATTTGGTGGTTGGAGTCTGTCTTCAAGTGGAAGTTCCACGTCCAAAGTTCAGGTGTTCGTATTTAAACAAAAATTTTATTTACTTTTGAAAGTTCTAAATTTTATAAATTTTTTGCTTGAATACCAATATTTGAAACATCTTTTATTAGGTTTGTCTAGCAGTGCATTACCATATACACATTTACTCTTTAAATACAAATCGGTGTTTTAGAAACAGTAGTAAATAATAGCTTTAAAAAAAAAAAAAAAAAAGTAGTAAGTAACGTCACGACATATTGAATGACGTCACTCTAAGAATTTCTCGATTATCATTAATCACTATATAAGTAGCACTCCACCCCAATTGCGTTTCACAGCTTCTTTCTTTACTTTCAAAATCAATATTTCTTCTCAGGTGTTTGAGTGTTCTCTCTTCCAATAACTTCCAAGCAGGATAACAAACAACAAGACACATATACATTTTCTTTTGTTTCACATTGGTTCTCGCTCTGTTTTCTATATTTATAATCTCAAAGAGAGTTTAAGATATTGGAGATGGGGCATTTTTGTAATTTAATAGATGGGTTGAAGCCAGCTTTGATGATGGTGGTGGTTCAGGTGGTGTTTGCCGGAGTGAATGTGTTCTATAAACTGGCTGCTAACGATGGGATGAGCTTGCAGGTTATCGTTGCCTATAGATTCATTTTCGCTACGGCTTTTATGATCCCTCTTGCTCTTGTTCTTGAAAGGTTTGCTCTTTTGTTTTTCAATTCCCGTATTTATAATCTGCTTTTGGGTTTTGAATCCGAGACCACTTAATTATTTATAATCTGCGTTTGGGATACCCGTGCATATGTTTGTTGGTATAGGATTCAAAATAAACAGAGGTGTTAATTGAAAAACAGTAATGCTACACATCCCATCTATAATCATACCATTTTCCTCCCAACACACGTGGCAATTAAAATGTCACTTAGTGAGTGAACAAACATTAATTGGTGAGTGAATACATTGGTAGGAGAGATAAGTATCAATTAATGTATGTCCACTAACCAAGTGACACCTCAGTTGTCATGTGCGTTGGAATGAAAATGGTGGGATTGTGTGTGGGATGTTTAGCATTATTGATTGAAAAATGGTGACTCCCTGATAAATTTATTCAATTATATAACATTTAATGGTTTATTTCCTTTATGCATGACCTTAAATATGCTACTTTTCTCTTTATTTCATAAAAGAAGAAAAAAGTTTACTGGAATTTTTTTTCCTTTTCATTGAAATCTCATTTGTAATCATCCTCAGTGCTTCTTCCTATTCTCGGCATATTAATGGGTGGCTTTATTGCCATCCAATAAAATATCTTGCTACATTCATACTTTAATGAAACTTTTTTTAATTCTAAAATGCCTTTGTATTTAATTACTTAAAAGTATATGATTTTATAATTGAAAATTTAAATTTACTTCATACACCCATAAGTTGAATACCCAATATATCATAAACTCTAATAATATATACTTAATCAAAACCAACATCAATACAAAGTGATTTCATGTATTCCAAATGCATACAGGTGAGTTTACTTAAATTTTTTTTATGGTTTTGTAATTGAAAAAAAAAAAAAAAAAAAAAATTGGGTTTTTAAACGTAAAGAAGTTGGTTGACAGATTTTTAAAAAACCAAATTTTTAAACGAAAAAAATTGGTCGTACATTTTTACACAAACATAGATCAATTTTTATGTTTATTTGGTGATCGAAGAAAAAATAAGTTTTTTTTCAAAAAAAAAAAAAAAAAAGGGTAGCTGTTCTGACTAAGAAGAAGAGTTGCTGCTCTCTGCTTTTGTTGCCCCTACCCAAATATTCAAATGGTTCTAAATAAAGTTTTTCAGGTTTATGGTGTGCGTTGAATCAAGATGACATGAACATGATGATCTTCTTCAAATTACAAATAATTAAATTCTGTTCAGGAATCCGATCATAGTGATACTATTGATACTACTAATACAAAATATATGTTTATCAAAAGTACTTAAAGATAGGTTTAATATTTTAAAGGATGTATGACGTAAAATTAACAATTTTAATATTTTAATATAGGTATCGGAAGAAAAGTTGATGTGTCAAGATATTTTCTGGATAGCCACCTATATTAATTAAGAGTTGTCTAGTACTTTCTTAGTGCTTCTTCCTATTTTCGGCATAATATTAATTAAGAGTTTTCTATTTCTAGTACTTTTGGAAAGTTTTGCACCATTATATATAGAATATTCGTCTAATTAGGATCGTCTTAACTTTATAATTTTAGGATGTTTAACCATAACTACACATTCATACTGGGTGTTAGTATTTGTTAATATGGGGCTCGAATTGATATAAAATATGTGAGTTCTTTGCACGTAGGTCATTGGATTTAAAAAATGCTTTGATAAGTGCATACAGTTATCAAAGCATTTTAATCTAATTGCCTATATGCAAATAACTGATATATTTTATATCACTTCGAATTGATAATAGAAAAACTGTATATATATAGTCCCGTTCTAGTCAGTGTACATTGATGTAACTACATCGGTATCAATGCATATGAACCATTGATTATAGATAAGTTTTGACAAGTGCATACACTTTGAGTCAAAGTATGTAAATCTAATAGTCAACATTCAACAGACTAATGAAGTTATATCAGTGCGTATTGATTTGAACATTGATATATATATATATATATAGTTAGGATGAACTGATGTTATTTATATCAGTTTCACAATTATCAATCATTAGATTCACATACTTCAGTTTAGTCAAAGTCTTTTTAAACTTAATCAATTACTCATAAGTTTTGTTCTAATTTTAAAAATTCAATTCAGTAATGAGGATACAAAAATTGAATATATGAGTAAAACTTAAATTTTTTAAAAAATAAAAATAAAAATCGAAAATCACCAGAAGGGTTTTGGAATTAAAAAAAAAGGCTGAAATCGTTTTCATTTAATTTGCAGGAATAGCAGACCAAAGCTGACTTGGACGATCCTTTTCCAAGCTTTTATTTGTGGGTTATTTGCGTAAGTTAAATTCTTGCACTGATGATGCACATACCCTGTTAATCCATGCACTGATGCACATACAGTGTTAATTCATATTGATTATTGTAATAATTGGTAATTGAAAATTTGCATTAAGAGAAATGAGCTACCACAAGGTGTGCCTACCACAAGGTGGACAGTGACGTGTTCATTTGTTGTTGGCAGCCAGCTGTATAGAAACAAATATATATCTAAAAATACATTAATGGTATAGTAGTATTGTACAGTATGGTTCTACTTTATTAAACACTAACTTATCTTCTCCCTTCCTTTCCCAAATACTAACTTATCTTCTCCCTCTTTTTCCTCACGTACTCTCTGTTTTGCTGAGCACTTGAGAAGCCTTGAAAAATAAAATATTTATTAATTGTAACTTTTTAAATTTTTCTATAAGAAAAATACTTGGGTACTGACCGGTCAGTACCCAAGTGTTGTCCTTTCTATAATATTGGTATTAATGACTCACACTATCCTTTTCCTTTATTGCCGTGTGTGTTTAATAATAAAAATAATAATAATAACAGTAAAGTTAGGTTTCCCACAAACTTTTCTCAACTTCATACTTAAATGGTGTGATATGTGAGTTTTCAATATTATGTCACTCACAATACAATCTCTTTATCTACATTATATCGACAACTCATATGCATATCATTTGAGTATGAATTTGAAAAAAAGTTTTTGAAAAGCCTATAATTACTCTAAAATAATAATAATAATTATATTTTATATAATCTTTGACTTGTTTAGTTTTATAATATTATAGAGCAATTTTTGTTTATGTTAAGCCTTAACCTCACTTATTGAATGGTAGTTCAAATTGGCCCACAACCCATATTCAGCAATGTAAAACTAATAGAATTTGTCGATTTACTAATTTCTATGAATGTTCAAATTAAGTGACTACAGTAGATACACAATAAAATATTCTAAATTTTTTTTTTCATAGAAAACTGATGTTATTAACATGAAATTGTAGGGGTTCACTAGCTCAAAATTTTCATTTGAAGAGCTTGACCTTAACATCTGCAACGTTTGTTTCCGCCACATCTAACCTTGTTCCAGCTATTACCTTCATTTTGTCCATTTCTTTTGGGTAATATTACTATATTTTATGTCATAAAATTTGAATTCTCTATATTGAATTGATCTTAATGCTGACCTCAACTCATCAGTAATCATGGCTAAATTTTTTTAAGAAATAAATTTCCCGTTTTATTATTTTAAAATGCCGTTTATTTCCTTTAAATGTTTGAGGTCAGACAACGATCGTACAAAGGATCTGAATCCTATAAAATTACAGCTTTGCATATATTTTTGTAAGGTGAGTTTGATTGGTTTTGTGGGTTTACAGATTAGAAAAACTGGGAATACGCACAATGGCTGGGAAGGCAAAAGTGTTGGGAACATTAATGGGAATCGGAGGGGCAATGTTGCTTACTTTCTACAAAGGAGTTGAGATTAACATCTCTTCAACTCATATTGATCTTCTCCACCATGATCACCCCCAATCTGGCCACATGGCATCATCACATGCTTCCTCTACTAAATATCTTTTTGGTCTTTTATTGGCCTTGGGCAGTTGCTTCTCTTATGCTCTATGGTTGATCGTTCAGGTGATTTTGTCATCAACTGTTGTAAATAATATTTAAATAAATCATTTTAATATTCTTATCAAATTTGGTTTAACTTTTTTGTTATAGACGAAGATGAGTGAGAGGTACCCATGCCAATATTCAAGCACAGCGTTAATGTGTCTGATGGGATCAATCCAAGCCACTGTTTATGCTCTTTGCATCGAAAAGGACAGGGATCAATGGAAATTAGGGTGGAATATTAGGCTTCTCACTGTAGTTTATTCAGTATGTAAACACTGACACTAGTAACTTGTTATGATTATTTGGTGGCTGAGTAGCCGGCAAAGTCATTAGTGTTATTGGTGCTTTTCTGTAATATTAACGAGTAGTGTTTGTTAATATGTAGGGAGTTGGAGCGTCTGGTTTGATGGTGACACTAATATCATGGTGTGTGAGGAAGAGGGGACCTCTCTTTGTTTCTGTCTTCAACCCGCTTATGCTTGTGGTGGTAGCCTTTATCGGTTCTTTTCTACTGGACGAGAAGCTACATCTTGGCAGGTATCAGTTTCTTTAATTTACTGTCAATTTAATACAAACATAACATATATATGTACGTTCTAATCATTGACAAATTTATTTGTTACCATAAAATGCAGTATACTAGGATCAATGTTGATCGTATGTGGGCTGTATGTCGTGTTGTGGGGTAAAGGCAAGGAGATGAAGAAAATAACTCAACTAATACCTTCTATACACTAAGGTATCTCAATTGATTGAGATTATTATCACCTCTCCTATTGTTCAAAATATTTCCAGCAACAACAACAAAAACAAAAGCACCAATAGCAACATTATTAATGAAGAAGAGATACATTGATCACCACAGGAAATTGCTGAAAAATAAGAAAATATGATGATCAATAAGAGCTAAAGAGTTGGGTGGGAAGAGTTTAGTTACGACTTACGATCTTCTATTATTTTTCTTTTTCATTTATTTCATTAGTTAGATAGGTAAGAGAGCTTTGAGCTCTGTTAACGGAGATCGAACAAACTGATTTTCATTCATTTTTGTTTAAGGTACTGACGCAACAATGATCACTCAGTCAAACTTGAAACACACTCTGAAAAACATTAACGTAGCAACCTGTAGTTACCCAAGCATGGACATAGTTACCCAAGCATGGACCGCTATGCTGCCATGCCAGGGCCATCATTTTCTAATCTTCGCTAGAGGAATGATGCTCTCGAATCCTCACATAGTTCCAAAGGAATGATTTTTTTTTTTTTTTTTATATATATATATAAAATCAATTAAAGGTTACAATAATTTGAAATAACAAAACTATATATAATAAACTAGTCCTAATACAACCCGAATAAGACTTTCTAAAGAGATTAAAACTGCATAAACATGTCTAAATAAAATACTTAAACAAACCTAAATAAAATAGGGAATAACAAATAAACATAAGATAAGAATATAAATAATAGTAGAATTTTATTTATTTTTATTTATTTTTTGAGAAGAAACTAAGAGCAAAACCCAACTAAATAGAGGAATCAAAAAGGACCAACCTCTCCACACAGGGAGGGCAATAATCCATCCAACAACTATCAGAAACAAAAGAGAGAGCATTTCTAGCCATAACATGAACAACAACATTCCTTTTCCTAGGAATATAAGCAATTGAACACAAATCCAGCGATTGAAGAGTTCTAGAAATATCTGCTATAATAGGGTCAACATCAGCCGATGATTTATTATTTTGTTTTGAAGTAGTACACTATTAAATAAATTTGGGTTTTTTTTTTTTTATATATTTTTTTTAGAGAGGTAAGACTCGAACCTCCAACCTTGTGGTGCCGATGTAATGGTGTAAAGAATTTTACAACCGGACCAATCTCATCTTGTCTAAAAAAATATCTGATTTAGGAGCAAAGAAAACCTAAACTTTTGTGAAGTGCAAATTTAGAGGGAGTGTTGGAAACGAAAACAAATTAAAAGAGTAGGAGGATGAGAGGAGAGAGAAAAAAATCTTTGAGTTTCTTTTTTTTTTTTTTTTTTTTTTGAGGAAAAAAAAAAATCTCTGACTTATTATCTAAAAACTATGCCTGTCATTTAGTGGATGAGAGAAAAAAATAAAATTAATCTTGCCCTTTAATTTTACATTCTGCCAAGTGTGAACATATATCTCTTGAAAACCGAGGGAAAAAAAAAAAATCAGGAGTAGATTCTGACCCATGAGATTTACCATGAAAAATAATCTCTTGAAGATGTTATTTATTATAATAATATATACAATATTATATATACTTTTATATTTTATTATTATTATCCATAATATATCATGTTATTATAAATGTTTTGTAATTAGGGATATTTTAGTCAAAATATAGTTAACTCGATTTCATTTAGTTTTTTTTTTTTAACAGCAAACTTTATTGAGAAAAGCCAAAGATAACCAAGAATGAAGAACGAACAAAGCAAACACACAGCCCAAACAAGGACCCAAAAGGAGCTACGACAAACTAAACAAACCACAGACCAACATGCCCAAAAAGCTACAAAACACACAGCTGCAGCAGATAGTCCAAAACCACAGCCCTAGAGCCAGACGCTAAACACCATAAAACGAAAACTAGAACATGCCCCAACCCAAACCAAACCAAACCAAAAAACCTAGGAAGCTCATCACCCCATAGCCTTGTGTTTGAGAACCAATCTTCTTACCAAATCTCGAAACCTATTATTGTTCACCTTCTCCTACTAGTGATAATATCTAGCAACTCCTTCTTCCTACCATAGGAGTTGAAACCTATGGCCATACCTTTTTCGAAAACCTTTACTACTTCCTCCACAAGATTCCACACCATCTTAGAATTGGACTCAAAAAACTGCTGCTTCTCTTTCTCACAAGCACTGACTCCTGAGGGTCGTACTGTGCCCTTTCAACGGGACCATGTTTTTCCTCCTTCTCCTTTTCAAGATACCTGGAGAAACCACTACTAAACCTCTGTCCACGGAGCCAGCTTTACAAGCCAAATCCACCCCACCTCTTATTTTATGGTGATCGATTCCCTTACCAGAAATTGGAAAAAACCAGATAAACAATCAAATTCCATGCTTGAGTTTCCTAAAATTTTAATATTCTCCATGTCCACCGGATCACCTCTGGATGAGATGAGCAATTGCCCTTCAACATCCTCTGATTCACGACCTTCATAGGCATCAAACCGCTGCCCTTATCCTCTATATCAGCTCCTAAAAAACCATAACATATAGACCCCAATATATGATCAGACTTAATAATATGAGAAGGTCCAATTATACCACCCATCAGACTCGATTTTGGGCCCTCCAAGCCAAATCCGTTTTGATTGCACATACCAGGCTCGTCAGGAATCATTTTGCCTACAACATCCCTATCTGAAATTTCTCTTTGCAAGCCCACTGAAGGATCTCTTAACATGACTTCGAACGACCCAGGATCAATGCCCACTTTAGGGGAGACCTCATCCTTATGAAAACTTCCTCCCTCCAAATTTTTGAAATTCAAAACTGACCCCTCCTTTAGAGACTGACAAGATGAAAGAGAGCTATCATTTGTATCATTATCTCCCTTCAAAACTGGCCCCTCCATTTAGTTGTTAACCAAACAAAATAATACTGATTCAGAGACTAATTATAAAGTTCCAACAAAACAAAATAATAAGTTTTCCTTTCCATTCACATTCTCTTTCTTTTTACCATTCCAATTACCATTTCATCATGGTAACCAAACATGACCTAAAAGTTTGTTCCAAGTAATTAGTAACGGCATCATTGGAATGTTGCCACGTGTAATTGTCTCGCACCTTCAATACTTATATACAATCCCCCAATATTTAACCCAAAAACGAATAATTGAAATTAAGGTAAAATTGTTGTGAAAATAGGAAGAGATAATTACCCCGTTGACCATCAATTTGATGACAGACTATCAAAAAGGTCACTAGAATAGAAATTGGTTTTTAAATAGTCATTTTTGGCAAAAAGTGTGACATTAATGAGTAATGACCATTCCATCCAATTTCATTTGAGTGGCATTTTAGTAAATAAGGGGATGACATTAATTTATTTTAGATGTTTTTTGGAAATCAATTTTTTTTTTTGTTTTTTTTTTTTAAACGAATAATTATATTTAGTGTGTATATATATGTATAGCATATCTCAAACATATATATATATATATATATGATCATTTTGATACCAATTAATCAAATGGATGGCTAATAGATTAGTTATAGTATTCGAAAAATTCTCAAATTTTGTTTATAGGTAGATTTCTATAAACCCATCATCCACAAAAAAATTTAGATCAAAATTCATTAAAATCGATGTATTTTCGTCAAGGTCCTTATCAAAATTAAAATAAGGGATCTCTCATAAGAGAATATATATATATATGTATGTATATATGTTCAAGTCAATGTGCACCGATATAACTTCATTAGTACGTTAGATGTGGACCATTAGAGTTATATACTTTGACTCAAAGTGTATGCACTTGTCAAAACTTCTCCATAATCAGTGATCCACATGCATAAGTACTGATGTAGTTACAT
Source organism: Acer campestre (assembly GCA_954870605.1). Classification (NCBI taxonomy): domain Eukaryota; kingdom Viridiplantae; phylum Streptophyta; class Magnoliopsida; order Sapindales; family Sapindaceae; genus Acer; species Acer campestre. The sequence goes on along the minus strand of OX940803.1, from coordinate 28,224,713 downwards.
TAGTGCGCACTAATGTGAACGGGACTATATATATGTTTGAGATATGTTATATGTATATACACACACACACACTAAATATAATTATTCGTTTAAAAAAAAAAATTGATTTCCAAAAAACATCTAAAATAAATTAATGGCATCCCCTTATTTACTAAAATGTCACTCATTTGATGGAATTGGATGAAATGGTCATTAGTGTCACACTTTTCGTTAAAAATGACCATTCTGAAACCAATTCCCAATCTAGAGGCCGTTCTGATAGTTTGTCATCAAATTGATGGTCATTAGGGCAATTATCCCAAATAATAAAAATTGGAGAGAAATAATATGACAAAGGAGAAGAAATTTCGAATCGTCAGATGGCTTTATTTACTGCTTATCGTTGTTAGTTTGTTACATAAAATTTACAACGGAATACATTCATCTAAGTAGGCAAGCAAAGTGAGTGGGGCTTATTGCAATTTTCATTAACAATTGCTACCATGAGACACGCCTCACACCGAACACCAATTTGCTGCCACTTGCCATGCCACACATCATGGTGGAATCCACCAGATATAATCGTAACACTCCTCAGATTCCACCATTTTTCATTACATTAAAATTTGTTAGGAAAAACCCAGTGGGATAAAACCTTAGTAAAATATATACAATAATCTACAATCTACATGATTTAGTTCCATTGGATTTCTCAAGACTCTCTCAATAAAAAACCAGTCAAGAAAACCTTGTGAGACAAAATCTGATCAAAGGGAAAAATAGTACAGCCCAAAATTGTCCAAAATTAATGTTTTCTTCAAAACTTTGTAAGGAAAAACCTAGTGGGATAAAAACCTCAGTGTTCTTGTTTTCTTTTGTTGTCTGCGCGCTTGGCTTCTGCGCTTGTAATGGCTTTAGCCTTCTTGTTTGTTGATCTCTGTTTGCCTCCTGAAGCTTTCAATAATATTTCTGCTGTTTCAGAAAAAGGAATAAGCATTATATAGACTAGACAAATACTTACTATATGCAAAAATAATTAGAGATGCACTATAAAATGATTAGGATATAATAATATAAAATTTGTAATTCTATGAAATTGAATGAAAGATATGGTTGATCTTATTCCAATGGCATCGTGTTGGCGTAGAACTTGATCTTGCTAGCAAATAAACCAAAGATACATCATCTAGCCAGATATAACAAAGTACCGATTGCATTAAAATATGGTACTTCTGGACCATGTATTCCATTGGATCTATGTTCGATCTCCAAACTAAGATAATATATGATCTTTCCAGGTGTTTCATTTCAAATTCATTTTTCAAATATTCAGCAGTTTTCAAAAGCTCTCTGGGAGCTCCAATTAAATTCATATCATAAATTGCTACAATAGCAAATTCATATTCTCAATTCTTTATGAAGACTTATGGGTATATAATATAATTAATATACCCTTATTTTATTGGATATTCACCGAGACGGTTATACCACATCCATCCAGATTGTTTTTAATCCTTACAAGAATTTCTATAGGTTTATCAAATACATATTACAAGATCTTGATTTATATGCTTCAACCATTTTAAATCCTTCAAGGATTCTCATATAAAAACATGTATTGAGTAAACCTTATTGATAAACAATCAATGTGTCTATAAGAGGCATTTTAAGCCTTTTTGAGATGACCAAACTTATTAAAATTCAGAACATAGTCGAATTCATCATTAGTGAATACTAAGTTTCTGTGAGAAACCTTGTACTACAAGTCTTGCCTTATATCTTAAGATCTCGTTTTTCTTATTAAGTTCATGTAAAAAACCAATTAGTATCCAACCGGTTTGATGATATCAGATGTCTGGACTAATGGTCCATTACTACACGTTTGGCTATTAAAGTCAATTCTTCACAATTTTGGTCTCGATTCTACGCCCCCTCTTCTTTGTCCTATGTGCAATACCGAGGTGGAAACAATAGAACATCTCTTCCTTTTTTGCTCTTGGTCTAGGAAGCTGTGGAACTTGTGCATGAACTGGTGGAATGTGTAGAGCTGCTCTAATAATTCTCTGAAGGCTTGGTTCCACGGCTGGTCAGGCCTGTGCCCTTCGATTTCTTGTAGTTGAGCTTGGAACTTCTTTTTTTATGTGTTGTCTCGGACAATTTGGGAGGCCAGAAATCAGATGGTTTTCAACAATGTTGCAATTCCAACCTTTGTGGCTGCTGATATGATCAGTTTCAAGGTTGTTTGGTGGTTCAAACACTATAGAAATGGCTCCAAGCTCCCAATTTCTACCATGTTGTTAAATATCAAGGAAGGTTGTTAGGAAACAAAGTCGTTGAGGAGATCGATTGAGGAGTCTTGGTCCCCTCCGGTGGGTTATGCCTTAAAATTTAATGTTGATGGTTCCGCTAGAAGTAATCCAAGCAATACTATGATTGCTGGTGTCTTGAGGAACAATCAGGGTTATGTGATGGGTATGTTCTCTCACTTTGTGTGGATAACGGATTCGAACTTTGCTAAGATTCTTGCTATTCATAGAGCGGTGTCTTTGTGTGCTGACACTGCCTCGCTGGTTAGCAAAGAGATAGACATCATCAGTGATTCTAAAATTGTTGTTGCGTGGGTAAATTTGGATAGTTTGGGCAGTTTAAAGCACATTAATCTAATCTATGACATCTGTTGTGCTCTGTCTTTTTTAGGAAACACCAGGGTTATCTTCAACTCCAGATCTAGCAACTCTTTTACGGATACGCTGGTGAAGAATGGGTTAGGTTTAGTTGGCGAAAATCTGATATGGGATGTGAATTGAGTTCTCTGGGCTGTGCTTCTGCTGTCCATCCCTGTTTCTTCCTTTGTGGTATTTTTTTGCTTTGCTTTTCATGTTGCCATGTTAGAGGGGTTTATAGGTGGGGCATTCTTTTTGTCTTGGTTGTGTTTTTGGTGTCCCTGTGTGCTACGTTGTCAGTTTCGTGTTGTGTTTTGTTGCCTTCTTGGCATTTTTGAATAAATTTGTTGTTCAAATAAAAAAAAAAAAAAAAAAAAGTCAATTCTATTTGAATTGCTTCTTTCCACATAGGCCAATCATGCATTTTATCCACAATCATCGATATTATGAGTTTCATAATTATAATTTCAATAGCTATTGTATATGAAAATATATCACTAATGATTGTTTCTTCACTATTCCACATTTCTCACATATGGTTTTTAGAAATTTATAATATCTATATTCTTGTATCTTTGTAGAGATTTCGTCCACTTCAAGGGATTTAGTGCTTGTTTGGTTGAGCTTTCTACTGGCTCAAAAGGTCTACCAACGTCTATTTGAGTTTTTTAGAGTTGTTTGGTTGGGCTTTTGAGATTGTCTATTTTAAATTGAGTAGAGGCTAGTAGAGTTTAAACCTCTACTGGGCAAAAGCTCACAGGGAGGTGCTTCTCCAAATAGACCTTTTTTTTAAAAAAAAAGTCTACCAACCAAACATCTATGATTTTTTTTTTTTCAAAAACTCTATTTCTAATAGATCTACTGCAAGTAGATCTTTTCCCAATAGAGGTTTTTCAAAAACCCAACCAAACAAGCTCTTAGTCTCCTCAGGGACTTTGTGTCTCTTTATATATATCTAACTCTTACATATTTAACTTGGAGAAAGTTGATTTTTATTTTTTTAAATATCTTAAGTTTTGTTTACATTAGGATCTTGATAATTTACTTTCCTTTTATGGGAATAATACCTTTTGGAAAGGGTTACAAACTTATAATATGCATCAGAGGATTTATTGTTGCCTTTTGCTCTGATCGTTCTTCAGGAACAATCACCCAGGTTCATGAGATGGCAACTTGTAAAATTTTGTTACCTTTCATATATCTTGTAACTGATTAATAATCATCTGATGAGCAATTATCTTTCATATTTAAGTGATATGAACATTGAAAGGAGACACATTTTTTACATATATGGAGAACTGGAATAATATCTCTATTTTGTACAAGAGTAACTTTTCATTTACTTTTCTCTTATGATGAAACTTTCCATTCTTCAAATGATAGGAAAATTTATCAAAATGATAATATGTAGATCATGGATACAGATCATCTATCAGAAGTTTAAACTATCTAATAATAGATGATTAATCAATATCAACATAAATCTCAAAATGATATAAAAATCATATCTAAGATCTTGCCAAAGATGCAATAAGGGTATATACAACACAATCAAATATCTTTAAAATGAGCAAGTCAATGACCAAGTGCAAGTTGTAATAGTGAATAATGATAATAAGTAGTGGGTCAGAGATGAATGAAGAAACATGTAAAATAGCATATCCCTATATAGAAATTGGTAATTGTGTTTGTAATAATAAAGTTCTCGCAATTACCTAGAGACGTTTGCGCTAATCTATTCTGAGTATGAGTACATGTGAAAACTAGATGTTCAAAATCAATCTCAACTGCTTTGCAATATTTATCAAATGTTTTGGAAGTAAATTCACCAACATTACAACGACACGTTGACTAAATTGGATAATCTAGAAATTGTGCCAAAAACTAATAATCTGTACAAGTAATATGGAGATATTTGATAATGAACAACATGTGACCATCTAGTGGCTGCATCAATTAGAACCATATAATAATGAAATGGTTTACTTGATGGATAAATAGATCCACATATATCGCATTGAATGATGGGAATTCAAAACCAACTTTAGAATGAGATGATCTTATTACTAATCTCCATTGTGAACAAGCGGTACATATATTCTCATAGAATAAAATAATTTTATGGCCTTTTAATTGATGTCTTTGAAAATTTTCAAGGGTTCTAAGCATCATTGTAGACAGTTGGTAACCAAGATGGTCATGTCAAAGCATAAATATTTTTGGATCTGATAACTGATGGTTCTTGACCGCATAAATCTCTACATTTTATAACTGTATAATATAATCCTGACAAGAAAACACAACTTCTCTACAATGAGCTTTTGGCCCAAATCGTTAGTGAAACAAATAATGGTGTGTTCAATATTAATCTAGAGGGGGGGTGAATAGATTTTATCCGATTTTACCAAATTTTCGTTAATGGTCAAGATTACGAAAATACCCTCCACTAGTCAAAATACAATAGCAAGTGTAATATGGTGCGGAAATTAAAAGACACTTGATATTTACGTGGAAACCCTCACGGGAAAAACCACGGGCTATGTAAGTGAGCCACACTTGAACCTCGAATCCACTAAATGTATACAACGATTACAACCTAATCCCGGAAGTAATCACACACCTACCTAATCCCGGTATAAGTGAACCTAGTCCCAATGCTTGTGATTTATGCAACCTAATCCCGGAAGCAACACAAGACTTAGTTCTCAATGAAGAGAAAACAACCTAAGTGAATATATGAAATACTCAAAATGCAACAAGAGCAAGGCAACTCTATATGCTTACCTAGAATGATGATATATCAATGAAATCAATCCTAGATATCAAAAGCTAAATGACATATCATAAAGCTTGGCTAGATGTTATCAATCACAAAACAATCCTAGCTATCAAACAATGTCAACATGTCCAAACATGTGAACTCAATTAGTTGTAGAGAATTTCTAACAACATAATTGTCAATTAAATCCACAAGAACATTCAATTAAGCTTGACTAGATAAATAAACATTAATCTATCAACCTAATCATCAACCAATTGTACAAGAATGTTCTAGGGTTAGCTATTTAGGGAAAATCATCCTAATCATGTAAGCTACCACAAACAAAACCCAATCATGTCATAACTTCACTAAATATGCAATAAAAGTGAAGATTTGCTAAACTAAGCAATAAAAGACATGTCTTGACTAAGATAGAACAATAAATGAAGATGTGGTGTTTGTTCTACTTACCAAGTCATAAATGAAGAAGACCCATGGAAGATTGATGCATGAAACATGTTAGATGCACATGGGTTTTGAGTTTGGAGAGTCAAAGAAGCAAGATTGAAGCTTTCTCTCTCTAGGGTTTGAGTTTCTCACTCTAAGGTCTGATTTTGAGCTCACAAAAACGAGCAAGGAAGAAGATGATACTTATATAGGACCCCTAGATGAAATGACGTCGTTTTGAAAAGTTTGCAAAAGATATGCCTTGACCGCTGTTCACCCGCTCTACGTAGGGCGGTTGTACAGCGGTCCACCTGGGAAATGAAGAACAATGTTCTTCATGATCGCCCTACGTAGGGCGAGTTCCAGGCGACCTAGGGGCGGTTGCTCTCGGGTTCGAATGCACCGCTGTTCACACGCTCTACGTAGAGCGGTTGAACAGCGGGTGAAGAGCGGTCAATTAAATCGACCAGTGGCACCGCTCTACGTAGGGCGGTCGTAGAGCGGTCAAGAGCAAATTGCTCAAAACCCCTTTTGACCGCTGTTCGTAGAGCGCCTGTAGGGCGGGTGAACAGCGGCCATAACAACCACAATGCATCAACTTCTACACATGATGCAATCAACAGAGAATGCAAGAAGAGAAATTAAATGAACATTAATACACACATAATAAGGACACACAATCATACAATAATAAGAATTATGCAAGTGTTGTGTGTGTGTGCATCTATTTCTCTTCATTACAAGAAACACTAAGAAATATACCTTTGGAGTGCTTCTTCCCTTGAGGTCTTGAAAAGGGCCTTTGAGCATGATCTTCAATCACCTAACTACCCTTACAATTCAAATCCCCAATATGTGGTTTGTCTACGAAATAAGCCAATCAACAATGGGAATCCTTACAATCTCCCCCTTTGGCTATTTCGTGACAAAACTACCACTCACATTGATCCTCACAAGATAACTGAAACTTCGGGAAATTCTACATTACAAAGTACAAAGAGATACAAAGAGATAAGAAAATAAAACTTCAAGTCTTCAATCTCTTGTAGAATAACCAAACCTTCAAAACAATTAGATTACACTTCCAAAGCAAGTGTATGTGAGATGATCAAGTGAAAGAAAAAACAAGCATTTGCATATGAATCTTTTAACCACAATATCATGCAATGTATGAGTATGCAATGCTCCCCCTCAAAGGTTACTATCTCTCAAACTTCTCCCCAAAGCATACACAATGCTCCCCCTATATCTCTCAAGACTTCTCCCCATTTTTGTCATGAGATAGGCAAAGGAGCTCCCCCTATAGGATTGCTTTAGCAAAGAGAGCTATTTGCACAAAAGACATTTGCATAATCATATAAACGAACTTTATACAATTCAAGAATTGAGAGAGATTCAAGGAGATTTTATTCACAGAAAAGTGTGTGTGTGTAAAAATTGCTTAGCATGTAATACAAGCACTATTTAGCTCATGCATAAGAATCAATCAAAGCAACAATCAACAGGTTTTCCAAATGAAGTCAAACCAATTAGAGCCCTGTTGTTATGACAAGAAGATATATATCCAAGCATTTGTGTGCAGAGTGTACTAACCACATAAAAAAAATATCATCTTTTCTACATTGCAAGACACATCATCAATCAACAATTTTGAGGTCTTTATTAAGCAATGCATCACACACATCATCAAACACATTTCAACTTTTCTGTTTTTCTCCTTTATCCTAGAAAGCATGTATTTCTGTTTATCATGCTAATGTAACTCTCTTGAATGCTTTCACTCGGTTTCAAATGAGTAGCCATTTCCTACATTGGGCGGCTGCACGTCATATTGCCAGTAGCCCTTTTTCAAGAGAGAGAGCTTAAGAATGCATATCAAAGAATCATGAACATGGAGAATAATTTGAGGTCAATCACATGTACTAACAAGTAGAACATTCCTCAAATGGATAAGCACACTCAAGCAAAAATAGAAATCATGCAGTACATGCTAGGCAACCGTGCAAGGTGTTATTAAAAACATTATTAAAGCATTAATCAATGTTATTCACCAAGCATTCTCAAACAATCATAAAAGAGCATAAAAGAAGTTAACTTTTTGCATATGACAATTCATGCAAGTTTGCTCTCTTTGCTTGAGCTCCCCTTATTGGGGTCAAATACTAGAACTCATCACTCCACAAGACATATTCCAATAGATCTACTAAGAGTTTTAAATCGAGTAGCATCTAGAGGTTTTGTAAACAAGTCGGCTAGTTGATCATTTGTACCTACATGCTCAAGTACAATGCATTTATTTTCAACTAGATCTCTAATGAAATGATGACGGATGTCAATATGCTTAGTTCTAGAATGTTGAACCGGATTCTTGGAAATATTAATAGCACTCATGTTATCACAAAAGAGAGTGAGTGTACCTTGGTTGAATCCGTAGTCTACTAGCATTTGCTTCATCCATAGGAGTTGTGTGCATCCACTCCCCGCGGCTATGTACTCGGCCTCCGCCGTGGACAAGGAGATTGAGTTTTGCTTCTTGCAAAACCAAGAAACAAGATTGTTTCCAAGGAAAAAGCAACCGCCCGATGTGCTTTTCCTATCATCACAATTTCCGGCCCAATCCGCGTCACTAAAGCCTACAAGACTAGCATTAGTGTCAAAAGAGTACCAAATCCCATAGTTAGAAGTCCCATTCACATATCGAATGATTCTCTTGACGCAAGAGAGATGGGACTCCTTGGGATCGGATTGGTACCTAGCACACACACCCACACTAAAGGATATGTCGGGCCTACTTGCGGTCAAATAAAGCAAGCTTCCTATCATACCCCTATAAAGTGTTTGTTCTACACTTTTACCACTAGCATCTTTGCTTAGTTTCAAAATGGTGCTCATGGGTGTGTTACAATGTTTGGCTTTCTCAAGACCAAACTTCTTCACTAGGTTTTTGGCATATTTGGCTTGGGATATGAAGATCCCATCACTTAATTGCCTAATTTGCAAACCTAGGAAGTAACTAAGCTCACCAACAAGGCTCATCTCAAATTCATGAGACATAACATCAACAAATTGTTGGACTTTGGTGTTGTTGGTGGATCCAAACACTATATCATCAACATATATTTGAGCTATAAAAAGCTCATCATTGTCTTTCTTGATGAATAGAGTCTTGTCAACACTACCTCTTGTGTAATCATTGTTGACAAGAAATTGAGTGAGGCGCTCATACCAAGCCCTCGGTGCTTGTTTCAACCCATAAAGAGCCTTCTTGAGGCGATAGACATGGTTGGGGTGGTGTGCATCCACAAACCCCTTGGGTTGCTCAACAAACACTTCCTCTTGCAAGAAGCCATTGAGGAAGGCACTCTTAACGTCCATTTGGTGCAATTTGAACTTGTGCACACAAGAGATGGACAAGAGAAGCCTAATGGACTCTAGGCGGGCAACGGGAGCAAAAGTCTCCTCAAAGTCGATACCCTCAATTTGAGAGTACCCTTGTGCAACAAGTCTTGCCTTGTTACGCACTACGTTGCCATCCTCATCGGATTTGTTCCTATATATCCATTTTGTGCCTATGACATTAGTGGTCTTAGGCCTAGGAACTAGAGTCCAAACCTCATTCCTTTCGAATTGGTTTAGTTCTTCTTGCATGGCAAGAACCCAAAACTCATCATTTAGAGCTTCATCAATCTTTTTGGGCTCTATTTGAGAGGTGTAGCATGTGAAGCTAATAAGATTAGCTATTTGCCTTCTAGTCCTAACACCCTCATTCACATCTCCAATAACATCTTCTTTGTTATGGAGTCTTCTAACCCATGGAGCGGGTTCATTAGAGTCCAAGTTAGGAACTCTATCAATAGGTTGTGTGTCATTTTCAACAACATTGGATGTCCCCACATTAGGAGTCACAACAACCTTCTCCAAAGGAGAATCATCACTAAGAATAACCTCCTCCTCATGATTACTACACTTGAGCCTTTCATCATCAAATACAACATTAGATGATTCCATAACACTTAGAGTTTTCTTATTGAAAACTCTATAGGCTCTACTATTCAAGGCATAGCCAATAAAGATACCTTCATCACTCTTAGCATCAAATTTGCCAAGTTGATCTCGGTCATTTAAAATGTAGCATTTGCTTCCAAATGTGTGGAAGTAGCTAACATTTGGCCTCTTGCCTTTCCATAACTCATAGGAGGTATTCCTAGTACCGGGCCTTAGGAAAACTCTATTTCCTATATAACAAGCCGTGTTGATGGCTTCGGCCCATAGATTCCTAGGCACATTGTTGCTAAGCAACATCACACGGGCCATCTCTTGAAGAACCCTATTTTTCCTCTCAACAACTCCATTTTGTTGAGGTGTCCTAGGAGCCGAAAACTCATGGGAGATACCTATACTATCACAATAGGTTTCAAACGAAGCATTCTCAAATTCCCTCCCATGGTCACTTCTAATCCGTTTTATGCTTTTAATGTTGGAATTCATTTCATTTTGAAGTTTAGTACAAAGCATTTTAAACTTATCAAAAGTTTCGGATTTTTCTCTAAGAAAATATGTCCATGTGAACCTAGAGAAATCATCTACACAAACAAAAATGTATCTCTTTCCACCCAAGCTCTCGGTTTGCATAGGACCCATAAGATCCATATGGAGAAGCTCTAGAGGCTCCTTGGTAGAGAGATACTTGCCCTTTTTGTGCATGCTTTTAGTTTGTTTTCCTTGTTGACAAGGTCCACAAATACCATTGGCTTTCTTCCCAAGCTTAGGGAGGCCACGCACACATTCAAACTTTCCAAGGGTCCGTAGATCCCGAAAGTTCATGTGGCCAAGTCTTTCATGCCACAACTCAATTTGCTCATCCTTGGACACATTGTTTGAGACTATTCTAGCTTCAAGACAATAGCAATTGTCGCTAGATCTCATACCTTTCAATAAGGTTTGTCCATTGGGCTTTAGGATAGAGCAATTCTCTTTGTTAAACAAGACGGAATATCCTTCATCACTAAGATGAGAAATGCTAATCAAATTGGCTTTCAAGCCATCAACAAGTAAAGCATTGGATAAGGAGGGCAATCCGGGAACGGAGATGGTTCCTTTCCCTATGACATTCCTTTTGGATCCATCACCAAAGGTGACATTTCCCCCTTCCTCCATAACAAGAGTCTCGAAGAAACTCTTGTTTCCCGTCATGTGCCTAGAGCACCCACTATCAAGATACCAAAGATTAGAAGAATTTGCCTTCAAGGCAATTTGTGCAACATGGCAAACATTTTCATTCTTTCTAATCCATTTAAGAACAACATTTTCTTTCTTAAAGGTCTTTGGTACATGGGCTCTAGTAATCCTAGGATCATGCAAATTAGTCTCATTATTCCTAGGAACATGCATCTTGGCTCTAGTCTTTCTCTTCTCAATCATGCTTCTAGTTCTACACATTTTAATATATCGAAAGCAATTTGGTCTTATGTGACCATTAAAACCACAAAAGTGACAAATGGGAATGAATTGAGGAATCATACCATTGCCTTGAGCATTTATGGGAGCCTTCCCTTTTCTTTGTGGTTGAGTGGGTTCAATCCATCTCCTTTGTTGAACCGGTCTATCTTGCTTCCAATGTTGGACTTGCATGATTGGATTTTTCCCTTTTTGAGCCAATAGATGAGGAATGTTGGCTTGAGGTTGTCTCCTTGGTGCAACCTTCACTTGTGCACTTTTTGAGCTTTGTCCTAGATCAATTTTCTTCCTAGGAGTGTGCACCGGAGAAGCTTCTATGTTGCCCAAGCTCTTAATAAACACGGTCTTCTTAGAGGAGGTGGTCTCTTGACAATCTTCAAACCCAAGACCTCTCTTGTCACATGGACTCTTTCCAACACCAAGCATGTGATCTAATTTTTTGGTGCTAGAGTCCATCCTAGTAAGTGACTTCTTAGCTTCAACAAGCTCCCTCTTCAAACCTTCTTCATTCCTCCTAGATAAAGCTAACTCCTCTTTTAGCTTATCTTCTCTCTTCTTAAGTCTTTCCACTTCTTCACTTAAGAGATCATTGTGAGATGAAAGCTCAAGATTTTCTTCTCTCAACATCTTGATCTTCTTAGTGGTTTTCATCTCTAAGCTCCTAAACTCCTTAAGATATTCAACTAACACTTCTTTCTCCACATATCCATTAGTGGAGTTAGCATCGGAGTCATCTTCACTAGAGTCACTTTCCCTTTGACTCTCTTCCTCTTTTTCACTACCACTTTTGCTCTTGTGAGAAGAGGCAAAAGCTAGGAAGTTAGCCATGATGTCTTCATCATCCGAAGAATCATCTTCTTCATTGGAGTCATCACTACTTCCACTCCAAGTGGCGGCCATCACTTTTCCCTTCTTCTTTTCCTTGTGATTAGCACATTCGGGAGCAAAGTGACCAATCCCGCCACACTCAAAGCAACGGACCCCTTTCCTTTCGGTCCTCTCTTGCCTTGGTTCAAACTTCTTGAAGGGAACCTTTTTCTTGTCTTGGCCTCTAAAACCAAATCCCTTCTTTCCAAACTTCATAACCTTGTTGAATCTTTTCACAAACAAGGCCATGTCTTCATCCGAGTCATTCTTCACCTCCTTTTCATCCTTAGAAGCTTTCAAAGCAATACCCTTTTGCTTTTTAGGAGGAGTAGTGCTAGGACCCTTCCTAGACTCATAGGCTAGAAGTCTTCCAATGACTTCACTCGGCTTCATATCCTTATATCCACTATTTTCTTCTAAAGCCGTCACCTTTGACTCAAACCTATCCGGTAAGGATCTCATAATCTTTTGTTTAATCCTCCTATCCGAATAAGGATCACCAAGTTGATGACTTTGGTTGACTATGTCCATCAACTTGATCTCGAAGTCGTTGAAGCACTCATTCTCCTCCATCTTGAGCATCTCAAATTGAGTTTGGAGAACTTGAAGCTTGGAGTCCTTCACAACTTCGGTTCCCTCATGAGCAACTTCTAGGATTGTCCATGCTTCCTTAGCAACCCTAGTGTTTTGAATCAACTTGTATTGATTCTCATCCATGGCACATAGGATGGCATGCATAGCCTTCCTATTCCATTTTGACGCCTCAAATTCTTGTGCACTCCATTGTGCCTTAGGCTTCAAAACTTCTTCTCCTCCACCCGTAGGAGTCATCATGGGAAGATCATATCCATCTTCAACCGACATCCATGCTCGGTCATGAAGTTGACATATGTAGGATTCCATCTTCCCTTTCCATGAGGAGTAATTCAATCCGGTGAGAAGAGGAGGACGTGTGCTAGAAGCCCCCTCGTTGCTACCACCGTTTCCACTCATTGTGTTTATGAATGAAATGAAATGAATGCACAATGTATGAATGAACAAAAATCACACAAATGCAAAACACACCAAAATGAGCAAGGATCACCTATGTATATCTAGGAACCCGCTCTGATACCAATTGAAACAAATAATGGTGTGTTCAATATTAATCTAGAGGGGGGGTGAATAGATTTTATCCGATTTTACCAAATTTTCGTTAATGGTCAAGATTACGAAAATACCCTCCACTAGTCAAAATACAATAGCAAGTGTAATATGGTGCGGAAATTAAAAGACACTTGATATTTACGTGGAAACCCTCACGGGAAAAACCACGGGCTATGTAAGTGAGCCACACTTGAACCTCGAATCCACTAAATGTATACAACGATTACAACCTAATCCCGGAAGTAATCACACACCTACCTAATCCCGGTATAAGTGAACCTAGTCCCAATGCTTGTGATTTATGCAACCTAATCCCGGAAGCAACACAAGACTTAGTTCTCAATGAAGAGAAAACAACCTAAGTGAATATATGAAATACTCAAAATGCAACAAGAGCAAGGCAACTCTATATGCTTACCTAGAATGATGATATATCAATGAAATCAATCCTAGATATCAAAAGCTAAATGACATATCATAAAGCTTGGCTAGATGTTATCAATCACAAAACAATCCTAGCTATCAAACAATGTCAACATGTCCAAACATGTGAACTCAATTAGTTGTAGAGAATTTCTAACAACATAATTGTCAATTAAATCCACAAGAACATTCAATTAAGCTTGACTAGATAAATAAACATTAATCTATCAACCTAATCATCAACCAATTGTACAAGAATGTTCTAGGGTTAGCTATTTAGGGAAAATCATCCTAATCATGTAAGCTACCACAAACAAAACCCAATCATGTCATAACTTCACTAAATATGCAATAAAAGTGAAGATTTGCTAAACTAAGCAATAAAAGACATGTCTTGACTAAGATAGAACAATAAATGAAGATGTGGTGTTTGTTCTACTTACCAAGTCATAAATGAAGAAGACCCATGGAAGATTGATGCATGAAACATGTTAGATGCACATGGGTTTTGAGTTTGGAGAGTCAAAGAAGCAAGATTGAAGCTTTCTCTCTCTAGGGTTTGAGTTTCTCACTCTAAGGTCTGATTTTGAGCTCACAAAAACGAGCAAGGAAGAAGATGATACTTATATAGGACCCCTAGATGAAATGACGTCGTTTTGAAAAGTTTGCAAAAGATATGCCTTGACCGCTGTTCACCCGCTCTACGTAGGGCGGTTGTACAGCGGTCCACCTGGGAAATGAAGAACAATGTTCTTCATGATCGCCCTACGTAGGGCGAGTTCCAGGCGACCTAGGGGCGGTTGCTCTCGGGTTCGAATGCACCGCTGTTCACACGCTCTACGTAGAGCGGTTGAACAGCGGGTGAAGAGCGGTCAATTAAATCGACCAGTGGCACCGCTCTACGTAGGGCGGTCGTAGAGCGGTCAAGAGCAAATTGCTCAAAACCCCTTTTGACCGCTGTTCGTAGAGCGCCTGTAGGGCGGGTGAACAGCGTGAACAGCGGCCATAACAACCACAATGCATCAACTTCTACACATGATGCAATCAACAGAGAATGCAAGAAGAGAAATTAAATGAACATTAATACACACATAATAAGGACACACAATCATACAATAATAAGAATTATGCAAGTGTTGTGTGTGTGTGCATCTATTTCTCTTCATTACAAGAAACACTAAGAAATATACCTTTGGAGTGCTTCTTCCCTTGAGGTCTTGAAAAGGGCCTTTGAGCATGATCTTCAATCACCTAACTACCCTTACAATTCAAATCCCCAATATGTGGTTTGTCTACGAAATAAGCCAATCAACAATGGGAATCCTTACAGTTAGAGATAATGCATGGATATTCAGCATTCTTATCATTTATAGTTTCAATATGATATCCATATATTATGTCATATATCTTTTGAAACTAAGTAGATTTCTCTTTGATCTCCTTGAATAATAAAGCATCATTGATACATAATTTAATACCATTTGGTAAAAAGATTGTAGCTCTTTCGGAGCCTTAAATCAGACTTGATATGGTATTAACTTTTGGCAAGACAAATTTCTGATCTTGCCCTATTGGCAAGACATATATATTCGTATTGTGTTTCAATGATAGACAATTCACTATTCAAATTCACATTATTTCTGGGAATTTTATGGGCATTATGTGTAATGCCTTTTTATATCTTATTTGAAATGATACTTTTGTTTTTCAATAGGTTTATTATGTAAACCTTTTCTCTTGTCATTTACAAACATCCACTCCTTGGTATGTTTTGATATCTCATGAATAAAAACGTATTCAAATTTACTCTCTTGATATTGCTCCTTCAACAACAAGTACAAAATAGATAAAATATCCTTTCCAATTTCATTATACGTGATATTAGGATCTTAAATCCTTTCACGATACTCACAACTTCCTACTAGGATATATATATTTCTTCTTCAAATGAATGACATGTAAACATATCATTTTATAAATATGAGATAAAATAAAATCATAAATCATATTGATTTTTTGAACTTCAGGTTTGACCAAGAACTGTAGGTTCATATATAAAATTCAGAAAACTTTAGGTTCTGAATGAAAATTACAATTAAACATTCCAAATAAAATAAACATAACTTGATTAGTTTCATAACTTTTGGTTTTGATAAACTTTGATATTAAAATTTTAATATAACAATTTAAATTGAATTCAGAGCTTCAAGTCTAAATAATTTGAAATTGAGAACATTATGAACTTTATATAGAGTTTCAGGCCTATGTAATTTCCTTTTCCAAGGTTTGGATTACAAAATAATCATCTAACGATGTATATTTAAATCACTCTTTTATTCAGAACTTTAGGTTCAAAATTTCAGGTTTAGATTAATACTTTATATTCAAATCCAGAACTTCAAGTTCTATATTGAATTTGAATTCGGAACTTTAGGTTCTAAATAATAAAGTATGGTATGTATGTATATAAAAATGAATCCAGAACTTCAGGTTCATAATGAAATTAAAATTCAAAACTTCAAGTTCCGATTAGTTAGCAAAACCACACTGATTTAAATATCAAAAGAATAAATAAATCCCGAAACTTTGGGTTCTGGATCAGTCGCCATAGCTTAACTTATTAATTGCATATAAATAAATAAATGCAAATTAATAAAAAGGCATAATAAATTAATCCAGAAACTACATGTTTTGGTAGGTTGACCTAGCCAATATCATAAATTGCAGATAAATAAATAAAGTGCATAATAAATAGATCTAGAACTTCATGTTCTAGTAGTTTGGCCTAGCCAATCTCATAAATTGCGGATAAATAAATAAATATGAATATATAAATAGCATAAAAATAAATCCAGAACAACAGGTTATGGACAGGCCAACCTTATAAAATGCGTATAAATAAATAAATACGAATAAATAAAATCTTAAAAATAAATCTATAACTGCAGATTGAAATTCAGAAATTCCAGTTCTAATTAGACTGAAATTTACTTCCAGTTCTGTCTGGATTAAAATTCAAAATTTCTAGATTTGGAAGTTCTAATAATAAATAAATTGCATAAAAGTAAATAAATACATAAAAATAAATAAATTGAATAACAATAAATAAATCCATAACTTCAGGTTGAAATTCAGAACTTCAAGTTTTGGTTGGATTGAAATTCAGAACTTCTAGTTTTGATAATAAATAAATTGCATAAAAGTAAATAAATACGTAATAATAAATAAATTGAATAACAATAAATAAATCAAGAACTTCTAGTTGAAATCCAGAACTTCTAGTTCTGATTGGATTGAAATTTAGAACTTCAAGTTCTAATAAAAAATAAATTGTATAAAAGTAAATAAATATGTACTTTTATATAAATAAATAAATTCAGAAGTTCAGGTTGAAAATGGATTGAAATTCTTAATCTTTAGAGCTTCCAGCTCTCATGTTTTTTTTTTTTTTTTTTGTTGAACGGTAAGCAATCATATTATTAAGCCAAAAACAGGGGAAACAACAGAGCACAAGACAACAGCAAAAAGCAAACACAGCAGGGCAAAGAAGCAATAGCCCCCCAAAACCCCCCAAAACCCAATGACTCCCAAAAAGACAGAAACTCAGCTATCTAAAAAACGAATAAAATCCCCATTGTTGACAGAGCCCTGTCTAGCCAAAGAATTCGTAAGAAAGTTCGACAACCTCGAATTGAAAACCACAACCGAACTGGGAAGAAGCCTCATCCAATTGTGAATGTCAAAAATTTGATCAACAAAAGCAAGACACCCCACATCCTCGTTGTTGATCCAATTCACCACTACCAACGAGTCACTAGAAAAAATAACCTTTTTACCATGCCAAGAACGATTCAAAAGGACAATGTTAACAGCCTTGTAAATAGCTGAAATCTCAGCTATAATTGAATCCTTAATACCAATGGATAGGGAAAACATACAAAGCACTTTCCCCTTCGAATCCCTCAACACGCCTTCAATCCTAGCAAGGCCCAGAGAGCCCAAAGCTGAACCATCAACATTGAAAATCAGCACCCCCTCCGCAGGAGATTTCCAGCCAATGTTTCGAGTCTTTTTTAGAGCCGTTTGATCCACACAACGATCTTTAACGTCTAGGAGTAACAGAGACACCTACTTTTTTGAACCTTTACCACATAATTTGAACCACCAGACCAACTGAAACCTTACAATATCTACAGTTTGAGAAATTGAGGCCGCTTTGTCATTGAAAATCTTGTTAGTCCTAGCTTCCCAAGTTAACCAAACCAGAGCCGAAAACATGACCAGCCAAGCTCTATGACTCATTTTGTGAAGGCATATATTCATCCAACAAGAGAACCATCCCTCCAAAGTCTCACTAACATAACCTGTACTACCCCACCAATCAATACAAGCCAACCAAACTTTAAAGGTCCACTCACAATGAAGAAAACAGTGATCAATAGTCTCCACATGACCAATACAAAGCGCACAATCCAGCACATTAGGACCAAAACCAAACCGAACCATCACGTCTTTTACCATGACTTTATCGTGTAAGATCTTTTATTTGTATTGGCTTGATTCCATTGCAAAACTCTCTATATTTGTATTAGTAGTTTCTTAGGCGTTTCTTAGAAGAAAGGAGACTCAAAGGTAAAAAAGCAACATCTTGTGCAAATATCGTCTTTAAGGGGAACATCGCTTACTTGGATGCTAAGGTATTAAGATTCTTCTTCCTCTTGCAAGGCGTTAGCGCGCACACACACACAATTCATATATGTGTGTCCCTGTATCATAGTTCAAACATTTGGTATAACACTTTCACACACATTTAGTATGCACACACATTTATCTCATTATTAACAATCTTGTAGAATTGCATGTTTTCTCACTATCGCTTAGATATGGCATGCTTGTGTTGCATAGTATTTATTTGTTTGCATTTCTTGTGTTTGGACTTGAACATGATCTTATTTGACTCCTTATTGAGTTTCAGTCATTTTGGTTACTCATATGTTAAGTTTCGAGTCCAAACGATGTAGCTACGCTACTTTTCGTTCTCATTCGTCATCTTTTTCCGAGATGAATTCTCAACCATTTGTTAAAGTTTCATAGTCTTCATTGTGCGTGAGGGAGTCACGATTCGTAATCCAAAAATGGATTCGAAATTGGAGTTCGGATGCCCGAATATGGCTGAAGAACGTGAGAGGTGCGCGGAAGAAGTACCATGGCCACCCACGTGTGGAGGCCGTGTGCCACACGGCCCAACATGCCCTCTGGTCCCGTGTGGCACACGTGATCGGTCATTTATTGTATATGTTTTCGATCCCCATTCCTCCAATCAATTGCTTGTTTCTCGAGTCTTTTAGTGTTTTAATTTGTGTGTTTGAGCATTTTCAGGTTGTTGGATCCAGATTGATATATTTGAAGAAATTCAGATAAAAAGTGCTATTTTGAAGTAGTCAAGGGTCTTTTCTAAAATTGAGCAAAAACGCTCTCGCACCGCTGCTATTTTCAGAAGAGAGGCGTCGCAGCGATTAATGGGTAGAGGAGACCGCTGTGCCAAACGCTCCCTAACCGCTGCTAAAGTGGCAGCGTTCCCAATTGTGTGCAAACCGCTGCCGGACCGCTGCGTATTTGGCAACGGTAGCCCGTCAGTGCAGATGACTCATGTTACGGGCCCCATAACTCTAAGCTCCGATTGCACTGTGTGTCCTACCACCTATGGATTTGAAGCCCCGGAAGTCTAGTTTCCAACCCAATTTACAGCTTGTCAATCCAAATTTTCTAGAAGAAGTTATTCCCATTTAAGTGTCCGAAGGTCAGATCAGTCAGTTATTAAATCCGCGAATGCTTTCGGGATTTGTTTCGCAAGTTGTCGGAACGGGAAATATTACCTTCTTGGACATGTGTGGGAGTCTTGGAAAGCAATTAGACATCTAATCCTTATCCTCCTTCAATAAGTAATCAATTTGGATGGATTAGGAAAGAAATAGAATCCCAAAAAGGTAGAGTTCTAAAGGGGAAGTGATTTCCTTGTTGTTTAAGGGCTTGGCTTAGCATCTACACCTATTTATGCCCCTTTGAACCCTAATTTCGGGAGAGATAGAGGGAGAGAGAGAGAGCCAGCCAAGGGAGGTCCCCGGCCACCAAAGGGGCCGTCCCCCTTCACCATCATCCATCTTTACACATCGGGGGTTTGCAAGACGAAGAAGACGCATCATTGAAGATTTGAAGAATTCATTGAAGGCCACAATGGGTTTTACCTTTTCTATCTCTTGTCTTTTTATTTCATCTATGTGTAAATAAATTCATACGAGGGATTCAATGTGAACCTCTATGAATACTCTTTGTTAGAATTGACTATGTTTTAGTAATTCAAGTTTCGTTTCATTCAATTTGGGATTTCTTCTTGTCTATGCATGGTTTGTGCTAGTCTTGAATCTAGGGTTTATATGTTAAGGTTGAGAGATGTGTGGGTTTCACCAGTTTTAACCAATAATCAATTGAATGAATGAATTTATCGTAGCAGGTTATTGCACGTTATCTTTGTTTGGGTTTTTGCCCTAAAGCTTGTAGTTTGTAAATGTGAATTGAACAAGAAATAAAAGAAGTAGTTTATTCATTCAAATTGTCTCATACATTTATAATAACATGTGTACTTAACATCCAAGATTGCCGGATGTAATTTCAAACTGAGTATATGAATGTCATATATAGATGGATTCAGTTTGAAAGGAGCAATCTAAAGAGTCCGTAGATAGCAAATAAAGCTGGGTACTTTATTTGTGGTAATCTACAGCTGCTGTCCATTCCGTAATGTACGGTGATCTTATCCTAGATCATTCATATGGAGATATGAGAATGGAGGCACCTTATATGATTTGATCATATAGGACTGGGCCATGATCTATATGAATCTCTCACCAAGATCCGTTAAAAGATGAAATTCATATATATATCAACAAATGATGGCTATATATGGGTGATCTTAATCCTGAGTGTCTTATCGACTCCTTCAGGTTAGATCGTGGTTTTTGATATACCATGGGTGAGATCGGAGTTGCATTCCCGGTCAATAACTTCGTATGTTGGAATCGCGGTTTGGCTTGTGGCTGGGAAGGTCTGCACACAATAGAGGAATCCACTCCTTCTTGTGAGAAGTAGATAGTAGTTCCCTTAAGGGTTGATTCGGGGCTTGAACAATATGAGCGCTCTCCTAATTCCGTAAGGAATGTAGGATTTATTGTTTATTAGAGAATCAATGGTACTTAATGGAAAGATATAATTAGAGGGGTATAACGGACATTATGACCTAGCTCTAATTATGAACTACCTGTGGAGGATTATACCATATGTAATAGCTATATCAATGGACATCAAGAGTTATTGGTTTGTGTAAAAACGTCTACAGTTGAGAGAGTGCAACTTCGGGTTTTTAGTGGAATAACACCGAAGTTAATAATCATGAAATATTAATTAAAGAGTTTAATTATTTATTTCTAAGGATTATTGGAGCTCAAAATACTGTAGGTCCATTAGGTCCCCTTGCTAGCCCGATAGATTTAGGTAACAAGGGTCACGGTTAATTAATTGGATTGTCCAATTAATTGTGTTACGAAAGTGACACGTATCTATTCGGGAATTGATTGAATAATGAGATTATTTAATTAATGAATAATGGTGATTAAATAAATTAAATAATAAG
This sequence comes from Acer campestre, assembly GCA_954870605.1. NCBI lineage: Eukaryota > Viridiplantae > Streptophyta > Magnoliopsida > Sapindales > Sapindaceae > Acer > Acer campestre. The sequence goes on along the minus strand of OX940803.1, from coordinate 28,203,283 downwards.
ATTATTTAATTATGTTGTTAATCACTAAATGGAGGGTGTTAGTTGATATTTGATTTTGAATAAAATAAGATAATATGATTATTTTATTTTATTAAATTAAATATTTGAAATTGAATTTAAAATGTTTAAATTCAAAAATAAATGTTTAATTATTTTTAAAAAGATATGAGATATCTTTATAAAGATTTTTTTTTTTTTTTTTTAAATCAAATAGATTTGGTTTGTTTTTAAAGATATATGAGATATATTTTTAATTTAAAAATAACAACCGAATTATATGAGATCAACTTACACAAAAATTTAAGAGGCATCAGTTTTTTGTCTTTTAATGAGAGAAGTTTTAAAAGGCATCAGTTTTTTGTCTTTTAATAAAAGAAGTTTTAAAAGCAAGTAGGTTGCATAAAACAGGAGAGAAGAAAGAGAAACAAGTGTGCGGCTAGAGACAAAATAAAAGAATTATTTTTTTCTTTTAGACTTATTATTGCCGCACTTCACCAATAAAAGAACAAGAGTGGTCTTTTGTGTGCTTTTCTCTTCTACCTCCATTTTTGTTCCTGAGTACCGTGACGCGCCCACATGCCATTACCAATTCAGGGTCATAGCGAGGAAGATCAAGTGGTTCAAATCAGGAGCAGACCGTATTAAAGTGAAGGAGCCTCCTATGTAGGTATGAAATAGTTTTCATCTCTTTCTTATTGTTTTCGATTATTACTGTACAAATGGGTTTATTTGATGATTGCTTTTAAAAATTTTAAAACCTTTCCGCTGCGCAATCTGTAACCCAAGGTACCAACAATCTTTGGTTCTCTTGTTCTTGTGCTTAATGGGTTTTCAATCATAGTTTTTATGCAGGGTTTGCTAATGACTGTGATTGAGAATACTTGATTGTGTGCTTTGTGGGTTGTAGGTTATAGTTGATATGCAGGGTTTGCTATTTACTCAACTGAGAAACGCTTGGTGTATGGTTGATGTATTTTCTGTTATAGTTTATATGCAGGGTTTGCTATTGATTGTAGTAGAAGTACTTGATTTATCCCAAGACCATATAGCACTAATTATACACGATTTAAGAACGAACCCTTAACTTGATTAACATTCTTTGTGAAAGTCAATTCGAAGCATTGAGTAAACGTAGTTGGGGATCATTGATGACCTAGTCCTCTCACCTCTTGATCACATTCACATATTCTTGTTAATTGTTTTCTTAGTTTAATCTAGTTTTAATCTCAAATCAATCAAATCAATCTGAAATCTCTTGGTTATTGTTAATTGCTTAGCTTTAATTAGAATTGGTTTTAGTCGATAGATCACTTTTCCTCGTGGGAACGATCCCTACTTGTCGCTGTACTTATCTCACGATTCGTGCACTTACGAGTTAGGTTTTTATAACACGATTTTACACATCAAGTTTTTGGCGCCGCTGCCGGGGAACAATGAATTTATTGGTTATTTCTAGTTTTAGTTTTAGTTAATAGATTTATTAGTTCAGGTAGTCGAGTCATTAATTTTTAGCTTTTTAGATTTTTCTTTTTATTCATTCTTTTTCTTTTTCTTTTCAGAGTTTACTAGTGATTTGTTTGTCTCATTGCAGATTTTAACAGCAGATGCAAGGTAGAAGATCTCAACAGGGAGAATTACTACCTTTGAACGATAACATAGATCGTATCAGAAATTTAGCAATGGAAGACGAGCGAAATCAGGAACAGAATCAAGAGAGGGTGCAACAGGCCCCTAACCTTGTTCCTAATCCAGTGTATGAGCCAGAACCGATCAGAACTATGAAGGATTACAGTAGACCAGTTGTGAGCAATGACCCTTTGTGCATTGTGCTAGAACCTGCAGCAAGGAATTATGAGCTGAAGAGTAGCCATTACAATCAGCTGCCCAGTTTCCATGGATTACCAGATGAAGATATACTCTTGTTCTTCAGAGAGTTTTATGGAGCAATTCAGTCCTTCCCTAACTACAGGATAACTGAAAATCAGCTGCGTATGAGATGCATTCCACATGCATTGAAAGGAGAGGCGAAAGCTTGGCTGTTAACTTTGCCTCCTGCATCTTTGAGAACATGGGATGAAGTGCGAGAAAAGCTTACTGATCAGTATTATGCACCTCAGAAAACCAGTGAAATCCGAGCCAAAATTTCGAGTTTCATTCAGCAGGACAACGAGACTTTTTATGAGGCATGGGAGCGTTTCAAGAAATATATCAGGGACTGTCCTCATCATGGGTTTCTGACTAATCAGTTGTGTCAATGGTTTTATGATGGTCTGACTGAAGTTTCAGGACTTCTAGTGAACAATGCCTGTGGTGGATCTATGTATGACAAGCAGCCTGACGAGGTGTACGAGATCTTTGAGAAGTTAGCCCAGAATTCTCGTCATAAGAACTCCAGAAGAAAGAAGGGAATCTACACCGTGGATGCTAGCACAGAGAGTTCCATTCTAATGACACAGATAATGAAGAAGATAGATTCTTTTGCTTCTGAAATTGGTCAACTGAAACAAAAGGTGTTTATAGGAGAGCACCAGGCAGCAGGTCCTGGACCTGAAGAAGAAGAAGTTCATGCCATGAACAACTTCAACCCCAGACCTAGGAATGATCCATATTCCAACACCTACAATCCAGGGTGGAGGAATCATCCTAATTTTTCATGGTCGAACAATCAGAACACCGGTGCTTAGCAAAACTTCGAATCTCAACCAAAGAAGCCTTCAATGGAAGAATTACTGGAGCAACTGCAGCAGCAAATCAAGCAGCAATCACTAGACATGCAGCAGCACATGCAACAGCAATCACAGCAAATTCAACCGCAATCACAGCAAATCCAGCAATTAGGGCAGCGTATGACACAAACTGACCAAAGGAATGAGGTACAATTTCAGAATATTAATGCTTCAATAAAGAAGACAGAGATCCAAGTTGGACAACTAGCTGAAGCTCAAGAAAGAATGGAACAAGGAAAATTTCCAAGTTACACTGAGCAAGCTAAAGCTATGACAATTCTACGAAATGGTAAGGTGCTAACTGATAATTTACCTGCTGAACTTTCTGATAAACCTATTACTGTTTCAGGTTCTTCAAACGAAAAGCTCAAGCACCAGGAGGATGAGGTAGTGGTGGAAAAATCCAAGGATTCACCACTCCTACACAAGTCAGCAAATCCTTATGTGCCACCCATTCCATTCCCAGGGAGACTGCAAAATAGCAAGTTGGAAAAGTCTTACAAAGACATATATGACATCCTTTCAAAGGTCAATGTCAACTTGCCCCTGTTGGAGATGATTCAGAAGATGCCTGCATATGCTAAGTTTTTCAAGAGCCTTCACACTTACAAAACAAGATTTGTGGAGAATCATCAAGAGTTTATGACCGGAAGTGCTAATGCAGTCCTTCAAAAGTCATTGCCACCAAAGCTTCAAGATCCAGGTAGTTTCTGCATTAACATTACTATTGGTGGTACAACTCTGGAGAGGGCTATGCTAGACTTAGGAGCCAGCATCAACTTAATGCCGACAACTATCTATGAGCAATTGGGTTTGAATGATCTGAAAAAGACAACCATGTCGCTTCTGTTGGCTGATGGGTCTGTAAGATACCCTAAGGGATATGTGGAAGATGTGCTAGTGCAGGTAGAAAATCTTATCATTCCTGCTGACTTTGTGGTGCTAGATATGGATGAAGGTGCCAAAGATAGGAACTGTAAGCCTATTCTTTTAGGGAGACCCTTTATGGCAACTGCAAAGACTTTTATTGATGTCCATAATGGGAAGCTAACGATGACTGTGTTAGATGAGACTGTAGAGTTTAAATTCTTTGAGTCCCTGAAGTTCCCTGAAGCAGCCGACGATTGTTATTCTGTTGAATGTAATGCAATTGAAGTGGTAAAGTCAGCAGTGCAGGATGAGTTGTTAGAAGATATATTTGAGGAATTGTTAGATTGGGTTTGTGATGTGTTTGAAGAGGATGAAGAACTTCAGCAGATAGGAGTTTCAAATGAGGATTCTGACATAGAGGAAGTGTGTACTGAAGTGAAAAATGAGATCAACAAGTCGTTAATCCCATCTATTAGTTCTCCCCCTACATTGGAGCTGAAACAACTTCCTTCTAACCTCAAATATGCATTTCTAGGCGAGAATGAGACTCTTCCAGTGATTATAGCTTCAGATTTAGAGTCAGAAAAAGAAGAGAAACTCTTGGCAGTACTGCAGGAGCACAAAGCCGCCATTGGATGGACCATTGCAGATATCAAGGGAATAAGCCCTACCATTTGTATGCATCACATTCTTTTAGAAGAGGGTTTGAAGCCATCTAGAGAAGCTCAGCGAAGACTTAACCCGAACTTGAAGGAGGTGGTCAAGGAAGAGGTCCTAAAGCTACTCAAAGTGGGTATCATATACCCTATATCTGACAGTAATTGGGTAAGTCCGGTTCATGTTGTGCCAAAGAAGTCTGGAATCACAGTGGTGGCGAATGAGAACAATGAGTTGATCCCTACAAGGAAGACCACAGGATGGAGGGTGTGCATAGACTACCGCAAGCTTAACACGGCAACAAAGAAAGATCACTTTCCTTTGCCGTTCATCGATCAGATGCTTGAGCGTTTGGCAGGACATGCTTATTACTGTTTCCTGGATGGTTTTTCAGAGTATAATCAGATTGCCATCGCTCCAGAGGATCAAGAGAAGACGACATTCACTTGTCCTTTCGGTACCTTTGCCTACAGAAGAATGCCGTTTTGGTTGTGCAATGCCCCTGCCACTTTCCAACGATGCATGATGTCGATCTTTTCCGACATGTTAGAGAAGTATATCGAGGTATTTATGGATGATTTTTCTGTTTTTGGTAATACTTTTGACCACTGCCTTGATAATTTAACTAATGTTTTGAAAAGATGCACTGAGACTAATTTAACTCTCAGTTGGGAGAAAAGTCACTTTATGGTGAAATCTGGAATAGTGCTAGGGCATGTGATATCTGATAAAGGCATAGAGGTAGATAGATCTAAGATTGAAGTAATTGCTAAACTTCCACCTCCTACTTCGGTAAAGGGTGTGAGGAGTTTTCTGGGTCATGCAGGTTTTTACAGGCGTTTTATAAAAAAAATTTCAAAAATTAGTCGTCCCCTGTGTAACTTGTTGACCAAGGAATCTACATTTGATTTCAATGATGAATGTATGCTTGCTTTTACAGCTCTGAAAGATAAACTGACATCTACTCCTGTAAGGATTCCCATTGTTGATTGGCTTATTTCGTAGACAAACCACATATTGGGGGTTTGAATTGTAAGGGTAGTTAGGTGATTGAAGATCATGCTCAAAGGCCCTTTTCAAGACCTCAAGGGAAGAAGCACTCCAAAGGTATCATACTTAGTGTTTCTTGCAATGAAGAGAAGTAGATGCACACACACACATCACTTGCATAATTCTCATTCTTGAATGTGTTGTGTATTTATTGTGTGTATGCATTATTGCCTATTTCATCTCTCTTCATGCATGTTTATTTGGTTGCATCTTGCTTAGTATTGCATAGCATGGTTAGATTTTAGGATGCTCCATCAGGCGCATTTTGCGCCCTGTTCTGCGGCCAAGGCCGCAGAAATGAGGCCGCAGAATGAGGATCAGAAATCATACTCTCTGTCCTCTTTTCTGCGCCCTTGGTTTTTGCGTTTAGGGGCCGCAAAACCATCAGGTGCATTTCTGCGCCCTTGTGTTCTGCGGTCAAGGCCGCAGAACAGGGCGCAGAATCGGGCGATCTGTTGCAAATTTTTCAAAACGACGTCATTTCATCTAGGGGTCCTATATAAGTATCATCTTCTTCCTTGCTCGTTTTTAAGAGCTTAAAATCAGACCTTAGAGTGAGAAACTCAAACCCTAGAGAGAGAAAGCTTCAATCTTGCTTCTTTAACTCTCCAAACCCAAAACCCATGTGCATCTAACATGTTTCATGCATCAATCTTCCATGGGTCTTCTTCATTTATGACTTGGTAAGTAGAACAAACTCAACATCTTCATTTATTGTTCTATCTTAGTCAAGACATGTCTTTTATTGCTTAGTTTAGCAAATCTTCACTCTTATTGCATATTTAGTGAAGTTATGACATGATTGGGTTTTGTTTGTGATAGCTTACATGATTAGGATGATTTTCCCTAAATAGCTAACCCTAGAACATTCTTGTACAATTGGTTGATGATTAGGTTGATAGATTAATGTTTATTTATCTAGTCAAGCTTAATTGAATGTTCTTGTGGATTTAATTGACAATTATGTTGTTAGAAATTCTCTACAACTAATTGAGTTCACATGTTTGGACATGTTGACATTGTTTGATAGCTAGGATTGTTTTGTGATTGATAACATCTAGCTAAGCTTTATGATATGTCATTTAGCTTTTGATATCTAGGATTGATTTCATTGATATATCATCATTCTAGGTAAGCATATAGAGTTGCCTTGCTCTTGTTGCATTTTGAGTATTTCATATATTCACTTAGGTTGTTTTCTCTTCATTGAGAACTAAGTCTTGTGTTGCTTCCGGGATTAGGTTGCATAAATCACAAGCATTGGGACTAGGTTCACTTATACCGGGAGTAGGTAGGTGTGTGATTACTTCCGGGATTAGGTTGTAATCGTTTTACACATTTAGTGGATTCGAGGTTCAAGTGTGGCTCACTTACATAGCCCGTGGTTTTTCCCGAGAGGGTTTCCACGTAAATATCAAGTGTCTTTTAATTTCCGCACCATATTACACTTGCTATTGTATATTGACTAGTGGAGGGTATTTTCGTAATCTTGACCATTAACGAAAATTTGGTAAAATCGGATAAAATTTATTCACCCCCCCTCTAGATTAATATTGAACACACCATAATTTGTTTCAACTCCTATTATAATACCTCCTGATTGGTCCCTTCCATTTGAACTAATGTGTGATGCGTCAGACTATGCTGTAGGTGCTGTTTTAGGACAGCGAGTAGATAAATTGCCACATGTTATTTACTACACTAGTCACACTCTGAATGATGCACAATTGAACTATTCCACTACAGAAAAAGAATTACTTGCTGTTGTTAGTGCCCTAGAAAAATTTCGTCAATATTTGATTGGGTCTAAAGTAATTGTTTATTATGATCATGCTGCCTTGAAATATTTACTAACAAAAAAGGAAGCGAAACCAAGATTACTCCGGTGGATCCTTTTATTGCAAGAATTTGATTTGGAAATCAGGGATAAGAAAGGCAGCGAGAATGTGGTAGCTGACCACCTTTCTCGTCTAGTGGAAGAAGAAACTGGAGAAGGAAGTACCAAGCTGATACCAATAAACAAGAACTTTCCAGATGAACAGCTGATGCACGTGAGAGCCAAGGATCCGTGGTACGCAGATATAGTGAACTTTCTTGCCAATGGCATCGTACCAGCTGACCTGAACTCACAGGCAAAACGAAGATTCATCTCTCTCACTAGGCAATACTTTTGGGATGAGCCATACTTGTTCAAATTTGGTGCTGATCAGATTATTCGGCGATGTGTCCCTGAAGAGGAGCAGCAAGATGTGCTGAAATTCTGCCACGACCTTAGCTGTGGAGGGCACTTTAGTGCCAAGAAGACTGCTCTGAAAGTTCTCCAATCAGGTTTCTTCTGGACCTCTTTATTCAAAGATGCTTATACTTTTTGTATTTCTTGTGACAGGTGCCAGAGAACGGGGAACATTGGCAAACGGGATGAGATGCCCCTTTCCAGTCAGTTGGTGATAGAAATATTCGACGTGTGGGGAATTGACTTTATGGGTCCCTTCCCATCTTCACATGGGTTCACCTTCATCTTGGTAGCTGTGGATTATGTCTCGAAGTGGATTGAAGCAATTGCAACCAAGACGAATGATAGCAACGTGGTGGTAAAATTCGTGAAAGAGCACATATTTGCCAGATTTGGGACACCACGTGCGATTATAAGTGATGGTGGGAGCCATTTTTGTAACAAGGTTTTTGCCTCTTTGATGAAGAAATATGGTGTCAAACACAAAGTGGCAACCCCATATCATCCTCAGACTTCAGGACAAGTGGAGGTGAGCAATAGGCAGATCAAGCAGATATTGGAAAAGACAGTGCAACCAAATCGAAAGGATTGGTCAACTAAGCTCAATGATGCATTGTGGGCGTACAGAACTGCCTACAAAACCCCGATTGGTATGAGTCCTTATAGGTTGGTATTTGGAAAAGCTTGTCATCTACCGGTGGAGTTGGAACACAACGCCTATTGGGCACTGAAGAAGTTGAACTTCGATTTAGATAAGGCAGGAGAGGAACGAAAATTGCAGATGAGTGAGCTTGAGGAGCTTCGGGACAATGCTTATGAGAATGCCAAGATATACAAAGAACAGACGAAGAAACTGCATGATAGTAAAATCTTTCGGAAGGAATTCCAACCGGGGATGCTTGTCCTTTTGTATCAGTCAAGGTTACGGTTGTTTCCAGGGAAGCTGAAGTCACGTTGGCTAGGTCCATATAGGGTTACTCAGGTTTTCCCGCACGGAGCTGTGGAAGTTGAAGGTCTTCTCGGTCAGCAAAGATTTAAGGTAAATGGGCACTGACTCAAGCCGTAACTGTGTGCATCCGAGCTAAGGATTAATGAGTTTTCTCGCCTCAATGAGCCGTAAAGGCTCTTATGCGTCTTGCCCAGACGTTAAATAAAGCGCTCGGTGGGAGGCAACCCACCCAGGTAACTTTTATATTTTCTTAAAAAAAAAAAAAAAAATTTAAAAAAAAAGGGGGAATTTTGCACCTGATGCACTCCGCTGTTCAAGTCAAAGCGGTGTGGCAGCGTTTTGGGAAGCGGTCCTCTCTGCCCCAAAAACGCTGCCTGACCGCTCCTATTTTTGGATTGGGCATCAAAGCGGTATGGCAGCGGTCACACCTGACGTGAACCGCTGCCTGACCGCTGCCAGACCGCTGTGTCTATGGCAGCGGTCCTTAGTCAAACGGGGCGTTTAAGGCCACCGTTCCTCTGACCAATGAGGAGTGACCGCTGCCTGACCGCTGCCACTTTGGCAGCGGTGTGGCAGCGGTGTGGCAGCGGTTTTGGGCCCTTTTATAAGGTCGCTTCGTGCGACAGAACAGCAGTTTTCTCTCTTTTGATTTTCTCTCTTTTCTCTCTTCTTCCCTTCTCTTCTACCTCCATTCACGCTCCAGGCCAAGGTATGTTCAATAGCTCTGCTCAATTAGTTTATTTTTACTTCTTTCTTTTGCTAATATATGTTAATCTCTGCCAGTTCTTGTTCGCCGATGAAATTCGGTCTCTATTGCCCTGAGGATGATTTTTGCCTATCTACAATTCTTTTCTGATGAATGTGCTTAATTGATAACTATACTTGTTCGATATTTAGGAGTATAAACTAGTTAGATAGAATTTGGGTGACCTCTGGATGTCAACAAGTCAGTTTGGCAATTGATAGAAATGTTTATGTGCTTCACTGATAGTTTTTGTTAAACTTCTCTGTGTGTTGGTTGTGTTTATGAACAAGAGGTGGAGAATGTACGGGCCTTTTTGGTAGTTGTGATATAGTATTGCTTATTGGAGTGCTGCTGAATTTATGTTATACTGTTTGCCTCAATCTGGAAATTTATTTGCTGTGTGTGCTTCATTGTATCCAGGTATGGTGAGGACTATCTTCAGATGAGGCCATGCTCTTGCAGACCCCGGTAGGAGGAGAGACAAACGGCCAGTTGAGCCGTCATATGTAGGCCATCCTGATTACAGAGACAGATTGAAGAATGAGAGGAAGTTCATTCTGGAGAGGGGGATTGCACTAGAGGAGTTAGGCGAGACTCCTATCCCTACCACCGTAGAGGCCAGAGGATGGACAGGATATGTTTGGCGGCCCTGTAATGCCAACATCACCTTAGCCCGTGAGTTCTATGCCAATATAGTGGACACAGTTCTCCACACATGGGGTGGTGATTGTTCGGAGGGTGCCAGTGGTGATCACAGCAGAGGTGATCAACGAGTATTATGGACTACCGCCTATAGAGGATGCTGATACCGCGTGGCCGAACAAGTATGACCTTGGATGTGCGCTTCGCAAAGAGGGAGCAGCTGGGTGGAATGGACAGAGGTTACTGAGAGGTGACCTGCATTTGGACAGCGCTTTTTGGAACCTCTTCACTTCGGCTTCGCTGAAGCCGTCGAGCCACACAGGGGAGATCTTCAAGGAGGCCTCTCAGATTCTTTATGCCATCAGGACAGGGAGATACATTGATGTTGCCGGGTTCATTAAGAAGGAGATTCGAGGCTGTGGGCGACAGACGAGTACTAGTATTATTTTCCCATGTCTGATTACTGCCATGTGTGCTGCAACAGGTTTGGTGGTCAATGATGACTCTCGGGATGACACATGGGAGCCCGACACTCCGCTTTGCCAGTTTACATGGAACACTCAGGCGAGTATCCGTGGCCTTCCTCAGATTGGAGAGACCACCGTGCGGAAGAGGCGTCGGGGGGATGATATTCTGGAGGAGCAGGATCCGCAGGGTGAGGACCAGCAGGGTCCGCACCCAGCTCAGCAGGCATATGGAGATGCCGGAGCCGGATCGTCACAGCAGAGGCCGGAGTGGGTCGAGTACATGCTTTCCACGATGCAGGACTATGTCCGTTCCGAGGTCGCCAGTTTGAGGAGCGACATGTACTCACGCTTTGACACCATGCAGATCTCGATCAATGAGATCCATCAGGCCGTAGTTCGGCCCGCCCAGCCTTCTGACCCATCTCCCTCCCATGTTTCAGGTGCCGCTCCTACAGTTCCAGAGACTGTAGCCCTGTATGGAGACTATTTTACTGCTCCACATGGAGGTGATTTTTTCGGGCCTGGCTCGAGCCAGCAGCGTGAGGACGACTCCTAGAGATACTGTAGACGGACCTGAGTCTACAGACTGATATGTTTCTTTTCACTTTTTCTTGAACGGCAAAGGAAAATGATCTTTCTTTGTTGCCGTGTTAAGCTTGCGGTAGTCTATGCACACCCTCCATCCTGTGGTCTTCCTTGTAGGGATCAACTCATTGTTCTCATTCGCTACCACTGTGATTCCAGACTTCTTTGGCACAACATGAACCGGACTTACCCAATTACTGTCAGATATAGGGTATATGATACCCACTTTGAGTAGCTTTAGGACCTCTTCCTTGACCACCTCCTTCAAGTTCGGGTTAAGTCTTCGCTGAGCTTCTCTAGATGGCTTCAAACCCTCTTCTAAAAGAATGTGATGCATACAAATGGTAGGGCTTATTCCCTTGATATCTGCAATGGTCCATCCAATGGCGGCTTTGTGCTCCTGCAGTACTGCCAAGAGTTTCTCTTCTTTTTCTGACTCTAAATCTGAAGCTATAATCACTGGAAGAGTCTCATTCTTGCCTAGAAATGCATATTTTAGGTTAGAAGGAAGTTGTTTCAGCTCCAATGTAGGGGGAGAACTAATAGATGGGATTAACGACTTGTTGATCTCTTTTTTCACTTCAGTACACACTTCCTCTATGTCAGAATCCTCATTTGAAACTCCTATCTGCTGAAGTTCTTCATCCTCTTCAAACACATCACAAACCCAATCTAACAATTCCTCAGATATATCTTCTAACAACTCATCCTGCACTGCTGACTTTACCACTTCAATTGCATTACATTCAACAGAATAACAATCGTCGGTTGCTTCAGGGAACTTCAGGGACTCAAAGACTTTAAACTCTACAGTCTCATCTAACACAGTCATCGTTAGCTTCCCATTATGGACATCAATAAAAGTCTTTGCAGTTGCCATAAAGGGTCTCCCTAAAAGAATAGGCTTACAGTTCCTATCTTTGGCACCTTCATCCATATCTAGCACCACAAAGTCAGCAGGAATAATAAGATTTTCTACCTGCACTAGCACATCTTCCACATATCCCTTAGGGTATCTTACAGACCCATCAGCCAACAGAAGCGACATGGTTGTCTTTTTCAGATCATTCAAACCCAATTGCTCATAGATAGTTGTCGGCATTAAGTTGATGCTAGCTCCTAAGTCTAGCATAGCCCTCTCCAGAGTTGTACCACCAATAGTAATGTCACTACAGCAAATTTCTCATGGAGAAGCAAAGAAGTCAATAACTTTAAGCAGCCAAGCCAGCCCTTCCAACCACTTGAAGAGGCTTTGAAAAAATTCACTCAAACCATCCATCAAATAACTCAAGAGTTGCAACAAAGTAATAAGGAGTTGTCTAATGAACTTTCTAATGATTTGTCTGGTGTTGCAGATGAAGATGAGGAGACGGAAGTAGAAAAAGAGGAGATGAAAGAAAAAGCAAAGGAAGCGGAAGATGTCCCTTTCAAGGAACCGCTCATATACAAGGAACTCAAGCCTTATGTCCCTCCTATTACTTTTCCGAGCCACCTACACAAAAGCAAGTGGAATAAGTGGTTTTCTGAACTTATTTCATCCCACTTAATTGTGAACATTTACTTGCCTTTGCTTATTGTGTGTAGGAACATGCCGGCGCGTGAAAATTTCTTCCAAGACCTAATCACATATAGGTGCAAATTCGAGACATTGGAGTTCGGTTGATGAGTCGTCCTTACACCCGTCTTGCCGAGACGTTAAATTAAGCGCTTGGTGAGAGGCAACCCACCTAGGTAATGTCTTTCTAATTTTTGCTTTAGTTTTTAGCTTTTAGTTTTTAGTTTTCTTTCTTTTGTTTTGTGTTTCGAGTTCTTGCCTTCCATACTTTTTCTTTGTTCGTTGTCCATGCTTTTAATGTCATACAAACATTGAGGACAATGTTTAGATTAGGTTTGGGGGTGTGAATTTGTGTTTGTCTATTCTTTGTCAAATCTGCGAAAAAAAAGTGCCCTGTTTTAAGAATTTTTGAGGCAAATGTTTTGTGAAAACTGTGTTGATTGGTGAGGAAATAAATTTTTCTGTCCATGGTGGGTTCTTTGATTTTTCGATACGAATCCAACGGTATAAAGAACGTAAATTTCTGGGCAGCGCTTTAAAAGTTATGATTGTTTCTTCAACCAAAGGTCATGGGCGATGCCCTGTTATTGCGAAACTGTGCGTGCACTGTTTTCGTTGTCAGTTTTCTCACTTTACCAGTGCGAATTTTAAAATTTTTTCTAAATGAAAAGTGTGAGTTTGCATGTCTAATATCTTGTGCTAAAATTTGGTTAACTTTCGTTTATTTATTTGAGAGATATACATTAATGAACAGACATAGGTCAATTTCTAAAGTCATCAGTTTTTGAACTTTTGTCCTCCATGTTGAGATACTTCTTTTGTGTGCTTTAAGAGCCGTAATATATGCTTTATTCACTGAGTTTAAACTAACTTCTTGCCACTTAGAGTAGTGCATTGCATTTTTCAAAACTTATGACATGCTCTTGATATGATAGTGGATAGGAAGCTTAGTTGGATTGTCATGATTAATAGTGGAGACCACCCTTGTGAGTTCACTAAACCAAAAAGCGAACATAAATGACATACTATGAGGGTCCTATTGTTTCTACTCTTTAAACACTCAGTAGGTTCTCAGCATTAGATTTGATCTCTATAGGTTGTACATTGAGCATTAAAGAACAATTCTCATAAAAAAGATATCACATGTGAACTTTGCTCTTGTTTTGGTTGAACCATTAGAAGTGATATAGGCAATGTGTGCTTGAACTCATTTAAAAGGCCTTAAATATCTCCTACCTTATGTGTGTGCTCCATAGCCCTGTTTGAAGCCAAACACAATGAGCCTTTTTCTTTCATCACCCACATTAACTTAACCCCAATAAACCATAATTTAGCCATACCTTATAGCTTGGGATCATATAGAGAAAGTGATGAAGATGACTGAAGGGAGTTCGAAATGGGTGACTTGTGATGTGCATGTACCAAGTAAAAAAAAGCAAGAAGACAAACACCAAAGTGGTGTCAAGAAGCAATGTATTGAAAAATTGTTGAATTAAAAAAGAGAAAAGAAAAAAAAAAAAAAAAAAAAGGAGCAGAAAAAGAGAATAGAATGTTAATGGGTGCAATAAAGTCAATTTAAATTGCAAAACTTGTATCTACTCAAAAAGAGTTTGACAAAGAAAGAAAGGTGAATTTTGAAGAATTGAACAACAACAAGTGGCATCATCCCACTTGTAAAGGAGACCAAGAGACTTGTGCGAAGCCGAAAAGGTAATAGAAGACTCTCATGGTATGATCCTAGGTTTTTGAATTCCAATTTTCCGTTCTTTCTTAACCTTCACCCAATGGCCCCGTTACAACCAAAGAAAAGACCTAATTGATCTTTTGGGGATGCTAGCTCGAGAGTAAGGTAAACATGTGCTCTATCTTGTTCTTAATGTTTGATTCTTTTCATGAGATCTTTTGCTTACAAATCAAGCGTTCTTTCAATGATATATTCATATGCGATAATAACTTGAAATTTCTTGTGCATAAATTCCATTCGCATATGCTTGATGAGTGTTTTTGTCTAGGTTCTGTGTGAAAATATGAGCGATATCTTGTGAGAGTTAGAGTCAAGGCGAATTATATCTATGGTGTTTGACGAATGAGTCTTTGAAGCTAGAATATCTTGAGCTTGAGCTTTTCATTAAAACTAGCAATGCATTTAGTTTTGTGACTTAATTTTAGTCTTTACTTATTGGCTCTAGCATGCATTGGCTTTGAATGGTACATATGAGTTCGTATCTTGATTATTTGGTTCTTCACAGAAATATGTTTGTGGGTAGCATAGCTGTAAACCCTCAGGAGACAAAACTCCTCCTACTAGGGACACCTAGAGGTTTAAAGGCTTGTAGCATACGCTCAATGCTATCGCGCTCCCTGCGAAAGTGGCTTAGTTTAAATCTTTTGTTGTTTCTAGGTTTTTTAGGTTTTGTTTTTATTTAGTTTTGCTCGAGGGCTAGCAAAAGATAGGTTTGGGGGTATTTGATCGGTCATTTATTGTATATGTTTTCGATCCCCATTCTTCCAATCAATTTCTTGTTTCTCGAGTCTTTTAGTGTTTTAATTTGTGTGTTTGAGCATTTTCAGGTTGTTGGATCCAGATTGATATATTTGAAGAAATTCAGATAAAAAGTGCTATTTTGAAGTAGTCAAGGGTCTTTTCTAAAATTAAGCAAAAACGCTCTCGCACCGCTGCTATTTTCAGAAGAGAGGCGTTGCAGCGATTAATGGGCAGAGGAGACCGCTGTGCCAAACGCTCCCTAACCGCTGCCAAAGTGGCAGCGTTCCCAATTGTGTGCAAACCGCTGCCGGACTGCTGCGTCTTTGGCAGCGGTAGTGGCAGCGGTAGCCCGTCAGTGCAGATGACTCATGTTGCGGGCCCCATAACTCTCAGATCCGATTGAACTGTGTGTCCTACAACCTATGGATTTGAAGCCCCGGAAGTCTAGTTTCCAACCCAATTTACGGCTTGTCAATCCGAATTTTCTAGAAGAAGTTATTCCCGTTTAAGTGTCCGAAGGTCAGATCAGTCAGTTATTAAATCCGCGAATGCTTTCGGGATTTGTTTCGCAAGTTGTCGGAACGGGAAATATTACCTTCTTGGACATGTGTGGGAGTCTTGGAAAGCAATTAGACATCTAATCCTTATCCTCCTTCAATAAGTAATCAATTTGGATGGATTAGGAAAGAAATAGAATCCCAAAAAGGTAGAGTTCTAAAGGGGAAGTGATTTCCTTGTTGTTTAAGGGCTTGGCTTAGCATTGTAAGGATTCCCATTTGTTGATTGGCTTGTTTCGTGGACAAACCACATGTTGGGGTTGTTGTAAGGGTAGCTTAGGAATTGGTGATCATCCATGGCCCTTTCAAGACCTCAAGAGAAGAAGCACCAAAGGTAAATTCTAGTGCTTACATGCTTTGAAGAGATCATAGTTGCACACACACACAACTCATGCATAAATCTTATTCTTGTATGTTGTGTGTTTTATATGAGTGCTTGCATGTTCTTGAACATCTCTTCTAGCATGTTTTATTTGATTGCATCTAGGTCATTAAAATGCCATAACATGTTTAGGCATTAGGATGCAAAGGCATGAATTTTATTCATGCTTGTTTGAATTGATTGCATCTTGTTCTATGATAATGCCATGACATGATAGGCATTAGGATGCATTCAATTCCCACACTTGCACTTCATGTTTGATTAGCTTTTAGTGTGGTGTAATTCGTTTCCCGAAGGATGTTCGGAAACGTCCGCGCGTGCACGTTGGTGTGCATGGTTTAGCGCGATGATCGCCGGTGGAGTTGCCCTTGGCTTCTCCTTTGGATTCACCATATTTGGTGAACGGCGGTTGAGATCGGCGGCCTGGCCGCCGAATCGAAATCGCCGATCAAGACCTGGTTGATAAAATGTCTCGGGTCCAAAACGGCGGTTAGATCGGCGGTTATGTAACCGCCGAATGAAAGCGCCGAATGAAATCCAGGCTCTCGGGTTTCAATTCGGCGGTTTTGTTCTGCGGCCACGACCGCAGAATGAAACCGCCGATCGTGCGTTTTCAAGGGCAAAAATGACTTTTCACCTGCCCTGTTTTTGGTCTCTATAAATACATCCTTATCTCTGGTTCCTAAACTAAGTCTTTGGATCTAAAGAACCCTAGAGAGATATTTAGAGAGACTTGAGAGGAAAACCTTAAAGATCACATCTTTATTCCTCTCAACCCATTTCCACATGCATAAATCATCATCTAAGCATCACCTAGGTTCATCTAGTATGTGCTAATGCATGGGTCTTCTTCAACACACATGGTATGATTTGTTGAACACTAATCTCATCTAATTTTAGTGTTTTTACTTATCAATTTTATCTCTTTTATCACTTGTATGTTCTAGAGTAATTTCTACATACATGATTGAGATTATGTGTTGATTGGGTTTATATTTTACATAGCTTTATTGATTAGGTTATTATTTCCTAAAAGCTATGCCATAAACATTCATGTGCATCAATGATCATATAAGCATTTTCTAGCATAGTTAGTTTGCTTATTTGAATGAGTATTTGAATGTTTGTGAGTTATTTTTGATAGCTAGGATTTCACATGTTTATCTAACATCTAGCTAACTAATCTCATTTTGTAATTGAGATTGGTTTTTGATAGCTATTGTATCTAGGATTGGTTATCCTTTACATAGCTAAGCTATTATGCCATGTCATATAGCTATTTTCATATCTAGGATTGCATTTATTGTCATCTTATAATCCTAGGTAAGCATCTAGAGTACCCTAGCTCTTATTGCATATTTGGATATCATTGCATATTCACATAGGGTGTTGATCTCTTCGGAGAGGTAAGTCTTGTGTGATAGGCCGGGATTAGGCCGTACACCGGGATTAGGTGGTCACTCAAGCAAATTGGACTAGGTCCACTGTAAAAGGCCTGCTGGGTAGATTAGGAGTTGCTCACGCCAAGAGTAGTGTATCAGGGGATATCACTAGGGATTGAACCAAGAGTGGCGAGTGGTAGTGTCCATAGCCTGAGGTTATCTAGGGTGAGTGTCCGAGAATCACTTGAGGGTGTAAATTCCTTTTCATATAGTGGATTCGAGGTTCGAGTGTGGCGCACTATAATAGCCCGTGGTTTTTCCCTGTTGAGGGTTTCCACGTAAAAATCAAGTGTCGTTTATATTTCCGCACCTTATTACACTTGATTATTGTTTTGTGAATTGGGTTATATTTGTAATATTGACTAATCCGAAAATTTGGTAATAACGGATTAAAAACCCTTTCACAAACCCTCTTGTCGTTTTTAAAAGACACCCACGCGTATAATGGTTAAATTTGTGAACTTTCAATTGGTATCAGAGCAGGTACCTAGACATACTTAGGTGATCCTTGCCATATTTGCGTGTCTTGCATTTTGTATGTTTTGATTGATACATACATATGCATTCATTTCACTCAAACACTATGTGTGAATTTGAGAGACAAGAGGGAAATTGACCTCCAAAGGAGGATGCCTCATTCTAAGGTCCAACATCCTTTGAGGCAAGATTCTCATGCTCAACCACAAAGGCACCAATATTCGGCGATTGCTCCAAGGAGAAGCCAATCGGTGCATCATCAAAGACAACCTCATCAAAATGGTAAAGCATTGATGAGAGCTAAAAAGCAATGGTATAACTTCTATCCTTATACCTACTTGTCTTTTTGTGGTATGTTTTAACTACATCATGTTATGTAGAATTAAGAGCATGAACCGTAGGGCTACTTGCATGATCCTAGAAATATGTCTATCTCCACTAAAATGGATAGGTGGAATCTAGGTGGGTTAGAAAATTTGAACCCGTTTGCATTTGTGCTTAACATGTCACCCATAGATGTTACTAAGTCTAACCATCTTGGTATGTCTATAGGGTTTTGTACCTTGCCCTGATACGGTATATTTTTGACCCCATATGGGGAACTCGAGCAAAGAGAGCACTTGCATACTTGTTGAATGCAAAAATTTGGAAAATTTTATGCTTCTTTGTTGATTGCTTGAGTAGCTTGGTTGCACATGTACTTACATGTTTTTTATCTCAATAAGTGTGAACCTTGCTTGTTTTGCAATCCATGTCATATTTATGTTCAAACATGCATTTTTGGACTAGGAGATATATACATAGGAAGTATTTTTGAATGACCTATAATGATCTCCATGACATGATGATTGCTAATTGACATGCTTAAAATGTGAAAAAGCATGATTTAATTGACATGCTTAAAATGTGAAAAGCATGATTTCAAATGACATGCTAAAAATGAAAAGCATGAATTGATAATTGCATTTTTTTATATATGCAAAAATAATGTGTGAAAAGCAAATGAGACTCAAATGAAAATCAATATGTCTCTCTTTCTTTACTTGTGAAACATGGCTACTATCATACGGATTTCATATCCGGAAAAATCAAATAGGGTGCAAAGTCACTCATGCCATGTTTTGCTCGTAAAGTTGGATATAGTTGCTCATTAAAATGAATGATTTGTAAATTCTATATCCTTGCTTTTATTCATGACAAATGGTGAAAATTGGTTTGAATTCTTTAAGGAAACCTTTGTCATTTGCTTTGCCAAATACCATTGCTTTTGGATTTGAATGCAACATGTCTTGCATGCAAAGCATATTAATCACACATTTTTTATGAAAATAAATCTCCTTGTTATCTCCAATTAATTGAGTTGCATAAAGTGCATTATATGATTATGCAAATGACATGTATGCTACTATCTCTCTTTGCTACAAGTAACCCGGTTGAGGGACTACTCCTTTGCCCATCTCATGACAAAAAGGGGGAGTAGTATGTAGTTAGGGGGAGAATGCTTATTGCTAAATTGTTGTAGCATTCTTGCATGATTGGGGAGTTTACTTTGATAGGAGAGTAACCCTTGAGGGGGAGCATTTGCATTACACAAACATTGCATGATGTTGTGCTTAAATTCTTAATTGCAAATGCTTGTTTTATCTCACATGATTAATCTCACACTTCTTGTATTGAAAGTATAGAAACTTTGTTGGTGAAGGATTGATTGTTCTACAAGAGATTGAAGACTTGAAGATATAGCTTTTAATCATCTCTTTGTAATGTAGAAAATCCCCTTAGTTTCTATTTTATTGTGAGGATTAATGTGAGTGGTGGTTTTGTCACGAAATAGCCAAAGGGGGAGATTGTAAGGATTCCCATTTGTTGATTGGCTTGTTTCGTGGACAAACCACATGTTGGGGTTGTTGTAAGGGTAGCTTAGGAATTGGTGATCATCCATGGCCCTTTCAAGACCTCAAGAGAAGAAGCACCAAAGGTAAATTCTAGTGCTTACATGCTTTGAAGAGATCATAGTTGCACACACACACAACTCATGCATAAATCTTATTCTTGTATGTTGTGTGTTTTATATGAGTGCTTGCATGTTCTTGAACATCTCTTCTAGCATGTTTTATTTGATTGCATCTAGGTCATTAAAATGCCATAACATGTTTAGGCATTAGGATGCAAAGGCATGAATTTTATTCATGCTTGTTTGAATTGATTGCATCTTGTTCTATGATAATGCCATGACATGATAGGCATTAGGATGCATTCAATTCCCACACTTGCACTTCATGTTTGATTAGCTTTTAGTGTGGTGTAATTCGTTTCCCGAAGGATGTTCGGAAACGTCCGCGCGTGCACGTTGGTGTGCATGGTTTAGCGCGATGATCGCCGGTGGAGTTGCCCTTGGCTTCTCCTTTGGATTCACCATATTTGGTGAACGGCGGTTGAGATCGGCGGCCTGGCCGCCGAATCGAAACCGCCGATCAAGACCTGGTTGATAAACTGTCTCGGGTCCAAAACGGCGGTTAGATTGGCGGTTATGTAACCGCCGAATGAAAGCGCCGAATGAAATCCAGGCTCTCGGGTTTCAATTCGGCGGTTTTGCTCTGCGGCCACGACCGCAGAATGAAACCGCCGATCGTGCGTTTTCAAGGGCAAAAATAACTTTTCACCTGCCCTGTTTTTGGTCTCTATAAATACATCCTTATCTCTGGTTCCTAAACTAAGTCTTTGGATCTAAAGAACCCTAGAGAGATATTTAGAGAGACTTGAGAGGAAAACCTTAAAGATCACATCTTTATTCCTCTCAACCCATTTCCACATGCATAAATCATCATCTAAGCATCATCTAGGTTCATCTAGTATGTGCTAATGCATGGGTCTTCTTCAACACACATGGTATGATTTGTTGAACACTAATCTCATCTAATTTTAGTGTTTTTACTTATCAATTTTATCTCTTTTATCACTTGTATGTTCTAGAGTAATTTCTACATACATGATTGAGATTATGTGTTGATTGGGTTTATATTTTACATAGCTTTATTGATTAGGTTATTATTTCCTAAAAGCTATGCCATAAACATTCATGTGCATCAATGATCATATAAGCATTTTCTAGCATAGTTAGTTTGCTTATTTGAATGAGTATTTGAATGTTTGTGAGTTATTTTTGATAGCTAGGATTTCACATGTTTATCTAACATCTAGCTAACTAATCTCATTTTGTAATTGAGATTGGTTTTTGATAGCTATTGTATCTAGGATTGGTTATCCTTTACATAGCTAAGCTATTATGCCATGTCATATAGCTATTTTCATATCTAGGATTGCATTTATTGTCATTTTATAATCCTAGGTAAGCATCTAGAGTACCCTAGCTCTTATTGCATATTTGGATATCATTGCATATTCACATAGGGTGTTGATCTCTTCGGAGAGGTAAGTCTTGTGTGATAGGCCGGGATTAGGCCGTACACCGGGATTAGGTGGTCACTCAAGCAAATTGGACTAGGTCCACTGTAAAAGGCCTGCTGGGTAGATTAGGAGTTGCTCACGCCAAGAGTAGCGTATCAGGGGATATCACTAGGGATTGAACCAAGAGTGGCGAGTGGTAGTGTCCATAGCCTGAGGTTATCTAGGGTGAGTGTCCGAGAATCACTTGAGGGTGTAAATTCCTTTTCATATAGTGGATTCGAGGTTCGAGTGTGGCGCACTATAATAGCCCGTGGTTTTTCCCTGTTGAGGGTTTCCACGTAAAAATCAAGTGTCGTTTATATTTCCGCACCTTATTACACTTGATTATTGTTTTGTGAATTGGGTTATATTTGTAATATTGACTAATCCGAAAATTTGGTAATAACGGATTAAAAACCCTTTCACAAACCCTCTTGTCGTTTTTAAAAGACACCCACGCGTATAATGGTTAAATTTGTGAACTTTCAAGCATCTACACCTATTTATGCCCCTTTGAACCCTAATTTCGGGAGAGATAGAGGGAGAGAGAGAGAGCCAGCCAAGGGAGGTCCCCGGCCACCAAAGGGGCCGTCCCCCTTCACCATCATCCATCTTTACACATCGGGGGTTTGCAAGACGAAGAAGACGCATCATTGAAGACTTGAAGAATTCATTGAAGGCCACAATGGGTTTTATCTTTTCTATCTCTTGTCTTTTTATTTCATCTATGTGTAACTAAATTCATACGAGGGATTCAATGTGAACCTCTATGAATACTCTTTGTTAGAATTGACTATGTTTTAGTAATTCAAGTTTCGTTTCATTCAATTTGGGATTTCTTCTTGTCTATGCATGGTTTGTGCTAGTCTTGAATCTAGGGTTTATATGTTAAGGTTGAGAGATGTGTGGGTTTCACCAATTTTAACCAATAATCAATTGAATGAATGAATTTATCGTAGCAGGTTATTGCACGTTATCTTTGGTTCTCTTGTTCTTGTGCTTAATGGGTTTTCAATCATAGTTTTTATGCAGGGTTTGCTAATGACTGTGATTGAGAATACTTGATTGTGTGCTTTGTGGGTTGTAGGTTATAGTTGATATGTAGGGTTTGCTATTTACTCAACTGAGAAACGCTTGGTGTATGGTTGATGTATTTTCTGTTATAGTTTATATGCAGGGTTTGCTATTGATTGTAGTAGAAGTACTTGATTTATCCCAGGACCACATAACACTAATTATACACGATTTAAGAACGAACCCTTAACTTGATTAACATTATTTGTGAAAGTCAATTCGAAGCATTGAGTAAACGTAGTTGGGGATCATTGATGACCTAGTCCTCTCACCTCTTGATCACATTCACATATTCTTGTTAATTGTTTTCTTAGTTTAATCTAGTTTTAATCTCAAATCAATCAAATCAATCTGAAATCTCTTGGTTATTGTTAATTGCTTAGCTTTAATTAGAATTGGTTTTAGTCGATAGATCACTTTTCCTCGTGGGAACGATCCCTACTTGTCGCTGTACTTATCTCACGATTCGTGCACTTGCGAGTTAGGTTTTTATAACACGATTTTACACATCAACACGCGCCCCACACGGGGACAAGGCTGGTTTGGCTTGTTTTTGTTGGACAAAAATGCCCCTCTTCTCCTTCCTTTAAATGCCTTCTCTTCCTTCCATTTCCAATAACTTGAACAACTTCAAATTGGAAAATTCTGCAGAAATGTTCTTGATTTTTGTTTACTTACTTTGATCATAACTTCTTCATACGAACTCGAAATCGAGTGATTCAAAAGCCAAAATTGTTGGTCTCGATGAGAGCTACAAACCCTAAGCATTTTCAGAGCCATTTGACTTCGTCATTTTTCACAGCACTCTGATTTCTGTCCGAAGTCCATTGGTTGTATGTGAAACTTCTTCTCTTGCAATTTCATTTCATCATCTCTATGATTCTTTCTATTTGATTGTTGAAATATGTTGAGAAGTATGTTAGATCATATGCTAGGGTAGTATGATTGACTAGTTAATTGAGTTTACCTTTGTGATTTCTCTTAAACATATTTTTGCTAGACTTGAGGTTGATTGAAATTGATTCTAGAAATTGATTTTATAATGTGCTTCATATTATCTTCTAGGTTCAATTTCTTGATATAAGAACTGAGATTTTTTGTGACATATATTGAATATCCTAATCTTGTTCTTATTGTTTTGGCATGCTTTGATTTCTAGATAGATTTGTGATTGTGTGTTGATAGTATATTCTAGATTATCATTAAGCATGTTCATAGAATGTGTTTGATCTACTTACTCTATTTGTGTGTGTTTGCATCATTTGCATCACCTAAATCATTGCCTTGTAATAGGTTGAAGTCTCTTGTCAAGGTGAGTGAAGCCTTTGGCTTGAGCAAGAAGACTTGGCTAGGAAAGGTTTCCGGATAGCCAAGCAACAAGCTTTAGTTAGGATCAAGAGGATCCAGATAAATAAGAAAAAGTCTTAGCAAGGAGTTGTGTACTCCGGATGGTTGAGCTTGGATAGCTTAACTAGGATCCTAGTGATCTAGATTGCTAAGCAAGGAAATCTTCCTAGAGGCTTGAGAGTCTTGGATAGGAAGTTGCTCTCTAGAGGTGTAGGACACATCTTGGATAAAGAGTAGGCTTTGTGAATCACTAGCCCGTGGGTTGATTAGGTCTTGATAGCTTGGAGTGGATATCATAGTGTTGATAGATTTGAGTGTGTAAGTCCTTTTCATATAGTGGATTTGCTTTGTCGGATGTTTCCTCTTTGAGGTTTTACCACGTAAAAACATTGTATCTCATTTTTCGCTTTATATTTCTTTATCTTCCATATATTCATTTGTATTGATTCTCTTGTATATTGTTGATTCACATGTATTGATTCTTTCTATACAATTGCTATATCATTTCAAGTATTCATTTCATTATTATATTCCGCATTTTTGAATATTGGAAAATTTTGGGATTATACCTATTCACACCCCCCCCCCCCTCTCTAGGTATAAAACACTATTGCTTTAAAGGGAATTTCATATCGTGAATGAGTTGCCATAAGAAGATTTCCACCTTCGGAGGGCAATAACCACGCCAAATGCGATTGAAATTCGAATTGGGGGCATCCACAGCCTGCTCCAAAACCCTCATAAAAGACCCCACTGAGAACAGCCCATTTGGGCTCTAGGACCAAGCTATGGTATCCGAAATCAAACGACGAACACTAATACTTTCATGAAAGCCCAAAAAATCCCTCTACACATCACCCTCCCAATCAAACAATGGTCTTCTCAAGGCTACGTTCCAAGACCACTCGTTTCCGTCCCACTGCCCATAATCCTTCAGCTGAGCATCCTTGCACACCGATAACACAAATATGTGAGGGAAAGCCATACATAGTGATTTCGAATCACATCGTAAATCATTCCAAAAATGAACTCTATCACCATTACCCACTAACACCTTTAAACCCTCCTTCATAATCACATTCGAGGAGGAGCCATCAGCATATAAGGACTGGACAGCTTTGGTGAAGCAAGAAGAGGACTTGGGCCAATTCCAATCCCAAAGTAAGTCATCCACCATTCTTCCATACTTAGAACAAACAACCTTTTTCCATAGAGTGTTTTCCTCCTTCCTAAACCTCCAAGACCATTTCGCAAGGAGGCTTATATTTTTTTCTCTCATTCTTCCCACTCCAAGGCCACCTAATTTTTTATTCTTACTGATAGTTTCCCAATCCACCGAGTGTATCTTGCGTTTTTCCACACCATCCTCCTAAAAGAACTTCCTTTGGAGTTTTTCAATGGCGAGAGCCACCCCAACGGGCATTTTAAAAATGGACAAAAAATAAGTGGGAATACTTGACAAGACGGATTTAATCAACACTAACCTTCCACCTTTTGATAGAAATTTCATCTTCCAAGGGGCTAACCAAGACTCAATTCGTGAAACAAGGTCCTTCCAAAAAGACTTCGCACAAGGCCTCGCTCCAAGAGGTAGACCAAGATAGTTTAGGGGAAAGGAACCCCTATTGCTTTTAAAAGCAGCCACCCAATTCTCCTACTGGAACATATTCTTACCCACTCTAACAACACAGGATTTATGAAAATTGATTTTAAGGCCTGAAGCAAGCTCAAAACATTTTAAAATCCTCATAGTTGTTCTCAAAAACTACATGTTAGGCTCAAGAAAAAGAACTGTATCATCGGCGAATTGAAGATGTGTAATATGAGGACAATAACTACCAAAAGAAGCTTCCCTTATCATGCTTAAATCGTGGGCTTTCCTAAGAAGAGTGCTTAATCCCTCAAACACCAAATTAAATAGGAACGGGGAAATAGGATCACCTTGACGAAGACTCCATCCCATGCCAAAACGAGGAGTCGGGCTCCCATTAACAAGAATCGAGATCATTGGAGTGGAGATGCAATCCAACATCCATTTCTCCATTTCAAACCAAATCCCATATCCTTCATTATGTCCATCAAAAAACCATGGCCCACGCTGTCGTATAACTTCTCAAAATCGAGTTTCACTAAAATCCCCCTTTGACCATCTTATTTTCGACCATGAATAATCTCTTCAGCGATAACATAGCTATCCAAAATTTGACGGCCCTTTACAAAGGCCATCTGGAACTCTCTGATCACCGAGTCCATCACCTTTTTCAAACGGTTGGCTAAGACTTTTGCTAGCACCTTGTACATGCACCCAATGAGACTGATTGGACGAAAATCCGCTAATGTTTTCGGGTTGACACATTTTGGAATTAAAGCAAGAAACTTATTGTTTAGATCCTTGAAAATAGAGTTGTCCCTATGAAACTCATGAATGAAACTCATAAAGTCTGGTTGAATAGCCTCCCAATTGGATTGAATGAATTTCATATTAAAACTGTCGGGTCCGGGAGCCTTATTCCCATCACAGCTAAAAACCCCATACCTTACCTCCTCAACGTCAAAACTCACCTACAAAAGGTCTTTTTCCGCCAAAGTGAGACGGTGGATAGCTAAGTTATGGATACTAGGCCTCTTCCACGTGCTCCTCTGAAAATGATTTTTGAAATGGTTGACAATACCTTCTCTAACCTGATTTGGATCCACCAGCTGAACCCCATTCACGCAGATATCCCCAATGAAATTAGATCTCCTCCTACCATTTGCCATACTATGAAAAAACTTGGAGTTTTTGTCACCGTCTTTCAGCAATCTCACTCTCGATTTTTGTCTCCACATTTGTTCTTCCTGTCTAATACCTTTCCAATATTCCTGAATTAAATTAGCCCTCTCCTTCCTAAGTCCCTCACCCCACCCGAATTGAAGAGCCTTCTCTTCCACAATAGCAAGCTTAGCCTCACACTCCAAAACAGCAGAAGACACCAAATTTTTAGGAACCAGCCTCTTGAATCTTGACTTTGTCTCACAAAGCTTAGAAGAAAGGATGCAACCTTTTGAACCTTTCACATTACAATTTGCCTAGCCCTCCATTGCTTTGTTCATTAGAATCTTGTCTTATCCATTCTAAAACCTAAATGGAGAAGGCCCCCAATCCGTTTTTGGTTCACTAATCATGATGGCGTTGTGATCTGACAGAGTCCCTAACTGACCTCTCTGAATCAATTTTGGAAACCAAGATAAAAATTCTAGCGAGATAAGGAAATGATCAAGCCTTGCCTAAGAGGCCTTCTCTCTAGCTTTTGTCCACGTAAATGAGATGCCCGTCAAAGGTAAATCCACTACCTTGGCTTGGAGAACGAAAGCATTAAAAAACCTTACTGAACTCATATTACAAACCCTTCCTTTCCTTTCTAACATATGAAGTATCGTATTGAAATCACCTCCCAAACACCACGGCATTGAAAACGACCCCTGGGATTGAGCAAAAAATCCCATAACTCCCTCATTTCCTTATCCACATTAGCAGCATAAATGTTATAAAAAACCATCTCTTTAATCAGGCAACACAGTAAACCTGCTAGGATAACACATCTATTACTTGAAATACAAGCTTTGACTTCGAAAAAATCCTAATTCCAGAGGGTTAAAAGACCCCCTGCAGCACTGATTGCATCAATAGCCACACCCCAAGTCAGCAAATTCCCTCCCAAGTCTTTAATGGTACCATTATCAACAGCAGCCAATTTTGTCTCTTGAATAAAAAAAACCTCTAGTTTGAACTTTCCAACCCACTTTCTCACTAGCTTCTTCTTCTCAAAACTACCCAACCCTCTAGCATTCCAAGAAAAAGCTATCATTAAAACAAAAGAATCCCCAAGAAGACAAACCTGATTATCGATTGGTCTCATTCAATCTCTGATCATCCTTTGTTTCTCTACTGGATATAACTTCAACCACCTCTTTTTCTTTGCCATGAAAATTGAAACCAAGAGCTGTCCCAATTTTGAAGATTTTTATCATTTCTACTTCTAAGAACTGAACCACCTTAGCATCATCAATCTCGCTTCCACCTGTTCCATCCGAATTTGGTTTTGTGAAAAATCCTCTAACATAGCCTTCCTCAATCATCTTTGCCATTTCAACCTCTAGGTTCCACTTCTCTGTAATGGAATTTTCCTTTTCAATGCCATTACCTTGTTTGATTCTATCAGACCACCTTGTTTGCATGGAGTGGCTCTTGGGAGCCCCTTTCTTCTTACAGCCTCTTTTGGTTTTAGGAAGCATCGGAGTACAGATAGCGATGGCTGGCAACGGGGGAACCTCCTTCGCTATCCGCTGTTCTCCATTAAAAGCGTTCCTATTGGTGGCCGATTGAGAAGAATGATCCTTTACAGTCAAGCTTTCGTTGAAAGCCATCTCTTTACCTGAGTTATGTTCCTGATCCAACATTAAAGGTCCACACCCTTTTAGAGTGGGCTCACTAAAATCTGATTCAGATCTAGAAGATGGGCCTTTAGAAGACCTTCTAGAGGAGTTACGTAGTTCAATAGAAATATTAGAAATGGGCATCGTATTGGGCCTAATAGACCCATCCAAGAAAGCATATCCAGCACCACACTGGCCCACTTTAGAACACTCTCCTTTCAACCCATACCAATTTAAAAAACCACCCTCCTGAAGATCTGATTCTGATGATGAGCTACTAGAACTCTCCACCATTGGCCTATGATTTCTTCTGCCGATTACCAACTTCCCATTTCCCAAAGATGGGCTACCCTTCCTTTTGGGATTCTTTGATACCCTCTCCTTCCCTTTTTTTGATCCTCCTTTTTGCTCACCTGATTGTGACCCCATAAAACCTCTGTTTTCCAAGTCAAAAAGGCCAATTTTCCCGCCTTGTGGTACTCCTTCCTGCCAAGTTTGAAAGAAATGCCAAGCCCATCCTTTTTAAACTCTCCCTTGTTAGATCTGAAGGACTTCCTAACCGGCTTTACACCTACCTTATGCCAAACTTGACAGTTCCTAGCTTCCATCTTGTCAATCCCACTGCTGACCCTAGTTGAGGAGTCTACCTTCCTTTGGTTTTCATCGGGCCAAGATCCCTCCTAATTCAAACCTGATTTGCACTCTACCAACCCTAACAAGCTAGATAACCACTGGTGAGAAACCTGTTCATCTTCTTCCACCACCGTCGAGTATACCTTTTTTTCGATGGACACTTTGACAAATTTCAAGAGAACATTAGACTTGGGAACCAAAGATAAGAACCTCCTTCTATCCAGCCTTTTCCTCAAGACCGTATCCTCCTCAACCAACAAAGGTTCACCACATAGTTTACCAAATTGCATAAAGAAAGAGTGACACCAACAACTAGTTGGAGTACCCTTCATATTGATCCACACAGTTCTAGCCTAAGGAACAAAGGCATTAGACCATTTCGAAACTGAACCAAATTTATCATCCCAGAAGAATCAGTTTATAACAAAACCTTCTGTTACCGAAAAATCATCACTGGGTGAATTTTCAAATAACAACTTTAAGGATCGAGATCGGGGTGGATCCTGGTCGGAGGGGTATCAAGCGGTTCGATACCTGTAATGTTCCTATCAATGTAAACGAGATTTAAACAGAAAGACTAAGCTGAATAAACCAGAAATTTTATTGATAATATTGTTTATAACACAGATACATTGGATATTTCTTCTATCTATGGTGATGGTCGAGAATTTCAATTGGAGGAAGAGATGGTGGTGGTGCTCTCGTGCATATCGATAAGTAGTATAGGCTGAAGGGTTTTAGGGTTTTTTGCTGAACTGATTTCCAATCCTCTTTCTGTAGATTATAATGTCATATATATAGGTCACACTGCTTGCCATGCACTCCTATAATTTTAGTTTAGGGTTTCGACAATTATAGGACCTTCCTTTGGCGATCAACGAGATTGTCACGGGATTTGATCCCTAGAATCAAGTGATTCTTTCCTTGGAGGATTTTGATCAATTAGACTCCTTATTCGAATGGAGCTCTCAACTGGCGAGAAGAAGTCCACCTTCTTTTGCTTGACTAAACGATGGTTTTTTCAGTATTCTTCCTTGGAGCATTAATCTGGTCTTTTGGGTGCATAAGTCCTGCCTTTGTAAATTCATCGTCTAGTATCCTAACTGCCTGGAGATCTGGTTCTGAAAGGTGTCTAAGTCTTCAAGTACCCCACCTCCTACTAGTTTTGTGATTTCTACAAGTTACTTGGTCGTTTGGGAATCGAGATGCCAACTTAAGCAGGATACCTAAATGATGTAATAGCGGGATACTTGATGATGCAGTAGCATGATACCTGAATGATGTAATAGCGGGATACTGTGAAGAACCATGC
Source organism: Acer campestre (assembly GCA_954870605.1). Classification (NCBI taxonomy): domain Eukaryota; kingdom Viridiplantae; phylum Streptophyta; class Magnoliopsida; order Sapindales; family Sapindaceae; genus Acer; species Acer campestre. The sequence continues at coordinate 28,173,232 of OX940803.1, read as the reverse complement.
ATTGAGATATTTGGTGGAGCTCCATATCGGGATACTGTTAGGCACCTGTGAAGTTAGGAAACTACTAGTCTTGGTTCTTCTGGTAGAGGTGTGTATCTGGATTGATCTAGATCTCTCTCTTGAAGCAGCTAGATGGTACCCTAAAAAATTATTTCTCCCTTGCATCTGGGTGGAAAAATTCTTCTTTGGTCATTTGCCAATTTTGACGGTTAATAGAAGTCCCCCCTGACTTGAACATTGATATCTTGTCAAGGTTGGAGTCAGGATTTCGATTATACTTGAAGAATTTTCTACCTTGTCCGTCTGCATACCCCTTGTCTGGTTGGCTTCCATTATCAAGGAGGAAATCTTCCTTGGATACATCGGTACTTATTGTACAGTCCATGTGTCAGATGGTGATTGCCCCGTAGATTTCAAACGAGTCATTTTTAGCACTATTAATGTGAAACCGTCTCTAGCACGTCTTTGGTCATTAATTCTGGATTCCTTGTGCATCTTAGTAACTGCCTTCCTTTCTCTATAAACAAACCAAGATTCTTGCACCTCTCCTACCACTTTCAAATTTCAAAAGCAGAAAAAAAACCCTGGCTTTCCTACTTTCTCCTTTCCCATTCATACAAACAACCTTTCGAGCTTTTTCTTTCTCCTTCTTCATGCTATAACAATGGCGTCTCCCTCAAAACTTCCAACTACTTCACAAGAACTTCCCGCTAACCAAACTCAACCTGACCCAGCTTCAACACACCCAGACCAAGCTTCCCCATATTGTTACGATAGCCTCGATGCCTTATTCAACACGAAGAAGGCCGATTGGGTGAAGGGTTCTCTAACATCGAGAGGGAAAAAATGAGGTCGCGATGAAGATGATGCGGCTGATGTTAGTACCCCGACACAGCGCCATTGTTCTACAAGGAACCCTCGAATCGGGTCGGGTTTTAACGATAGACCAAAAGACTCGGTCCATTTGTTGATGAGGAAGATGTTACAAATGTTGGTGATGTCGATGAGGAAGGTGACCTACCCGAAGTCACCCTTGGTTGGGGTACATAACGGTTCTTTTACCTCTTTCCATAACTGCAGGATCATACCGGACTAGGTGTGCACGTCGGATACCCTTGCTCAGCTAAGACGGGACTACTAGATCCCTGATTCCATTACCCTGTCTCTTCCTTACAAGGGTTATGATGTATATACTCCCCCATGGGATCGTCTCCTTATTCACAAGATGGCCTTCGAATGCGGGGTCCAGCTCCCTCTTCATCCCACTCTATGCCAGACCCTTGTTGCTTTGGAGCTAGCTCCCCTGCAGATCTCACCAGGGTTTTGGAAGCACTTGACCAGGGTTTTGGAAGCACTTGACTAGATTCTTGCTGCTCTAGAAGGAGTAGTACGAGCAGGACTAGGTGGAAAGGGAGCCGGGATTTAACGAGCTTCGCTATGTATTCCAGATAGCGAATCTGGTACTCGAGGGTTAGTTCTACCTGAGGGCGTACAACAAGATGAAGTTCCTGGTCCCCGGGGAAAACATGAAGTATGCCGCACCTTATAAAGAATAGTGGATCATGGTTGAGGGAGACTATGGGCGTACAACCTTTATTAGGAGTGTTGAGTACCCGGTCCTCACCCAGTTCACCGTGAAGGATAAATAGGCCAAATGAGTGCTTTCTCTGGAATCCCGAGATATCCTCAAAAGGATCATGATGAGGAGCTACACCAATATGAAGTATCCTACTTTGGATGCTTTTGATGGAGATCGCCTAAAGAGATATTTGAGGATCTCTATTGCTTTTTGTTAACCGCCAAAATTGGCGAGGGACCAAGGAAGAATTTTCCACCTTAACACGAGAAGCAGGTGCGAACACAATCCAGATACCTCGACAGAGTAGAGCCCGATTGGCCCAGGTATGAACCTCTTTCAGCGGGATCCACCCCGCCAGCGTCTTAAAGGACCAAGCTTGGTTATGATCGGGCACCCTAGGGACCCCGCATCGTCCCATCAACACTACACCCTAGGGACCCCGCGACATCCTGACACAGCTTCCTATGGACCCCGCAACACCCCGACACGGAGTTCTACTGACCATCTCATTACAAGTCAGCCACATACTCCCCAACTCCATCAGTTGGATGCCTACCGGCTCGCACTTTCAAGTATAACTAGCCCGACAAGCAGGTAGATACCGGGCAGCAAGATTCTCGTACCAGAAACTAAAAACTCCATAAAAGACTCATTAAAACGCTGTCGTACAGAGGAGAAGTACACTTTCTCGCCAGAGAGTCCTATTTTGAACAGGTTGATGTACTAAGAATCCTACTAGAAAGGTAACAATTTGATCACGAAATTGACTCCTTTTAGGAAGGAAAGACGGGATTCCCCAAGTAAAGCTCCAAGATTATCTCCTAGAAAGAGGACGATTCTGCGTTGGCCAAACCCTAAACCGAGATTTTAGGAGTGCATGACAAGCAAAACACTTATATATACGAAACAGTTTCTTCAGAATAGGAGACCACTTATCGACAGGCACAGTTCTTCTACTATTATCATCTCCATCGCCGGGACTATTATCCATACTCCATTGTAATCCAAATCAAAAAGTTAGTTCATGTATTGTAAAGAAAAGAGGCTGTCCAATAAAGCTTATTGATTGATCAGTTTGATATACATCATTGTGTAACTCCGGCTTTGATAGGGATATAGTCGGTATCGAACTACTTGATACCTCTCCGACCAGGGTCAATCTTGATCTTGGTCCCTTTAAAGTTGTTATTTGGAATCCTATCTCAATAACGATTTTCAGGTAACACTTTTCTAGGTACGCAGCTTTATTTATCTTTATTACTTGTATATATACATATTTTCTTCTCCCTTTTTCTTATTACCTTTTCTTCCTTTTGGTAGTTTCTTCTAGCCCACTGGGGCCCGATTCTCCGTCTTCCTCCAGGCTAGGTGAAATTGGCCTACTTCCTTCTTCCTTTTCTCTCTTCCCTTCTCCTTCTTCAGATACCAAGATTGTGCTCGGGTCTACATAGCCTGCTACAACTTCTACTCCTTCTCCTGTTTCTACGAGGTCACCTGCCAAGGCATCCATCCCTACTCCTACTGTACGCCCCTCTCTAAATCCGATGCTGGCTCAGGTAGCCAAGGTGCGAGGTTCACCAGGCCAGCCACAGAGGCAGAAGAGTAAAGCTGCTGCTCCAAAGCCTGCTGTGATGACTCCACCTATTTCTCCTCCCCCAGCAATGCCCGCCAAGGTTCAAGCCGAGGTGGAAAAGAAGAAAGAAACTGCTCCAACTCCCTTTCAGGCAACCAATATTCCGTCTGAATCGGGGTCAAGGGATATTATCCATGATTAGGTAGTATCTCGCTTTATTGCCCCTTGTCCCAGAGGGAGCCTAGTGAGCATGCTGAAGATTCCCTCGGACATCCTAGCTGCCAAGGGTGCTTCTATTTTAGCTAAGGTAGAATCCTACCTTCTCTCTTTGCTTTTATTATTATTATTATTATTATTATTATTTTATAGGTACTGACCCCTTTCTTTTTTTTGTAAGGTTTCAAGTTTGCCTTGGCTATGGAGAAACAGTTGTCTACCTTGAAGGAGGCCTACCTCGGGCTTTAGGCTAAGTTGGAGGATACCAAGCAGGAGCTGTCCTAAGCCCAGCAGAGTGTGTCTCCCTGGGTTTAAGCTGCGGTTGAGGCTGAGGCTGAGGCTGAGGCTAAGGAAGGAAGGAAGGAAGGCAGGCAGGCTGCCTTGATGGAGGCCAGATGTTTTGAACGCTGCCTGGATATAGAGACAATCTGGTCACTGCATCGTCGGGAGGAAAGGGAGTGCCTGAAGAGAGAGAAGAAATTGATGTAGGATGAGAACCAACTTCTACGGGACACGGTACATAGCTTGGAGGCCAAAGAGGGTCCCTCTTTTGAAGACGACTACTTCATTGCCTACTATGAAGTGGCCATGGCTCTGCCTCGTCCTTTCGATCTCCAAGCTACACTAAATTGTGATTGGGATCAAATCATGGCTAAGGTCGCCCAATTATCAGGTGGTGATCTGGACCAGGAGGTTACTCCCGAGAACACTACATATCCGGATCCCCTTCCATCTCAAAGGCCTGATCTACCTACTAACATTCAAGTCGATGAGACTGAGAAGGCAGTCCAGGACCCTTCCACTAGTCAGGAGAAGTAGACGTAGGATTCTATGCCTTCTTCTGAGGTTGTTTTAGTGGAGGAAGAAGATGATTTAGCTAGATCCAGGGTTGCAAAAGTTGAGGGGGTCCAAGCTGGTACTGTAGCTGAAGTTGTGGGGGCAGACGCAGTCGGCTAGGAGGAACATATAGAGGAGGAGAGGGACGCGTGACTTGGCATTCTTTTATGTACATTTTTTTATATGCATTCTTGTAGCCTAGAAATGGGAGTTGGGCTCCCCGTTTGACCAATACAATTTCCCCTATTTTTTGCAACTATATTGTCTTACTTGTTTAAAGTGCACCTTAGTAAAATCTGAACCCTGCATGATTTGCTACTTCACTTGAGATGTTGCCAGTACTTAGTATCTTCATGCTTGTTCATCTGGCCATAGAGAAAACCAGACTTGAACTGTTTCTGAAGATAGCTATAGACGATAGTCCCCTTGTAGGATTCAACTAGGAATTTTTGTAGTTAAGGGTTCACTTGGTCTTGGTAAGAAACTTTGTATTCTTGCTGATGGCTGAGCTTACTTTGACATTTATATCTAGACAACATAAATCATGGTACTAAGTGTCTTCAGCCTCGAAACTCTTGACTTAGGACGAAATTCATTTCAGGGAATCGGGGTATTTAAGCCTTCCATATTAGGAATCCTGTTACTTAGTCGTTTCATAGATGAATGGTGGGACTTGATATTTCAGTATCAAGGAACCTTGATTACAAATCCAGGTATTCTAGGAGTCTTGGTATCTGGATGATGCATATCTAGTAGGTGACCCAAACCCCCTTCAGCATTAGGGTTCATGGTGAGGTGAGGTAACAGGTATCCTGGCAAGGTATCCTGATCCTTGGATGATCCGCACCTGGTAGGCCACTAGGGCACTTTAGGACCAAGTCTTCTTATGTAGATATGGTGAAGCAAGGTATCAGGTATCCCGGTAAGGTATCCTGATCCTTTTGATGATTTGTCCTGGTAGGTAACTAAGGTCATTTTAGCACCAGGTTTTCTTAGAGGAGGGTATATCCCAACCAAGGTAGCAGGAGTGCCATAAGGCTTTTTCATGGTTTGGACGATACAACGGGCAACTAAGGTCACAAATTCGAATCTTTAGTCTGGTAGGCAATGATCGGTCATTTATTGTATATGTTTTCGATCCCCATTCCTCCAATCAATTGCTTGTTTCTCGAGTCTTTTAGAGTTTTAATTTGTGTGTTTGAGCATTTTCAGGTTGTTGAATCCAAGTGATGTATTTGAAATATTTCAGAGAAAAAAGGGCAATTTGGCCAAATACCGCAGCTCAGGCAAATATACATCAAGCGGAACACCTTGCGTCAAGTCCAGAGGTGCCTTCTGCCAATTACCGCCCCCTAGGCACATGCCTACCTTGCTGTCCTACCTAGCGGTCAGCTCCAGAGGTGTCGCTTTGTATTTTCCGCGGGGTAGGCAACTTACCTACCCAGCGGTAGCGCCTGTCAGTGCAGATGACCCATATTGCGGGCCCCATAACTCTCAGCTCCGATTGAACTGTGTGTCCTACCACCTATGGATTTGAAGCCCCGGAAGTCTAGTTTCCAACCCAATTTACGTCTTGTCAATCCGAATTTTCTAGAAGAAGTTATGCCCGTTTTAGTGTCCGAAGGTCAGATCAGTCAGTTATTAAATCCGCGAATGCTTTCGGGATTTGTTTCGCAAGTTGTCGGAACGGGAAATATTACCTTCTTGGACATGTGTGGGAGTCTTGGAAATCAATTAGACATCTAATCCTTATCCTCCTTCAATAAGCAATCAATTTGGATGGATTAGGAAAGAAATAGATTCCCAAAAAGGTAGAGTTCTAAAGGGGAAGTGATTTCCTTATTGTTTAAGGGCTTGGCTTAGCATCTACACCTATTTATGCCCCTTTGAACCCTAATTTCGGGAGATATAGAGGAGGAGAGAGAGAGCCAGCCAAGGGAGGTCCCCGGCCACCAAAGGGGCCGTCCCCCTTCACCATCATCCATCTTTACACATCGGGGGTTTGCAAGACGAAGAAGACGCATCATTGAAGATTTGAAGAATTCATTGAAGGCCTCAATGGGTTTTATCTTTTCTATCTCTTGTCTTTTTATTTCATCTATGTGTAACTAAATCCATACTAGGAATTCAATGTGAACCTCTATGAATACTCTTTGTTAGAATTGACTATGTCTTAGTAATTCAAGTTTTGTTTCATTCAATTTGTGATTTCTTCTTGTCTATGCATGGTTAGTGCTAGTCTTGAATCTAGGATTTATATGTTAAGGTTGAGGGATGTGTGGGGTTTCACCAGTCTCAACCAATAATTAATTGAATGAATGAATTTATCGTAGCAGGTTATTGCACGTTATCTTTGGTTCTCTTGTTCTTGTGCTTAATGGGTTCTCGACCATAGTTTTTATGCAGGGTTTGCTAAGGACTGTGGTTGAGAATACTTGATTATGTGCTGTGTGGGTTGTAGGTTATAGTTGATATGCAGGGTTTGCTATTTACTCAACTGAGAAACGCTTGGTGTATGGTTGATTATTTTCTGTTATAGTTTATATGCAGGGTTTGCTATTGATTGTAGTAGAAGTACTTAATTTATCTCAGGACCACATAGCACTGATTATACATGATTTAAGAACGAACCCTTAACTTGATTAATATTCTTTGTGAAGTCAATTCGAAGCATTGAGTAAACGTAGTTGGGGATCATTGATGACCTAGTCCTCTCACCTCTTGATCTCATTCTCATATTCTTGTTAATTGTTTTCTTAGTTTAATCTAGTTTTTAATCTCAAATCAATCAAATCAATCTGAAATCTCTTGGTTACTGTTAATTGCTTAGCTTTAATTAGAATTAGTTTTAGTCGATAAATCACTTTTCCTCGTGGGAACGATCCCTACTTGTCGCTGTACTTATCTCACGATTCGTGCACTTGCGAGTTAGGTTTTTATAACACGATTTTACACATCAGGCAACTTTGCCACTTAGGCATTTATGCACCAAATCCTTCTTGGAGGAGGGTATACCCTGACCAAGGCAGCATGAGCGTCATAAGGCTTTTTCTTGGTCTTGAGGATACGACGGGCAACTAAGGCCATGAATCCAGATCTTTAGTCTAGTAGGCAACTATATCACTTATGCACTTATGCACCAGAGCTTTCTTGGAGGAGGGTATACCCCGACCAAGACAGCAGGAGCGCCATAAGGCTTTTTCCTGGTCTTGAGGATACGGCGGGCAACTAAGGCCAAGAATCCGAATCTTTAGTCTGGTAGACAACTATGCCATTTAGGCACTTATGCACCAAATCCTTCTTGGAGGAGGGTATACCCTGACCAAGGCAGCAGGAGTGCCATAAGGCTTTTTCTTGGTCTTGAGGCGATTCAGTTATGGTGAAAAAATTTGTAGGATAAACACAGGCGAGCAATGTAGGAGAAAAAACTGACTTTATTGAATTTCTCAGAAAATACAAAGTGAATTCGGGGTAGACATGTTATTTGACACAAGCCTTTCACAAAATTTCTAAGGATAGAACTTCTTGAGGTGATCAGCATTCCATGTGTGGTCAACTGGATATCCCTCTATATCTTCCAGCTTATAGGTGCCACCTAGGAGCATTGCTCTAACCAAGTAGGGACCCTCCCAATTGGGTGCTAGTACCCCGTCAGACCTCTTTCGTGTGTTTTGAGTTACTTTCATGAGAACCAAGTCACCTTCTTTGAATTTTCTGATCCTCACCTTTCTGTTGAAGTGTCGAGCTATTTTACTTTGGTAAACTGCCACCATTTCAGCAATTCTGCTTTGCTTTTCCTTTAGAAGATCCAGGTTAGCCCTTCACTTGGTCTCATTATCTCCAGGTTTGTAATGCTGGACCTTGAAAGATATAAGTCTGTGCTCGATAAGTAGAACCACTTCTGTCCTGAATACCAGTGAGTAAGGTGTTTCCCCTGTTACAGTCCTCCTAGTTGTCTTGTTTGCCCATAATATGTTGGGTAATTCCTCAACCCACAAACCTTTCTGCTGTTTAAGTTTTTTCTTCAGGAGCTTCTTAATGGTCTTGTTAGTGGCCTCAACTAGCCCGTTAGTCTGAGGATAAGCTATCGATGCAAAATGTTGATCAATATTTCGGTCTTCGTAGAAATCCTTAAAGTTGGCGTTGTCATACTGCTTTCCCAGATCAATTATGATGGCCATCGGGGTACCAAAGTGGCACATGATGTTCTCCTTGACAAAGCTAGTGGTCTTTTCTTTAGTTATCCGAGTAAGAACCTTAACTTCTACCCACCGGGTAAAGTAGTCTATTGCCACTACTACATGCTTAGCCTAGCTTGGTGCGGTAGGGAGTGGCCCGATTGGATCCAGTCCCTAGATAGCAAATGGGTATGGAGTGTTGATAGAGGAGAGTCTTTCTAGAGGAAGATGATGGAGGTTTGCTGTCTTTTGACAAGCTTCACAAGATCATGCAAACTGATTTGCATCCTAATGTACAGTTAGCCAAAAATAACCCATTCTAAGTATCTGGTAAGCAAGTGTCTCGCCTGATGCATTGTTGCCACAGTCCCAAGAGTGTACCTCGTTGAGTGCCCAATGTGCATCGTTTGGATGTATGCATCTCAATAGTGGAAGGGATTTCCCTTTTCAATAAAGGTACCCATCCACAAGGCAGTATCGAGTAGCAGCTCTCTTTATCTTGCGTGCTTGATCTAGGTCTGTAGAGAGAATGTCACTTTGAAGGCAATCCACTATCGGATCCATCCAGCAAGGGAGTTAGTTGACTGGGTCAACCTCTGCGCCATTAGCTAAGCTAGAACAGGGTATTAGCTAGAGCGATACCCCTCTTGGTAAGGCGTGTCCTTCACCTGCTACAATTTTGGCTAGGACGTCTGCACAATGGTTCTTCTCTCTAGGCACTTGTTCTATCCTCACACCTTTGAATTTCCCTATTGCTTCTCTGACCTTAGCCAGATATGTTGTCATGTTGTCACATTTTCCCTGGTACACTCCTGACACCTGACTAACCACCAACTGAGAGTCACTCTTGACTAGGAGGAAATAAGCCCCTAGGACTTCTGCTACTCCCATTCCTACTAGTAAAGCTTCATATTCTGCCTCATTATTAGTGGTTTTGAACTCAAATCTAAAACAATGACTGCACTCGACCCCCTTAGGGTCAGTTAGGATGATTCCTGCTGCGTATCTAAATTGACTTGATGCTTCATCGGTGTATAGGACCCAAGTCTTGCTATCTTTGGGCCATTCTAGATTGGCGGGATCTGAATTCGAGTTTGCTAAAGTATCCTGGTTTTGAGTCATGTTGAACTCCACTATGAAGTCGGCCAGGGTCTAGGCTTTGATCATGGTTCTCGCCTTGTATTTGATATCAAACTGGGTGAGTTCTAGGGCCTATAAGACAAACTTGCGTGATACATCCGGCTTCTGGAGGAATTGTCGCAAGGGTTGATCAGTGACTACCACGATGATGTGTGCTTGGAAGTAGGGCCGGAGCTTTCTGGCGATAGTTACCAAGGCATAGGCGAGCTTTTCCAAGGGAGTATAGTTCTCTCAGATTTGGTGAAAGCATGGCTCACGTAATAAACCGGCCTCTGTACCCCGTCATTGTATTCTTTTACTAAGGCTCCGCTAGTAGTAGCTTCTGAAACTGTCAAATAGAGTAGGAGCTCCTCCCCCGTGGTAGGTTTCACCAACAAAGGCGAGCTATTTAAGTACTCCCTCAAAGCTTGGAAAGCCTATTCGCTTTGCTAGTCCCACTTCATCTTCTTTCCCTGCTTGATTACTTTGAAAAAAGGAAGGCACTTATCAGTGGAGCGAGATATGAACTGGTTCAATGCTATTATCCGGCCAGTTAACCCTTGTGCCTACTTGAGAGTTGTAGGGGACTTGAGATCTAGAATGGCTTTGATCTTCTCGGGATTGGCCTCGATCCCTCTTTCGTCCACCATGAATCCTAGAAACTTTCCCGCTGCTACCCCGAAAGCACACTTTGCGGGGTTTTGTCTTATCTGGTTCCACCTTATCACCTGAAAAGTTTGGCGCAAGTCTTCTATATGTAGTTCAGTCTACTGGGATTTTGTAATCATATCATCTATGTATACCTCCATAGATTTCCCTATCTACTTATTGAACAATTTATTCACAATGCGTTGGTACGTGGCTCCTGCATTTTTGAGACCAAATGACATTACCTTATAGCAGTAGAGGTCATGCCCGGTGATAAAGCTAGTTTTGTCTTGATCTAAGGGATGCATCATGATCTGGTTGTACCCCAAGAAGCATCCATGAAGCTTATGAGATTGTTCCCGATAATGGAATCAATCAGTTGATCTATCTTGGGCAAAGGGAAGCTGTCTTTGGGGCAAGCCCGATTGAGGTTGATATAATCTACGCACATTTGCCATTTCCCATTTGGCATGGTAACCATGACCACATTGGCGATCCATTCAGGGTACTGGGATTCTCTGATGAACCCGGCCTTTAGAAGTTTATCTATTTCTTCTTGGACTGCGGCATTCTGTTCAGCGTTGAAATGTCTTTGCTTCTGTTTTATTGGCTTGAAGATGGCATCTACTGCCACCCTATGAATGGCCAAGCTTAGGGGGATGTCGAGCATCTCTTCGTGGTTCCATGTAAAGATATCGTTGTATTCTTTGAGGAGTTCTACTAAGTCCCTCCTGACTTTATGATCTAGTCCACCTCCAACTTTCACTACCTAAGTTGGATCATCTTCCCTGATTGACACTTCTTCTAACTGATCTGCGGGATGCCCATTGACCTATCTCTGCTCTTCTTCCTCCAGTTCCTCTATGATTATGTCTGTTACCTCTCCATCTTCCAAGACATAATAATCATGTTCCGGCGTCCCTTGGCTTGGTTCACCAATCATATGGGCACATTGTTTAGCAAGCACGGTGGGGTTGGTAGACACCACGAAGCAATTATGGGCTACCTGTTGATCCCTTCTAACTTCTCATACTCTTGTTCCTACTAGGAATTTCAAGACCTTGTGGTAGATGGATCTTTCTCTTTTGCCCTAGGCTTTGCTAAGGGTTGGGCTCCCTAGGAGGAATCTCAATGGCGTATTTCACCAATCTGGGTCTGAGATCCACCTGACGGACTGGGATTGGGAGAGATGGTCCCAGTCGGTCAAACACTGGTACTCGTATACCTGGGCCAATATCATCTGCGAGCCTGGCTGCTTCAAAGGGAATTCCTTGTGCTATCATCCGGAGACAGATAGCTTCTACATAGGCTGCTGCTTGATGCTCTAAGGTGCTCCGATTGATTTCCTGCCTAACCGGGTCTCGGGGTATAGGGCCCGAAGCTGGAGGGGGTACTGGTGCCGGATTGTCATTCCTGGATCCTCTACCATGCCTTTGAGCTCTTTCGATGGAAGTGAGGGACTAGGGTCCTGATGGATCAGGATGAACCTTAGAGGATCGGAGTCTCATTCTGAAGATCTTTAGGTAGAACTGGGCTATTTTAAGTGATTGGTTAGGAAGGTAGTTCCCCACAGACGGCGCCAAAAGTGTTACCGAAAAATCATCACTAGGTGATGTAAGGATTCCCGGTTTTTGATTGGCTTATTTCGTGTGCAAACCACATATTGGGGTTGTTTGTAAAGGGTAGCTTAAGTGATAGGTGACCCTTCTCAAGACCTCAAGGTGGACAAGCACTCAAAGGTATATCTTGTGCTTACTTTCTTATTGAAGAGATTTAGTTGCACACACTCACTTGTAATGTTTGCATATGTATGCTTTTCTTTAGTGTGCATTCTCTTCAAATGTCACTTTTCACACTAGCACATTGTTTGCCATATCTTGTTGTGTGTTTTGTGTCGTATAATTCGTTTCCCGAATATGTTCGGAAACGTCCACGCTCGCACGATAATGTGCTTGGTTTTGCGCGAAGATCGCCTTCGGAGAATGCCCTTGGCTTCTCCTTTGGTTTCACCATCTTTGGTGAAACGAAGGTTTGATCGGCGGCCATTGACCGCCGAATGAAACCGCCGTTTGATTCCAGAAAGCTCTGGACTGAATCTGCGGTTACTATCGGCGATCAGGCCACCGAATCGAAACCCCCGAATTGACCTGATACATTTATTATTCTCGGGTTTGATTCTGCGGTTTAATCGGCGGCCTGGCCGCCGAATTGAAACCGCCGAATTAGATATTTTAGGTCGGTTTCTTTTTGGGTTTTGATCGGCGGTTTCGATTGACCGCCGAATCTGGTCGCCGAATGAACCCCTGCTTCTCGGGTTCAATTCGGCGGTTACATTTTGCGGCCACGACCACAGAATGAAACCGCCGATCGGTGATTTTAAGGGCAGTTTGGTCTTTTCACTTGCCCTGTTCTTGATGCCTATAAATATCATACTTTCTCATATCTCTAACTTAGTTCTCTGACTCTAAAAGAACCCTAAACTTGAAAGAGAGATTTTTGAGAGAAAATCAAATCAAGAACTCATTTTTATACACTCAAACCATACACATGTGCATCAAAGATCATCTAAGCATTTTCTAGCATAGTTAGTTTGCTTAGTTGCATGGGTTTTGGTCATCACACATCCCTTGGTATGTTCTTCACTTTTATCATTGATATTTAGTGTTTTATTTATCAAGGCGTCTCTTTTATTATTTGAATGATCTTAGATTAATATCTTATATTCAAAATAGAGATTATTTGTGATGACATGATTGAGTGTTGTATTGTGATAGCTATCTAGGTTTTTATAATCTATTGTTAGCTAAGCTATTTGACATGTTATTTAGCCATTGATATCTAGGATTGCATTTGTTGCCATCTAATCATCCTAGATAAGCATATAGGGTTGCCTAGCTCTTATTGCATGTATTGAGTATTTTTATATATTCACACATAGGTTGTTTTATCTCTTCATTGAGAATTTAAGTCTTGTTGGCTAAGGTTGCTTAGGCCACAAGCAAGATGGACTAGAGCCACTTTTAAAGGCCCGCGTGGTAGAAGTGGGGGGTTACAGACCGGAGTGTTAGACGATGTCTACATAGGTTGTAAACTTCATTTCAATTAGTGGATTTCGAGGTTCAAGTGTGGCGCACTAAACAGCCCGTGGTTTTTTCCCAGTGGTTGGGTTTTCCACGTATACATCAAGTGTCATTTATAATTCCGCACCATATTACACTTGTTGTTTTTATATTGTCTATTAGGGGCATTTTCGGAATATTGACCTTAAACGAAAATTGGGTGAAAATTAGTTAAAATCTATTCACCCCCCCCCCCCCCCCCCTCTAGATTAATATTGTATACACACCGTGTTAATTTGTGAACTTTCAATTGGTATCAGAGCTGGTTCCTAGATATACTTAGGTGATCCTTGCTCACTTTTGGTGTGTATTGCATTGTGTGTGATTGTTTGATTTCTTCATACATTTTGCATTCATCTCATTTGCATTCATCCAAACACTATGAGTGATATTGGGATGAGCAAAGAGGGAGCGTCGAGTGTGAGGCCACCGTTGCTCACCGGCGTGAATTATGCCTCATGGAAAGGCAAGATGGAGGCATACTTGTGTCAAATCCATGATAGGGCATGGATGGCAATCGATGATGGGTATGCACCTTCTATGATAACTCCCACTGGTGGAGGAGAACAAGTTCTCAAACCTAAGGCCGATTGGACAAATGGAGAGTTTGAGACTTCGAAGTGGAATAGGAAGGCATGGCACGCCCTTCTATGTGCAGTGGACGAAAATCAGTACAAACTGATTCAAAACACTAGGATAGCCAAGGAGGCATGGGATATCTTAGAGGTTGCACACGAAGGAACCGATGTTGTCAAGGATTCCAAGCTACAAGTCCTTCAAACGCAATTTGAGTTGCTCAAGATGGAGGAGGACGAGTGCTTCAATGACTTTGAAGTCAAGTTGATGGATATTGTCAATCAAAGCTATCAACTAGGTGATCCATACTCGGATAGGAGAGTCAAGCAGAAAATTATGAGGTCTCTCCCCGCTAGGTTTGAATCAAAAGTGACGGCTTTAGAAGAAAATTCTGAATATAGGGACATGAAGCCGAGCGAGGTTATTGGAAGACTCCTCGCCTATGAGTCTAGGATAGCTCCTAGCACTTCACCTCCTAAAAAGCAAAAAAAGATTGCTTTGAAAGCTTCCAAGGTTGAGAAGGAGGAAAAAGATGACTCGGACGAAGACACGGCTTTATTGCTTAGAAGATTCAAGAAGTTTGTCACTTTGCAGCAATAACCCAATTTTCCTTTTCCATGTTACATAATTATCTCCAGTTAAAGTGTTATCTTTCAGGATGTTCATAAGTGATGGGGTCATGATTTCTGAATAAAAACAAATCATATATAAGTAAATAATCATTATAAAGCACTTTAAATATTTATCTTGAATTAAATAAATAACTCAATCATAAAAATTCAACGGTGATCCAACACCCATAAATGTTACGCCTCCTTTGGGAGTTAGCACCATTTACTAGTTAGACTAGGTCTCACCTAATTGTTAACATAACAACCAACGTTTTCAATTTTAGCCTTGCAATTTTACTGACAAGAACTCTTGGGAGGATATCAATAAAATTACATTGAGTGTGTTACCAAGATATCGACCCTCAATTTTCTCTCACGAAAATCCCTCCTTGGGGAGTAGATCTCGTTTGAGTCCATTGTCTAGTCTATCCTTGTAAGGAAGTATATTGCTAAATTTCATTCATGGACGCCCCTTGGGGGGATTACCAATAAATGATTAAGCTCAACTAACCTTGGAGGCCATAGGTGTTACAAAAACACCTTCTCCCACTCAATTATTTAAGGCGTGTGATTAAATCTCATAGAATGATTTACCAAGTTATCTAGATGCCAATTTAGATACCTAAATCATTCAATGCATGTTCATACCAAAAGAGATATATGAGTGGCACTCCTATTCTATATGTCATGTTATCATACAATAACAAATATTGTAATATTAAAGCAAAAATTAAATAGCAACAATTTTGGCCCATCCTAGAAAAACAAGTAAATTACAATTGTTTAGGAATACAAGATCTTCAAGTGGCCCATCAACCATACGCTCATCCTTCGGCCTCCTCCCATGGGCGTGCACAGCCCACAACCCCACAAAGGGGCTGCCATGCGCAGCCCATAAGGCCACACAAGGCTGCCGTGCGCAGCCCACCATGAATGGGCTTGCCATGCGCAGCCCAATCCACTCCTAGGGTGCGCACGGTGCTCGTTCTTGGCTCCGGTTGCTTCCTCTTTCTTCATGTCTTCGATTCTTCGATGTAGAACGTATTACAATTTTATTTAAACAATAAAATACTGCAGTAATTTTTTATTTTTTTTTATACACTGCAGTGATTTTTTACAAACAAAATACTGCACAAAAAAAAAAAAAAAACTGCAGTAAAAAACTGCACTAAAAATAAATAAAAAAAATAAAACCTAGCAACTACCAAGAAGGAATTATGGTGATGATAGACCACCCTTCTTGTTACAATTCCGAAACAAAAATTACATTGAAAATCTAGGACCAAAATCGAGCAATAACAATCCACATAAACATATATAAATCCATACATCCACATGTAATTATATATGCGAATACCTAGAGTGCCATCTCTTTCTAAACATGCATAATTACAATAAAAAGAAATAGATTCACGTATATATACGTTAATTAATTAAAAGAGTTCAACCAGGCTCTGATACCAATTGTAGGGAAAAATACCGTAGTACACTCAGCGGAAGCGAGACTAAAAATAGATTTAGTAGCTTTTAAAATTTTTTCTTTTTTATGAACCTTAACCCTTTAATTAATTAAACATATATATATATAATCAACAAAAAGAAGAATACCTTTTTTCGCGTGATCCGATTGACTTACGTCGATGGTAATCCACAAGATCTTCAATCCTAGCATGAACGTGAATCACCTAGGAGCATGGTCTCCCTTTTTCTTTGAATTGCAAACCTGAGAATGGACAAACAAACTTTTCTTTTCTTTTGTTAGTCACAAAACAATCAAAAGAAGACTAAGATTATTCTAGTCACTTTTGAGTTCTCAATCTAATGATCGAAACTCGCGTGAACCTAAATCGATGTTGTACACACAAGCTTATTGATGAACAAGCAATTAGTGTACCATCAAAGAATAATCTATTCACTATTTTTTGTTTTTAGTAGAATAAAATCCTATCTATGAATTGAGAAGAAGAAAAAAGTTGAATCAAGCACCACACCCTCTATGGCCGAATACTCTCCCTCTTTTTCTTTTAGGGTGGCCGAAAATCCTCTTCCTAAAAGGACTAGGGTTGCCACAAATCACACTCCTAAAATATAGGAGTTTTAGTTGCACCCTAATTCACTTCTAGTTTTAAGACTTCAAACCCTAATCCAACTCATAGATATTTTTATTCTTTTATTTGACTAAATAAAAAAACTTCTTATTTGATTAAATAAATAAAATTAATTATTTATTTTCTTATCAAACAAGTCTTTTAATTTTAGTATACTACTACCAATAGTATAACTCTAGGAATCATATTTCCTAATCATAAAAGATTTGTTTCTTAATTAAACAATTAATTAATAAATTAATTAATTCTTATTTAATTAAAACAATGAAACAAAATAATATATTAGGTTAAATATACACCTTGCCGCCCCATACATACATATTGGGCCGTATATTATTTTCTTATTTCATTTAATCCATTGGTCTTTAAATAAAAAGCCCACATGTGAACTGGACTCATTCTTACTAAAAGAAACAAGCCCACATGCCTTTCATTAATATATTAATATAATTGAGCAGCCCATTAAATAAATAATGTACAAATTGTATTCTTAATATATTAAATGCAATTCTAAATGGACCCATAAATTGGTCCGGTAGAATATATCAAGTGATCCATATAAGTCCGTGTGGATTGGGGATCTTGGCGGGCTATCTAAATTTAAGCTTCAATAGACATAACCTAATCACAATCAACAAATGATTCACTTAGGTCCGATCCATTAATTTTAACTCATTCCACTAAAGAGCTAAAATTGAACTCTTAAATAAAGACAGAAAAGGAAGATGTTCCTCATTCATACCCTAGACAATCATGTTGGAGATAGTGTATCATCGTGATTAATATCAGTAATCGCCAAGAGTTCATAGAGCGCCTATAACTCTCCAAGTTACCATATTTATTCATATGACCACGTTTTGAACTTGGATATTTTGACTTGTCGAGAAGCCATGTTTTCAATAGACACTATCGAAAACTCAACGTTAAGATTTAATATCCAATTACCTCAAAACATCCATATGATGATATTATACTCTCATTTAATAAATGGAGCCACGATGTCCATATCTATAAATGAAGTCCTCTATCGATTAACAAATGAATATCACCAAACTATCGAGGATAGACTATGCGTTATAATCGTACTCATTGATAACTCAAATGATATCACTTGCAACCATAAGTCCATCATTTATCTCAGGATTAAGATAGACTCTCCGATTGTCCTGATAATGAAAAGACTTTTATCTACTGACGGTTATAGATAAAGTATTTCATTGTGATCCAGTTCAATGCACCCAGTGCACTAGATTCTTTTGCTCGAAGACACTCCGATGATTTTAGACTCATCATATCTCATTTGATCCCACTCAAATGCTAGCAAAAGAATTCTACAACTTTAACAAGATAAAGGTGCCCAACCTTTAACTTAAGTTGTGAACAATATTCAAGACTAACTAAAGAATTGTGTCTACCACATACATATCCAGATGTACGAACAATTCTTCTTTTCTCATAGTCTTTAGACCTTATGATTATTTACTTTGACGATTATAATATTAAACTTTAAATGCTATAAGATTTGTTTAAACCAGAAATCACTTTATTAATATGAAAAAGATTGTTAATTACAATATTACACTCTTGCTATTGAGCATAATCCTAACACCAAGACCTCCTCAACCAAGACCTCCATAACAAAGGATCCCACAAGCTCAACATGGGGTCTTTCATGCTCAACCGAGGAGACATGTCAATCTTGCTCAACAACAAAGGAGAGAGTTGCCTCAACACCCAAGAGCAACTCAAAATAGAAGGAGGCCATAATTGCTTGCACAAGGCTATAGTATGAATCCTTATTTCTCTCCTACTTGCCATTTTTGTGGAATTGAAGGCCACATTAGGCCTAATTGTTTCATGTATATTAAATTGTGTAGAAGAGAAAGCATGATTGAGAAAAATATGCTTAGAAGAGCCACAATGCATGCTCCTAGGAAATTTATAGACAATGGACCAATGACTCCTAGGAATGACTTTGTTTCACCTAGATTGAATAGGAATGATGATTATTATTGCTATGTGGCCCAAGTTGCCTTGAAAGAAAATGCCTCTAACACTTGGTACCTTGATAGTGGGTGTTCTAGGCACATGACCGGAAACAAGAGTTTCTTTAAAACTCTTGTAATGGAGGATGGTGGATTCGTCACCTTTGGTGATAGGTCTAAGAAAAAAGTTATAGGGAAAGGTAATATATCTATTCCCGGTTTGCCCTCCTTGCCCAATGCTCTTTATGTAGATGGCTTGCAAGCTAATCTTATTAGCATATCACACTTGAGTGATGAAGGGCTTTCGATTATGTTTGGCAAAATTGATTGCTCTATTCTTAAAGAAAATGGCAAATTTTGTTGAAAGGCAAGAGATCAAGTGACAATTGTTATTGTCTTGAGTCAAATCTCATCTCTTGTAACTTGTCCACTTGTTAGCAAGTTGAAGTGTGGCACCAAAGACTTGGCCATATGAACTATAGGGACTTGAAAGTCTTTGATAGATTGAATGTTGTTAGAGGCCTTCCCAAGCTTGGGAAAAAGTTTTAGGGTGTTTGTGGACCTTGCAAACAAGGCAAGCAAACCAAGAGTGTCCACAAGAAAGGCAAATACCTTTCCACCAAAGAACCATTTGAGCTTCTCTATATGGACCTTATGGGTCCCATTCAAACCGAAAGCTTAGGTGGTAGAAGGTACATTCTTGTGGTTGTTGATGACTTCTCTAGGTTTACATGGACTTACTTCCTAAGGGAAAAGTCTGAAGCTTTTGAGAAATTTAAAATGCTTTGTGTTAAAATTCAAAATGAGAAAACTTCTCACATTAAAAGCATTAAGAAAATTAGAAGTGATCATGGGAAAGAGTTTGAAAATGCTAGCTTTGAGAATTTTTGTAATAGCTTAGGCATTTCCCATGAATTTTCGGCCCCTAGGACTCCTCAACAAAATGGTGTTGTTGAGAGGAAGAATAGAGTCCTTCAAAAGATGGCCCTTGTGATGTTGCTTAGCAACAAAATCCCTAGAAACCTTTGGGCCGAAGCCATTAATATGGCTTGCTACATAGGGAATAGAGTATTCCTTAGGCGCGGGACTAAACAAACATCCTATGAATTATGGAAGGGTAGAAAACCTAATGTGAGCTACTTCCACATCTTTGGAAGCAAGTGCTATATACTTAATGACCGTGATCAACTTGGCAAGTTTGATGCTAAGAGTGATAAGGGTATTTTTATTGGATATGCACTTAATAGCAAGGCCTATAGAGTTTTTAATCTTAAGACTCAAAGTGTGATGGAATCATCAAATGTAGTCTTTGATAATTGTAGGCCTAAACATGATGACCATGAGGAGGATGTTTGTGAGAGTGATGACCTTCCTTTGAAGGAGTGTGGTGAGACTTCAAGTGGTGTGAAGTCAAACCAAGATGAAGAGGATGATTTGCCTCTAAATAGAGTTCCTCCCTTGGACTCTAATGAACCCGCTCCTTGGGTTAGGAAACTCCATGATAAGGATGATATCATTGGAGAAGTTAGAGAGGGTGTTAGGACTAGATGTCAAATAGCTAATCAAATTAGCTACACTTGTTACACCTCTCAAATAGAACCCAAAAATGTAGATGAGGCCTTAAATGATGAATATTGGGTTCTTGCCATGCAAGAAGAGCTAAACCAATTTGAGGGAAATGAGGTTTGGACTCTTGTTCCTAGACCTAAAAACACCAATGTCATAGGCACTAAATGGGTGTTTAGGAACAAATCTGATGAGGATGGCAACATTGTGTGAAACAAGGCAGGGCTTGTTGCACAAGGATACTCTCAAATTGAGGGTATTAACTTTGAGGAGACTTTTGCTCCTGTTGCCCGCCTAGAGTCTATTAGGCTTCTCTTGTCCATTTCTTGTGTGTACAAGTTCAAATTACACCAAATGGATGTCAAGAGTGCCTTCCTCAATGGCTTCTTGCATGAGGAAGTGTTTGTTGGGCAACCCAAGGGGTTTGTGGATCCATATCACCCCTCTCATGTCTATCGCCTCAAGAAGGCTTTATATGGGTTGAAACAAGCACCGAGGGCTTGGTATGAGCGCCTCACTCTCTATCTTGTTGGCAATGGCTACTCTAAAGGTAGTGTTGACAAGACCTTGTTCATCAAGTGCACTAAAGATGAGCTATTCATAGCTCAAATTTATGTTGATGACATTGTATTTGATTCCACCAACAACTTGAAAGTTCAACAATTTGTTGATGTCATGTCTCATGAGTTTCAGATGAGCATGGTTGGTGAACTAAATTACTTCCTAGGCCTGCAAATTAAGCAAATGCATGATGGGATCTTCATATCCCAAGCTAAATATGCCAAGAGCCTAGTGAAGAAGTTTGGCCTTGAGAATGCCAAACATTGTGACACACCCATGAGCACCACCTTGAAACTAAGCAAAGATGCTAGTGGAAAGGATGTAGAGCAAAGTCTATATCATGGCATGATAGGAAGCTTGCTTTACTTGACCGCAAGTAGGCCCGATATAGCATTTAGTGTGGGTGTGTGTGCTAGATACCAAGCTAGTCCCAAGGAATCTCACCTTGTTGCGGTAAAGAGGATCATTCGGTTTGTGAATGGTACCTCAAACCATGGGATTTGGTACTCCTTTGACACTAATCCTAGTCTTGTTGGATTTAGTGATGCCGATTAGGTGGAAAATTGTGATGATAGGAAAAGTACATCGGGCGGTTGCTTTTTCCTAGGAAACAATTTGGTTTCTTGGTTTTGTAAGAAACAAAACTCAATTTCTCTCTCCACGGCCGAGGCGGAATACATTGCCACCGGTAGTGCTTGCACTCAATTGATGTGGATGAAACAAATGCTAGCCGCCTATGGCTTGGAGCAAGGTACTCTTACTTTATTTTGTGATAACATGAGTGCCATAAACATTTCTAAGAATCCCGTTCAACATTCTAGAACCAAGCACATTGACATAAGACACCACTTCATAAGAGAGCTAGTTGAGAGTAAAACCATTGCATTGGAACATGTGGGAACAAATGACCAACTAGCGGATTTGTTTACAAAACCCTTAGACACTCTTAGATTTGGGAACCTTAGCAAGTCTATTGGGATTTGTCACTTGGGTTGAAGTGGTTTGTCTTGACCCCATATGGGGAGCTCAAGCAAAGAGAGCAAAGTTGCATGAACATGCATTGTGCTACATTGAAATATCTTATGCCTCTTCTTTAATTGCTTGAGATGATTGGTTGTACTTGCTTATATGTATTTTTTCTTAATAAGTGTGACTTATTGACTTACTTGTAAACCATGTTATAATTATGCTCAAACATGCATTTTTGGAATAGGAAATGTACTTTGGAAGTACTTGATGAATGACCTTTAATTGATTCCTATGTCATGATGATTCTTCTTGTTGACATGCTTAAGTGAAAAGTATGATATGCTTAATTGCTTTATCTTGAATGGAAAATTTGCGTGCAAAAGCTAACTTTGAGACTTCAATCAATAAGGATCTTTATATCCATAGTCTCTCCCTCTTTATTTGTAGAACAAGGCTACTATCATACGGGAATCTCACCCGGAAAAATCTAATAAGGTGCAAAGTCGCCCATGTCTTGTTTTGCTTATAAAGTTGGATATAGTTGCTTGTTAAAATTTGAAATGTTTAAACCCTATATCCTTATCTTTTTCCATGCAATTGGTGAAATTGGTTTGAATTCCTTAAGGAAACCTTTGTTGTTTGCTTTGCCAAATACCATTGTTTTTTGAGTTTGAATGCAACATGTCTTGCATGTAAAGCATCCTTGTCACACATGTTTTCTTTCAATAAAACTCCTTGAATCACTCTTACTTAATTGAGTTGCATAAAATTGCTCATATGATTATGCATATGTATTTATGCTACAAGCTCTCATTGTTAAATGCTTCCTATTAGGGGTAACTCCCTTTGCCTATCTCATGACAAAAAGGGGGAGTAAGGTTGGGGAGATTTGTTTTAATTTGGCATTGCACTTAGGGGGAGTTGAGAGAGAGAGTAACCCTTATTGGGAGTTGTTGCATTTATGGGGAGTTGCATTGCATTGCATGATTACATTATTTGATTGTAATTCCTTTTGATCAAGCACCTCTCACACACTTGTTCTTGTAAGGTATATTTCTTGTTGTTTGTGTGTAGGTTGGATTTTTCTACAAGCTTGAAAATGACTTGAAGTTGTTCAAGACTTAGACTAGGACTTATTTTGTAAAGTAGAAAATTTTGTTGACCAACTATTTTTTGTTTTTGTGAGGTTGCTTATGAGGGGTGATTTTGTCACGAAATAGCCAAAGGGGGAGATTGTAAGTGCCTCACTTTTGATTGGCTTATTTCGTTGACAAAACCGCAATGGGGTTCATTCTTGTAAGGGTAGCTTAGGTTTGAAGATTCTCTTCTCAATTGCTTATAGACCTCATTGTGGATTTCAAGAGTTTCATGGAAGGTAGTTTCTTGATCTTGACTCTTTATGTGAAGAGATTTAGCTTGCACACACACACAACTCTTGCTAGCATGTGTGTTTATTTCCTTTTGAGTATTTGATATTCACTCACACACACTTGCACAATTGCATGTGTTCTTCATGTGAGAAGCTGCATGAGAAGGCTACGCCCTTCTCTGCCGCGGTCTTGGTGGACCGCGGCACTCAAGCGATAGAGATGTATTATCTCTGTCGCGGCTCCTACCGCGGCTGGCCAACCACGATAGTCGAGCGACAGAGAATTTTGTCTCTGCTGTGGTGCATCTGCCGTGGTTGAACAACCTCAACAGTCGAGCGACAGAGATGTTTTTCTCTCTGCCGCAGTGCATCTGCCGCGGTTGACCAACAGCGACAGTCGGGACCGCGTCAATACGTCAGCAAGTAACTGAAGCATTTTCTTTACTCAAAACGACACCACTTTACTTGGATCTCATATATATATATGATGATAGCCTTTGGTCATTTAGAGAGAGCAAATATTACACTTTTGAGAGTCTTTTGAGTTGCTTCTAAGCTAAGGTATCAAGAACACTTTTTTATCTCTCAAAACATCAAAACCCATCATTCTTGCATGATTCATTCATCATCTAGCATGTTCTAGTATGATTCTCTTAGGGTTTTCATCTTTGCTTACATGACTTGTAGTTAGAACATCTCTTGCATCATGTCACATGTTCTCTCTCTACAAGATTGCTCATTTATTACTTGAATAGGTTCAAGATTGCTCCTTTATGACTTGACTTAGGTTCAAGATTGTGTTATTGTGTTTTGTGAGTTGTATTGTGGTAGATATTGCATATAGGACTTTGTTTGTCTATTTTGTTATGTTTTATGCATGCCACTTAGTAAGATGATATCTAGGAATGTCTAACATGTTCATCCATGCCTAGATAAGCTAAAATGTCTAACCTTGCATTTTGAGCATCTTGAATATTGCACATATTCACACTAGGTTGTTTTATCTCTTCATTTAGAGTCAAGTCTTGTATTTGCCTTGTTGGTAGTTTGCAAGCATGAACTAGGTTCACTTCTAAAGGCCTGTGGGTAGCAAAGATGGATTAGTAATCTTAGGTGTGATGCGGTCAACCTAGATTGTAATCGTATTTGCAAGTAGTGGATTGAGGTTCTAGTGTGGCGCACTAAACAACCCGTGGTTTTTCCCCGTGTGGGTTTCCACATAAAAATCATGTGTTATTTACTTTCCGTATTCTCTACACATGATTTCATTTGTTGACTAGTTGGGGTTATTTTGTAATCTTGATTAATCTCGAAAATTGGTAAAAAGGGATTAAAATCTATTCACCCCCCCCTCTAGATTATATTAGGACTCGTTTTTATTTATTTTCATTTGCGATTTCTGCAAGTTACTTAGTCGTCTGGGAATCGAGATGCAAACTTAAGTAGCAGCGGGATACCTAGCTAATGCAGTAGCGGGATATTGGATGATGCAGTAGTAGGAAACCTGGATGATGTAATAGCGGGATACTAGATGATACAGTAGCAGGATACCTGGATGCTGTAATAGCGGGATACTGTGTAAAGAACCCTACATCGGGATATTTGGTGGAGCTCCGTATAGAGATACTGTCAGGCACCTGTGAAGTTAAGAAACTGCTAGTCTTGGTTCTTCTGGTAGAGTTGTGTATCTGGATTGATCTAGATCTCTCTCTTGAAGCAGCCGGATGGTACCCCGAAAAATTATTTCTTCCTTGCATCTGGGTGGAAAAATTCTTCTTTAGTCCTTTGCCAATTTTGGCGGTTAACACCTTCCATATCATAGGTAGGCTCAAAGTTCCACAAGATCATCTTGTCACCTAAGTAATGCGAAGAGAAAGAAAAACCTCTGTCTGAGAGCCTGGAATTAACCGAGGATAAGTTTGAAAACTCTTTTAGAATTCCCACAGCACAGCATGACAACCATTCCTCTTCTAAGCAATGACCTTTCCATACAAAGGATCCATGTTGAGTCTTCCTGACCCTTTCCGAGTCATGTCCTGACCTCGAGTCATGACCTGATTGAGAGCTATTCTTCAAAGCCTCCACATATGAATGCTGCTTAGAGGGGTTAGCATAAAAAACAGATCGGTTTCTCTCCAAAGGAACTCTGACTTCAGGTCTCTTCTCCTGAGAAACACTCATCCTCCTACTATTCTAACCGTAAGATGCCATTTTAGCTATTATCAGGCAACTATAAATATGCATCCCATCCACCATACCAGCCACCTTGTTTTCCTCCTCAGTAGTGTCAAAACGGATGAAAGCGTATGAACTCCGTCTTGATCTGTTCTTAGATGATAGAAAGATGTCCCTCCAGCTCTCATGTTATTTTTGCAATCTTCAAGTTGCAAAGCTTACAATCTCTAGGTTGCAATAAAATATTGAGCTGTAAGTAAATCATCCTTCAAGACATCTCTTTACTTATTACAATCATGTTGATAACGTGTTGTTCTAAAAATAATAATAATGGGAGAGAAATAATATGACGAAGGAGAAGAAATTTCAAATCATTTGATGGCTTTATTTACTACTTATCGTTGTTACATACAATTTACAACGGAATTCATTCATATAAATAGGCAAGCAAAGTGAGTGGTGTTTATTGCAATTTCCTTCAACAATTGCTACTGTTATACCCAATATTTGGGCCGACCATCACATGGCCCAAACAACTTTGAGAAAGCCCAGAGAGGGAACGAGTCGGCCTTTTGAAAGCCCAAGATCCTCACTCGGCAGGGGAAAATGGCGCCGTCTGACTATCATACTTAGGCAAAACCATGCTATGATTCAAGTCACCAATATACTCCTCGAAAACCGAATTTTCTATACATCAACACGTTAAGACACACGTCAAGACATCACTGGTTAGGCCAATAGGCGGATATCAGCCAATAGGCTTCCCAGCCCAAGCTACTTAGGATGTCAAGAATAACACTTGAGTAAAGAGCTTCCAACACGTTTTGAAAAGGTATATATACAAACGTAAAGAACGAGGAGAAAGGGGGGTTTTTTAGAGATTGAAGTCCTCATGCTCAAGATCTGTATCTTTGAGGCCTAGAGGGAAAATTCATTGATAACTGTTGATTCATTGTAAGATCTAAGTTTTCCAATAAACAATTTGTAAATCGATATAAACTGTACTGTGTCCACTATTCACTAGATTTAAACAAAAACAACTGGCGCTAGAAGGAGGGGCAAAAACGAACTCAACTCCGAGGAAATCTAAGGGAACTAAGCCCATGGATCCACCGGACCACGCAGGCAACGGTCCGACAGACCTCACCACTGACCTAACAACCGAGAACCAAACTCTCAGGGTACAAGAACCCGATGCCCCTAAGACTACCTTAACCCCACCTCCAACAGATGTGCAAACCCTTCTGAATCTCACTCTGCAAGGTTTGCAGGAAGTAAACGCGCATCTACAGCAACTTATAAGGATCATGGGGTGAGTTTTCTAGGTCCCCCTACTCGTCTATTGCACCCCTAAGAGTCAAGTGGTTTTAGCTCCATATGGCGTGCAAGCAGAAGACCTCCCTTAGTTAGGGCTAACAAGGGAAAAGCGGTGGCCGAGGAATATAGCAAATCACAATTGTGGCAGTGTTACTCGGACAGAGAAAGCTCTCGCTTAACTCGCTCGAAAAGAAAGAGTCACAAAACGACCGACGAGCTTGAAATTGAGGAGAGTGTCCCTAACAAACGCGGCCACGGCCGACAAGGTCATACATCCCGAAGGAACGAAACTCCACCTAGAGCGAGCAAATCTCCTCGAAGAGCAAAAAGAGCCTCGGACCATAAGAGTAGTCCACCTGCTCGCCGACGTCTCCACTTTGGGCATTCAACGAGAAAAGACCAAGAATACATTGAGGAAATGTGGAAAATCAGGGATGACATACAAAGGATGGAAAGGGGCAGACGCAAAGCGCAAGGCTCGGCACTATTGCCCGGCAGCCACCATAAGCTATTCACATATGAGGTGTCTGAAAAGCCGTTTTCAAGGAATTTTAGAATGCCAAACATCAAGCAATACACGGAGGAGCTAGATGCGATAGAGCATGTCAGCCGTTTTGTCACGCTAATGGCTACCCATACGCGAGACGATCAACTTTTACGCCAGGCTTTCCCAGTCACTTTCAGAGATTTAGCAGGAAGTTTGTTCAGACAATTACCGGGGAACAGCATCAGCAATTTTAATCAACTAAGCCAAGCTTTCACCCAGCAATTCATGGGAAGCCTCCAAAGGAAGAAATCTTTAGCTCATCTATCGAGCCTGAAACAAGGTAGAATCGAGGCCATCCGAGAATACTTGGCATGTTTTAACAGAGAAGTAGTCAGGATAGAAAATTTCAATGACATAGCAGCCATCAATGCCTTTACAAATGGTCATCAGAGCAGTCCTTTTTCTTTCCAACTAAGGTGACAGAGACCCGCCACATACCCAGAATTGGTAAAAGTAACTGTTGAATACGCTAGGCCCGAGGAGGAAGAAGTAGCGCAAGGCAGAACTTTAGTACACGGCTCATTGCCCAAAAAGGGAGAAGGAGTAAAAGTGACCGTAACGACCAATGGGGGGACAAAAAGAGCAACGTTTCGATAGGAACAAAGGTGGTCGGAGGAATGATTCTCGAGATGTAAGCGATTACCTAAAGGGTAGGTATTCAGCTTATACCCCACTCACACATGACGTGGAGAGTATATACACAGTAGCCCAAGAAAAGAGGATACTTCGTTGGCCCCAAAAAAATGAATGCCCCCCCCCCCCCCCCGCACAAGCGGACAATGGAAAAGTACTGTCGATTCCATTGTGATCATGGCCATGAGACTTCGAGATGTTTCCAGCTAAATGAGCACATTGAGAGTTTAATTAAAGAGGGCCATTAGAAAGATTACCTTGTCAGAAAGGTTGATAACCGAGTCCCAATGCCAGATGAAAAGAGAAGCACGCCTTAGAAAAGCCCCTGAAAGGCAAGCCCGATTCACACTATCTCGAGAGGACTAAACACTAGCCATAGTAACCAGGAAAGGAAAGCCGAGATATGGGAGGTTTTGGGGAGGGAGGTCAACCTGGCAGAACAAACTCGGAAGAGACCAAAGGAAGGATGGAGCCCGATCATTTTTCGACCAAAAAATGTTGATGGATATGATGCTCGACCAAATGAGGCTATAGTGGTCGAGTTGCAGATCAGTCATAGAGATGTCCGAAGAATCCTGGTCGACAATGGCAGTTCCGTAGACATCCTAAGCAAGTCAGTTTTTCAGCAGCTGGGTTTTGTAACCAAAGACCTCGAACTATTTAATGCCCACTCAGGGCCTTTAAAGGTTCCGAAGTCCATCCTTTAGTAACAGTGAAACTCCTAGTAAAGGTCAGCCAAAATCCATCCCGACGGACAATATTAATAGAATTTGTAGTAGTAAACATCCCTAAGTGGCCCTACAACGCCTTGATGGGAAGACCATTCCTCAACAAGATAAGAGCAGTTACAGCGACTTACTGCCTTAAAATAAAATTTCCAACTGAGTTCGACACTGGAGAAATCAAAGGTACAGGAAACCGCCCGGAAAGCAAACCTCTCAACATTCACATAAAAGGAAGTCGAAGAGGTACTTCAGCTGGATGAACTTTTGATGATCAAAGGAAAAAATCCAATAAGGAAAATGTTGACTAAGCAAAATACGCTCATGGAGGATACAGCTGAAACTCCCCTAGGTTTCGATTTAGATCCAAGAGAGACGATCAACAGGGAACGAGAGGACAAAATTGAGCCAACAGATGACATCAAACTCAATGAGAGCATGCCTGAGAGAACGATCAAGATAGGAAACCATTTAAATCCTCAGCTGAAAGCCAATCTCTCGGCCTTCTTAAAATAATATGCTGACATTTTTGCTTGGAACCATGCTGATATGACTGGCATAGACCCAAATATAATCACCCACAGTTTATCAGTAAGACGAGATGCCCGGCCAGTAACTCAGAAAAGGAGATGTTTCAATCTTGAAATAAACACAGCGGTTAAAGAAGAAGTAAAAAAGCTCTTGACAGTTGGGTCGATCCTGGAGGTAACATACCCGGAATGGATAGCCAATGTCGTTTTGGTAAAGAAAAAGAATGACACTTGGAGGATGTGTATAGATTTTATAGACCTAAACAAAGCCTGTCCAAAAGACGATTTTCCTCACCTAAGGATTGACCGTCTGGTGGACGCCACCTCTGGACATGAATTGTTAAGCTTCATGGACACCTACTTCAGATACAACCAAGTAAAAATGAATGGCCCAGATGAAGATAAAACAAAGGTCATGCCATTTGGACTCAAGAATGCGGGTGCAACGTACCAACAGTTAGTAAACCGAATGTTCGCCGACCAAATAGGCCAGATGATAGAGGTCTGTGTAGATGATATGTTAACAACGAGCCTAACTACAAATGAACATATTAATGCACTACGAAAAACTTTTGCAACCATTAGGAGATTCGGGATGAAGTTGAACCTAACAAAGTGCGTTTTCGATGTCCGGGCAGGAAAATTCCTCGGTTTTGTCGTACATTAAAGAGGTATCGAAGCGAACCCTAACAAAATTGATGCTCTAATAAAATGAAGTCCCCTCGGACATTAAAGGAGTTCCAGCGGCTGACCGGGTGCCTCGCCGCACTCAGTAGGTTTATATCAAAATCAACTGACAAGTGCCTTCCCTTTTTTAAAGCTCTAAAAAAAAGGAAATGTAAGGATTCCCATTTGTTGATTGGCTTGTTTCGTGGACAAACCACATGTTGGGGTTGCTGTAAGGGTAGCCTAGGAATTGGTGATCATCCAATGGCCCTATCAAGACCTCAAGAGAAGAAGCACAAAAGGTATATTCTAGTGCTTACTTGCTTTGAAGAGATCTAGTTGCACACACACACAACTCATGTATATCTCTTATTCTTGTATGTTGTGTGTTTTATATGTGTGCATTCTTAATTGTTGAATATCTCTTCATTAGAGATGCACGTTTGGGGAATGGGGATGGATATAGGCCCCCCCATCCCCATCCCCATCCTCACTACCTAGACCCTTCCCCCATCCCTCCCCATTTCCCCATTTGGGGAAAATGGGGATGGGGAATTTTGGGGGGACCTATATCCATCCCCATCCCCAATTCCCCATTTCCCCCATTTTTACCCGTTTTTCCCCGTTTCCCTGTTTTCCCTGTTCCCCAGTTCCCCCATTTCCCCATTTGAATAAAAATTATAAATTAAACTGAAAAATCAAACATTCCATTGCAAATATAAAATAAAATTCATTAGTGCATTACAAATACAAAATAAAGTGTTTTAAAATTTACAAGTTCATTACAATAACAACTAATTGTTGAGAAAATGAGAGCAACTTTAGGTTTTAGGTTTTAGGTCTTGAAGTTAAAATGAGTAAAATTGTATATATACTTAGGGTTAGGGAGTTAGGTTTTCAAAGAATATATATATTTATATTATTATATATAATTGGGGGAAATGGGGATGGGCCCATCCCCATTTCAACATAATGGACCCATCCCCATCCCCATCCACACCCCCCCCCCCCCCCCCCCCATTTCCCTATTTTTCCCCAAAAAAAAATCCCCAAATGGGGATGGGGATGGGGATGGAGAAAATTGGGGCCCCGGGGGGAAATGTGCATCTCTACCTCTTCATACATGATTATTTAATTGCATCTATCTCATTAAAATGCCATGATATGTTTAGGCATTAGGATGCAAAGTCATGAATTTTATTCATGCTTATTTGAATTGATTGCATCTTGTTCTATGATAATGTCAAGACATGATAGGCATTAGGATGCATTCAATTCCCACACTTGCACTTCATGTTTGTTAGCTTTAAGTGTGATGTAATTCGTTTTGGTTTGAGTGATCGGAAACGTCCGTGCTTGCACGATGGTGTGCATGTCTTAGCACGATGGTTGACCACTTGAGAAGGTCTCATTCTTCTCTTAGATAAGTGGTAGATTCGGTTTGGTTATTTGGAGTGAAGTTTCTAGGTTCAAAATATTGGATTTGAATGATTTAAATGTTTTTCAAAACTGACATTTGTATGGTCTTATGACCATAACTTTTTACACAAAGTTTCAAACTAAGTTTTGTAAAATTCTGGAAAAACTAGACACCTATACCTTTCCAACGGTATATTATTCGTAATATTTCATGACCGTTTGTATTGGTTTTGAAATCTCCAAAGTAACCACTAAAACAGGGCATCACAGCTGTTATCCGTATCTGACCTTTGGTCACTCAAATGATCATAACGTTTTCTACAGTCATCAAAATGTCCTTCTGTAAAAATGAGTAGAAATTATACATCCATACCTTTCGAATGATATATTATACGAAAGGTTTTGATGTCGTTTGGTCATGTTTCGGAGCACTCGAATCTTGAGATACTGCACTGTCGCGTGTACCGCGAAAATGCCCATAGTTTTTCTAATTCTTCCAAAACGACATAGTTTCACTTGGGCACTATAAATACATATCTTTCTCATCATTTTAAGGGCAGAGCCACAAAATGAAACCCTAGAGAGAGAGGCTCCATATTCTTAAGAGAGAAAGCATCAAGATTGCATCTTTAACTCTCTAAACCCAAAACCCATCTCCATCTTGCATCATTCATCATCATTTGAGCATGGGTCTTCTTCAACACACATGGTATGATTTGTTGAACACTAATCTCATCTAATTTTAGTGTTTTACTTATCAATTTTATCTCTTATATTACTTGTATGTGTTTAGATTAATTTCTACATACATGATTGAGATTATGTGTTGATTGGGTTATTTTGTGATAGCTAGGATTGTTCATGTTTATCTAACATCTAGCTAATTGATCTCATTAACATGATTGAGATTATTTATGATAGCTTTGTATCTAGGATTGGTTATCCTTTACTTAGCTAAAGTTGTATGCCATGTCATATAGCTATTTTCATATCTATGATTGATTTTATTGTCATCATATAATCCTAGGTAAGCATCTAGAGTACCCTAGCTCTACCTTGCATATTTGGATATCATTGCATATTCACTTAGGGTGTTGATCTCTTCGGAGAAGTAAGTCTTATGTGATAGATCGGGATTAGGTCGTACACCGGGATTAGGTCGTCACATGAGCAAATTGGACTAGGTTCACTTATACCGGGATTAGGTAGGTGTGTGATTATATACCGGGAGTAAGTTGTAATCGTTTAACACATTTAGTGGATTCGAGGTTCGAGTGTGGCGCATTATACAGCCCGTGGTTTTTCCCGTGAGGGTTTCCACGTAAATATCAAGTGTCATTTATAATTCCGCACCATATTACACTTGTTATTGTATTGACTAGATTGAGGTATTTTCGTAATATTGACTATATGCGAAAATTGGATAAAATCATTAAAATGTATTCACCCCCCCCCCCCCCCCTGTAGATTAATATTTGTATACACACCGTGTTAATTTGTGAACTTTCAATTGGTATCAGAGCGGGTTCCTAGATATACTTAGGTGATCCTAGCTCATTTTGGTGTGTTTTGCATTTTGTATGTATTTGATTGATTTCATACATTTTGCATTCTTCTCATTTGCATTCATTTGACTCAAACACTATGAGTGAATTTGAGAGAGAAGAAATTGACTCCGATGAGGAGATGTCCCTCTAAGGTAAGAGAGGAGAAGAAGAAATGGGCGTTGCTCAATCTCATCACCAAGAGCTCCAAGCCCAAGCCTTCCTCAATCTTGGTCTAACCAACCAAGAAGGCTAACTTCCCTTAACCTCAAATCCATCAAGGTAAATGTTCAATCATGCAAGCTCAACCGAGCAAGCAACATTGTCTTGTTCATCAACAAAGGAGGAGAGATCCTATCCAACAAACAAGACAACCACAATGACAAGGGAAAGCACATATGCATGCTCAAGGGAATGGTATGATTTCTAACCTTATCCCCACTTGTCATTTTTGTGGTATTGATGGTCATGTTAGACCAAGTTGCTTGCATTACATTGAAATGTGTAGACTTAAATGCATGATTGAAAAGAAAAAAGCTAGAGCTAAGATGCATGATCCTTTGTCATCTAGAACCCTAGAAACTATGACCACTAGGGATGTAATTGAGACACCTAAGTGGATTAGAAATGATGAACCCGCTTACTACGAGACTAACAAGTCTCCGATAGGTTCAACTAGGTCAAATGGACCTAGTAGGTCTTTAGGACCGTATGCCCTTCATTGAAGTGGTATGGTATTTTGACCCCATATGGGGAACTCAAGCAAAGAGAGCACTTGCATACTTGTTGCATGCAAATATTTGAAAATTTTTATGCTTCTTCAATAATTGCTTGAGTAGTTTGGTTGCACATGTGCTTACGTGTTTTTACTACAATAAGTGTGAACCAATGCTTGTATTGCAATCCATGTCATATTTATGTTCAAACATGCATTTTTGGACTAGGAGATATCTACATAGGAAGTACTCTTTGAATGACCTATAATGATATCCATGACATGATGATTACTAAATGACATGCTTAAAATGTGAAAAGCATGATTTCAAATGACATGCTAAAATGCAAAGCATGAATTCATAATTGCATAGTTTTAAATGCAAAAATTATGTGTGAAAAGCAAATGAGACTCAAATGAAAATCAATATGTCTCTCTTTCTTTGCTTGTGAAACATGGCTACTATCATACGGGTATCTTACCCGGAAAAATCAAATAGGGTGCAAAAAGTCACTCATGCCATGTTTTGCTTGTAAAGTTGGATATAGTACGCTAAAATGAATTCAATGAATTTTCTATATCCTTGCTTTTATTCATGACAAATGGTGAAATTGGTTTGAATTCTTTAAGGAAACCTTTATCATTTGCTTTGCCAAATACCATTGCTTTTGGATTTGAATGCAACATGTCTTGCATAAAGCATAGTAATCACACATTTTTTATGAAAATAAATCTCCTTGTTCTCTCCAATTAATTGAGTTGCATAAAATGCATTTTATGATTATGCAAATAACTTGTATGCTACTATCTCTCTTTACTACAAGTGACCCAGTTGGGGACTACTCATTTGACCATCTCATGACAAAAAGGGGGAGTAGTATGTAGTTAGGGGGAGAATGCTAATTGCTAAATAGGTGTAGCATTCACATAATTGGGGAGTTTACTTTTGATAGGAGAGTAACCCTTTGAGGGGGAGCATTTGCATTACACATACATTGCAAGATGTTGTGCTTATTCTTAATTGCAAATGCTTGTTTTATCTCACATGATTAATCTCACATATACTTGTATTAGAAAGTATAGAAACTTTGTTTTGAAGGATTGATTGTTCTACAAGAGATTGAAGACTTGAAGATATAGCTTTTAATCATCTCTTTGTTATGTAGAAAATCCCTTTAGTTTCGATTTTTTTGTGAGGATTAATGTGAGTGGTGGTTTTGTCACGAAATAACCAAAGGGGGAGATTGTAAGGATTCACATTTGTTGATTGGCTTGTTTCGTGGACAAACCACATGTTGGGGTTGATGTAAGGGTAGCCTAGGAATTGGTGATTATCCAATAGCCCTCTCAAGACCTCAAGAGAAGAAGCACAAAAGGTATATTCTAGTGCTTACTTGCTTTGAAGAGATCTAGTTGCACACACACACAACTCATGCATATCTCATATTCTTGTATGTTGTGTGTTTTATATGTGTGCATTCTTAATTGTTGAATATCTCTTCATGCATGATTATTTAATTGCATCTATCTCATTAAAATGCCATGATATGTTTAGGCATTAGGATGCAAAGTCATGAATTTTATTCATACTTATTTGAATTGATTGCATATTGTTCTATGATAATGTCATGACATGATAAGCATTAGGATGCATTCAATTCTCACACTTGCACTTCATGTTTGTTAGCTTTAAGTGTGATGTAATTCGTTTCGGTTTGAGTGATCGGAAACGTCCGTGCTTGCACGATGGTGTGCATGTCTTAGCACGATGGTTGACCACTTGAGAAGGTCTCATTCTTCTCTTGGATAAGTGGTAGATTCGGTTTGGTTATTTGGAGTGAAGTGTCTAGGTTCAAAATATTGGATTTGAATGATTTAAATGTTTTTCAAAACTGACATTTGTATGGTCTTATGACCATAACTTTTAACACAAAGTTTCAAACTGAGTTTTGTAAAATTCTGGACAAACTAGACACCCATACTTTTCCAACGGTATATTATTCGTAATATTTCATGACCGTTTGGATTGGTTTTGAAATCTCCAAAGTAACCACTAAAATAGGGCATCACAGCTGTTATCTGTATCTGACCTTTGGTCACTCAAATGATCATAACGTTTTCTACAAACATCAAAATGTCCTTCTGTAAAAATAAGTAGAAAGTATACATCCATACCTTTCGAACGATATATTATACGAAAGGTTTTGATGTCGTTTGGTCATGTTTCGGAGCACTCGAATCTTGAGATACTGCACTGTCGCGTGTACCGTGAAAATGCCCATAGTTTTTCTAATTCTTCCAAAACGACATAGTTTCACTTGGGCACTATAAATACATGTCTTTCTCATCATTTTGAGGGTAGAGCCACAAAATGAAACCCTAGAGAGAGAGGCTCCATATTCTTAAGAGAGAAAGCACCAAGATTGCATCTTTAACTCTCTAAACCCAAAACCCATCTCCATCTTGCATCATTCAACATCATTTGAGCATGGGTCTTGTAAGGATTCCCATTTATTGATTGGCTTGTTTCGTGGACAAACCACATGTTGGGGTTGTTGTAAGGGTAGCTTAGGAATTGGTGATCATCCATGGCCGTTTCAAGACCTCAAGAGAAGAAGCACCAAAGGTAAATTCTAGTGCTTACATGCTTTGAAGAGATCATAGTTGCACACACACACAACTCTTGCATAAATCTTATTCTTGTATGTTGTGTGTTTTATATGAGTGCTTGTGCCATGACATGATAGGCATTAGGATGCATTCAATTCCCACACATGCACTTCATGTTTGATTAGTTTTTAGTGTGGTGTAATTCGTTTCCCGAAGGATGTTCGGAAACGTCCGCGCGTGCACGTTGGTGTGCATGGTTTAGCGCGATGATCGCCGGTGGAGTTGCTCTTGGCTTCTCCTTTGGATTCACCATATTTGGTGAACGGCGGTTGAGATCGGCGGCCTAGCCACCGAATCGAAACCGCCGATCAAGACCTGGTTGATAAATGTCTCGGGTCCTAAACGGCGGTTAGATCGGTGGTTATGTAACCGCCGAATTAAAGCGCTGAATGAAATCCAGGCTCTCGGGTTTCAATTCGGCGGTTTTGTTCTGCGGCCCCGACCGCAGAATGAAACCGCCGATCGTGCGTTTTCAGGGGCAAAAATGACTTTTCACCTGCCCTGTTTTTGGTCTCTATAAATACATCCTTATCTCTGGTTCCCAACACCAAGTCTTTGATCCTAAGAACCCTAGAGAGATATTTAGAGAGACTTGAGAGGAAAAACTTAAAGATCACGTCTTTATTCCTCTCAACCCATTTCCACATGCATAAATCATCATCTAAGCATCATCTAGGATCATCTAGTGTTTGCTAATGCATGGGTCTTCTTCAACACACATGGTATGATTTGTTGAACACTAATCTTAGCTAATTTTAGTGTTTTTACTTATCAATTTTATCTCTTTTATCACTTGTATGTTCTTGAGTAATTTCTACATACATGATTGAGATTATGTGTTGATTGGGTTTATATTTTACATAGCTTTATTGATTAGGTTATTATTTCCTAAAAGCTATGCCATAAACATTCATGTGCATCAAAGATCATCTAAGCATTTTCTAGCATAGTTAGTTTGCTTAGTTGCATGGGTTTTGGTCATCACACTTCCCTTGGTATGTTCTTCACTTTTATCATTGATATTTAGTGTTGTATTTATCAAGGCATCTCTTTTATTATTTGAATGATCTTAGATTAATATCTTATATTCAAAATAGAGATTGTTTGTGATGACATGATTGAATGTTTGTGTGTTGTATTTTGATAGCAACATCTAGGTTATTTAATCTATGATTTGCTAAGCTATTTGACATGTCATTTAGCCATTCATATCTAGGATTGATTTTATTGTCATCATATAATCCTAGGTAAGCATCTAGAGTACCCTAGCTCTTATTGCATATTTGGATATCATTGCATATTCACATAGGGTGTTGATCTCTTCGGAGAGGTAAGTCATGTGTGATAGACCGGGATTAGGTCGTACACCGGGATTAGGTGGTCACATAAGCAAATTGGACTAGGTCCACTTTTACAGGCCTACGGGTAGTGGTAGCGGGATATAGGCCGGGATTAGGCCGTCAAACCTAGATTAGGTTGTATACGCTGTCACAATTAGTGGATTCGAGGTTCGAGTGTGGCGCACTATAATAGCCCGTGGTTTTTCCCTGTTGAGGGTTTCCACGTAAAAATCAAGTGTCGTTTTATAATTCCGCTCCTTATTACACTTGATTATTGTTTTGTGAATTGGGTTATATTTGTAATATTGACTAATCCGAAAATTTGGTAATAACGGATTAACAACCCTTTCACAAACCCTCTATGTCTTTCTTAAAAGACACTCGAGCTCGTACATAGTATTTGTGTACACTTTCAATTGGTATCAGAGCAGGTACCTAGACATACTTAGGTGATCCTTGCCATATTTGCGTGTCTTGCATTTTGTATGTTTTGATTGATACATACATATGCATTCATTTCACTCAAACACTATGTGTGAATTTGAGAGACTAGAGGGAAATTGACCTCCAAAGGAGGATGCCTCATTCAAAGGTCCAACATCCTTTGAGGCAAGATTTTCATGCTCAACCACAAAGGCACCAACATTCGGCGATTGCTCTAAGGAGAAGCCAATCGGTGCATCATCAAAGGCAACCTCATCAAAATGGTAAAGCATTGATGAGATCTCGAAAGCGATGGTATAACTTCTATTCTTATACCTACTTGTTTTTTTTGTGGTATGTTTTACTACATCATGTTATGTAGAATTAAGAGCATGAACCGTAGGGCTAGCTTGCATGATCCTAGAGATATGTCTATCTCCACTAAAATGAAAAGGTGGAATCTAGGTGGGTTAGAAAATTTAAACCCGTTTGCATTTGTGCTTAACATGTCACCCGTAGATGTTACTAAGTCTAACCATCTTGGTATGTCTATAGGGTTTTGTACCTTGCCCTGATACGGTATATTTTTGACCCATATGGGGAACTCGAGCAAAGAGAGCACTTGCATACTTGTTGAATGCCAAAATTTGAAAAATTTTATGCTTCTTTGTTGATTGCTTGAG
Source organism: Acer campestre (assembly GCA_954870605.1). Taxonomy (NCBI): domain Eukaryota; kingdom Viridiplantae; phylum Streptophyta; class Magnoliopsida; order Sapindales; family Sapindaceae; genus Acer; species Acer campestre. The sequence continues at coordinate 28,134,834 of OX940803.1, read as the reverse complement.
AAGCTTGGTTGCACATGTAATTACATGTTTTTATCTCAATAAGTGTGAACCTTGCTTGTATTGCAATCCATGTCATATTTATGTTCAAACATGCATTTTTGGACTAGGAGATAGATACATAGGAAGTATTTTTTGAATGACCTATAATGATCTCCATGGCATGATGATTGCTAATTGACATGCTTAAAATGTGAAAAGCATGATTTCAAATGACATGCTAAATTGAAAAGCATGAATTGATAATTGCATATTTTTAAATGCAAAAATAATGTGTGAAAAGCAAATGAGACTCAAAATGAAAATCAATATGTCTCTCTTTCTTTACTTGTGAAACATGGCTACTATCATATGGGTATCTTACCCGGAAAAATCAAATAGGGTGCAAAAAGTCACTCATGCCATGTTTTGCTTGTAAAGTTGGATATAGTGCTCTAAAATGAATTCAATGAATTTTCTATATCCTTGCTTTAATTCATGACAAATGGTGAAATTGGTTTGAATTCTTTAAGGAAACCTTTGTCATTTGCTTTGCCAAATACCATTGCTTTTGGATTTGAATGCAACATGTCTTGCATGCAAAGCATATTAATCACACATTTTTTATGAAAATAAATCTCCTTGTTATCTCCAATTAATTGAGTTGCATAAAGTGCATTATATGATTATGCAAATGACATGTATGCTACTATCTCTCTTTGCTACAAGTAACCCGGTTGGGGGACTACTCCTTTGCCCATCTCATGACAAAAAGGGGGAGTAGTATGTAGTTAGGGGGAGAATGCTTATTGCTAAATTGTTGTAGCATTCACATGATTGGGGAGTTTACTTTTGATAGGAGAGTAACCCTTGAGGGGGAGCATTTGCATTACACATACATTGCATGATGTTGTGCTTAAATTCTTAATTGCAAATACTTGTTTTATCTCACATGATTAATCTCACATATACTTGTATTGTTTTGAAGGATTGATTGTTCTACAAGAGATTGAAGTCTTGAAGATATAGCTTTTAATCATCTCTTTGTAATGTAGAAAATCCCCTTAGTTTCTATTTTTTTGTGAGGATTAATGTGAGTGGTGGTTTTGTCACGAAATAGCCAAAGGGGGAGATTGTAAGGATTCCCATTTATTGATTGGCTTGTTTCGTGGACAAACCACATGTTGGGGTTGTTGTAAGGGTAGCTTAGGAATTGGTGATCATCCATGGCCCTTTCAAGACCTCAAGAGAAGAAGCACCAAAGGTAAATTCTAGTGCTTACATGCTTTGAAGAGATCATAGTTGCACACACACACAACTCTTGCATAAATCTTATTCTTGTATGTTGTGTGTTTTATATGAGTGCTTGTGCCATGACATGATAGGCATTAGGATGCATTCAATTCCTACACATGCACTTCATGTTTGATTAGTTTTTAGTGTGGTGTAATTCGTTTCCCGAAGGATGTTCGGAAACGTCCGCGCGTGCACGTTGGTGTGCATGGTTTAGCGCGATGATCGCCGGTGGAGTTGCTCTTGGCTTCTCCTTTGGATTCACCATATTTGGTGAACGGCGGTTGAGATCGGCGGCCTGGCCGCCGAATCGAAACCGCCGATCAAGACCTGGTTGATAAATGTCTCGGGTCCTAAACGGCGGTTAGATCGGTGGTTATGTAACCGCCGAATTAAAGCGCTGAATGAAATCCAGGCTCTCGGGTTTCAATTCGGCGGTTTTGTTCTGCGGCCCCGACCGCAGAATGAAACCGCCGATCGTGCGTTTTCAGGGGCAAAAATGACTTTTCACCTGCCCTGTTTTTGGTCTCTATAAATACATCCTTATCTCTGGTTCCCAACACCAAGTCTTTGATCCTAAGAACCCTAGAGAGATATTTAGAGAGACTTGAGAGGAAAAACTTAAAGATCACATCTTTATTCCTCTCAACCCATTTCCACATGCATAAATCATCATCTAAGCATCATCTAGGATCATCTAGTGTTTGCTAATGCATGGGTCTTCTTCAACACACATGGTATGATTTGTTGAACACTAATCTTAGCTAATTTTAGTGTTTTTACTTATCAATTTTATCTCTTTTATCACTTGTATGTTCTTGAGTAATTTCTACATACATGATTGAGATTATGTGTTGATTGGGTTTATATTTTACATAGCTTTATTGATTAGGTTATTATTTCCTAAAAGCTATGCCATAAACATTCATGTGCATCAAAGATCATCTAAGCATTTTCTAGCATAGTTAGTTTGCTTAGTTGCATGGGTTTTGGTCATCACACTTCCCTTGGTATGTTCTTCACTTTTATCATTGATATTTAGTGTTGTATTTATCAAGGCATCTCTTTTATTATTTGAATGATCTTAGATTAATATCTTATATTCAAAATAGAGATTGTTTGTGATGACATGATTGAATGTTTGTGTGTTGTATTTTGATAGCAACATCTAGGTTATTTAATCTATGATTTGCTAAGCTATTTGACATGTCATTTAGCCATTCATATCTAGGATTGATTTTATTGTCATCATATAATCCTAGGTAAGCATCTAGAGTACCCTAGCTCTTATTGCATATTTGGATATCATTACATATTCACATAGGGTGTTGATCTCTTCGGAGAGGTAAGTCATGTGTGATAGACCGGGATTAGGTCGTACACCGGGATTAGGTGGTCACATAAGCAAATTGGACTAGGTCCACTTTTACAGGCCTGCGGGTAGTGGTAGCGGGATATAGGCCGGGATTAGGCCGTCAAACCTAGATTAGGTTGTATACGCTATCACAATTAGTGGATTCGAGGTTCGAGTGTGGCGCACTATAATAGCCCGTGGTTTTTCCCTGTTGAGGGTTTCCACGTAAAAATCAAGTGTCGTTTTATAATTCCGCACCTTATTACACTTGATTATTGTTTTGTGAATTGGGTTATATTTGTAATATTGACTAATCCGAAAATTTGGTAATAACGGATTAACAACCCTTTCACAAACCCTCTATGTCTTTCTTAAAAGACACCCGAGCTCGTACATAGTATTTGTGTACACTTTCAGGTCTTCTTCAACACACATGGTATGATTTGTTGAACACTAATCTCATCTAATTTTAGTGTTTTACTTATCAATTTTATCTCTTATATTACTTGTATGTGTTTAGATTAATTTCTACATACATGATTGAGATTATGTGTTGATTGGGTTATTTTGTGATAGCTAGGATTGTTCATGTTTATCTAACATCTAGCTAATTGATCTCATTAACATGATTGAGATTATTTATGATAGCTTTGTATCTAGGATTGGTTATCCTTTACTTAGCTAAAGTTGTATGCCATGTCATATAGCTATTTTCATATCTAGGATTGATTTTATTGTCATCATATAATCCTAGGTAAGCATCTAGAGTACCCCAGCTCTACCTTGCATACTTGGATATCATTGCATATTCACTTAGGGTGTTGATCTCTTTGGAGAAGTAAGTCTTATGTGATAGATCGGGATTAGGTCATACACCGGGATTAGGTGGTCACATGAGCAAATTGGACTAGGTTCACTTATACCGGGATTAGGTAGGTGTGTGATTATATACCGGGAGTAGGTTGTAATCGTTTAACACATTTAGTGGATTCGAGGTTCGAGTGTGGCGCACTATACAGCCCGTGGTTTTTCCCGTGAGGGTTTCCACGTAAATATCAAGTGTCATTTATAATTCCGCACCATATTACACTTGTTATTGTATTGACTATACGTGAAAATTGGGTAAAATCATTAAAATCTATTCACACCCCCCCCCCCCCCTCTAGATTAATATTTGTATACACACCGTGTTAATTTGTGAACTTTCAGGAAAGTCATTAGAATGGACTCAGGAATGCGAGGTGGCTTTACAACAATTGAAAACATACCTCGACACCGCCCCGTTATTGTCAAAGCCAATTCCAAGAGAAGCTCTCTTCTTATATCTGTCGGTATCTTTAGCTGCCACCAGTTCGATTCTCGTCCGAGTAGAAGGTGGAGCCCAGAGGCTAGTGTACTATACAAGCCAAGCCCTCACCGACCCTCAAAGAAGGTACTCCGAGGATGAAAAAATGGCATTAGGATTGATTGTATCCGCAAGAAAACTTAGGCCATACTTTCAGGCTCATTCGATCACAGTCTTAACCAACTACCCATTACGACAAATCTTGCAAAAGCCTGAAGTCTCAGGTCGGTTGACAAAGTGGGCCATAGAACTAGGAGAATTTGACATTGAGTATAAACCTAGATCATCCATCAAGGGACAGGCTGTGTCCGATTTCATCGCAGAGTTTTCAAAACCTTCGGTCGAAATGAAGTTGGCCAAGTTCGAACCTCTAGAACATAATTTTTAGTGGAAACTCCATGTGGATGGGTCTTTGAACACACACGGAAGTGGGGCAGGAATAGTCGTAACTACTCCTGAAAAAGATCAGATAAAATGCGCCCTCAGGTTCGGTTTTAAAGCGACAAACAATCAAGCCGAATACCAAGCTTTATTAGCAGGAATGAGAGTCGCCATGATGTTGGGGGCTGACCAAATTGAAGTGTTTAGTGATTCCCAGCTGGTTGTCAACCAAATACATGATGAATATGAGGCCAAGGAAGAAGGAATGGCCGGATACCTAGTCATAGCAAAATAGGCCATCAGATGTTTTAAAGCTTTCTGGATCTCACATACACATAGAGCTGAAAATAACCATGCGGATGCTCTCTCCAAGCTGGCCTCGGCTACCAACGCAATTATAACAAAAATGATCTCAGAAACTGATCGAACCAAAATTGGTACGATTTTGGCCCTCATTTCCATCACTTTATGCTTGATTCTCGGGCATTTTCCCCGTGTTTTAATGGTGTAATTAAGTATTTTTCAGGTATTTATAAAGCTAAAGGGCATTGTAGTAATTTGGAGAAACTAAGGGCAAAAGTGTGATATTTGAGGAAAGATTGCAATTATCGTAATTCTAGAATAATACAGGGGACCAAATTGCAATTTCCCGCTCAAATTAGCCACGCAGCCAATGCATGAAACGCTGCGTTTCACTAAAAGAAGAACCAAGCTTGGCTCTAAGCACACCCCCTGACCCTTCTAACTGCTTGATTCTCGGGCATTTTCCCCGTGTTTTAATGGTGTAATTAAGTATTTTTCAGGAATTTATAAAGCTGAAGGGCATTGTAGTAATTTGGAGAAACTAAAGGCAAAAGTGTGATATTTGAGGAAAGATTGCAATTATCGTAATTCCAGAAGAATACAGGGGACCAAATTGTAATTTCTGGCTCAAATCAGCCACACAGCCAATGCATGAAACGCTGCGTTTCACTAAAAGAAGAACCAAGCTTGGCTCTAAGCACACCCCCTGGCCCTTCTAACTGTGCCCCAAAAAGTCAAAGAAGACATCGACTAAGCGCACCCTGGCTTTCTTTTAAACACACCCCATTCAATGCCTAAGTGTAGCAGCTGTACATCCCAGCAACCCTCTCCTAAATACAATCAAACCTGCTGCTTTTCACACCCAAATGGCCTCCCAAATAAATTGAATCAAGTGTAGCCCAACATCCAAATGCACCCTAAACTCTTTCTAAATGAGCCCCATTTTAGACAATACAAAGGCCGCTGCGCGCACCCCCTTCATTTGCTAAGTGCACCCATCATCTTCAACCTTCCTTCCTCTCCCTCCTCACGAGCAAACAGCCATGGCCTCCAATCCCCACCTGTGCAGCCACCGCCTGAAGTCAATCCCCCTCACCTCATTTTCGGTCGATTCCAGACACAAGAGAACGAAGCCTCCACCGTGATCTGACCGGAACCGATATGAGCTCCCCTCCATCACATTTCAGCCAAAACAAAAAGTAAATTTCGACAGCTCCTCCATCTCCTTTTGGCCACCGTGAAGCTCATCCAAATCCTAAGATTGTCGCGGTTTTTCCATTAGTGTTGCCATGGCGACAGGGGATGAATTTCCACACCTGATTGCATCGCCATTTATTCGCCCTAGGGTTGTCATTAGAAGAAACCATGACAACCTCTGTGTTCATCTTTGATTGGTGAAATTTGGGTGGAAAATTACGAAAAGGCCCCCTTGAGGGGCCAAAATGGCAATTTGACAAGTATAGGGGATGTTTTGATAATTAGCCATTCGTGACCTATTTTGAAAACACTATAAATTCATCCTATTTTCAATTGGAAAAAAACAAAATCCTATTCTCTCATACCTATCTCCTTTCCAACCTAGGATCATCATCAATCATCTCCCAAATTCCTCCATTTCTACACTTGAACTAATCTTTTCCACACAAATACTCACACCAAATCTTGATTACTTCCCTAGATCATTCCTTCCCTACCATTCTCTACATCACAAAACCTTTGTCACTCAACATTAGCCATTCACCTATCTAGACACATCCTCTCCCTTCATTCTTTGCACTAAGAGCATCTAAGGAGAACAAGGATCAAACACTAAAGAAGGAGGCCCAAGGGTGATTTCCTTATCATTTACTTGTTTTCTATTTTATTACTACTATGTGTAATTAAACTCCTAATCTAGGGGATTGATTTGATAAACATTTGGTTGTGGGTATTTGCTTAAGCTTTGTAATGAATCTCTATATGTGTTCTATTTATTAATTCATTAGATTCTATTCATTATGTGGTTGACTTATAATCCACTTGTTAATTATAATCTTGTTTAGAATAACATGTTATGCAATCATTCTTGGATTGACACCCTTGAGTGATTAAGAACCCAATAAATAGGATAGATTAGTGGAGCGTATATCAACCACACTAATCTAAACCTAAATTGGTTAACATGTAGAGATTGGTCTTTAAAGTGGCTTAAAAAGCACTACCCATACCCACTTGCTAATCAATTCAATTCCCTAGCATCTATATTAATTGTTTACATCCATTTTTCTTATCAAGATTGTAAGTCTTGTATTTTTCATTTCACCATATTTTTAGTTAGGTTTATTTTGTATGTATGTTTGATGGTTTGACAAACCATACACTCATTCATTCATTTATGATTTATTTTATTGCATACAGATTAGCTAATTAATTCTACATATTACTCTAATTCCCTATGGAACGAATCTTAAGCTTACCGCTTTACTAGTTTTCAAAATTTAAAGTATATTGCATAAGAATTCATTTATAAACATTCTTTTGGTAATTCGCAATTTGGTAACGATACAAAAAGCGAATCATCAAAATGGCGCCGCTGCAGGGGAATTGAAGCGATAGTTGAATCAATTAGCTTTTCTTAGTGGTTTTGAGTCTTTTTAGTTTCTTTTCACTTCTTAGGTAGTTTTTGTTTATTTTTGTTTTAGGACTCTATGGGTTTCCACATGCAAAACTCAAGGCCAAGCTACGCGCTAATGAGCATGTCATTGGAAGATAGGATGGAAGATCTCATGCAAGATGCTATAACCTTCAAATAGGATATTGCATCGAATTTAAATGACTATACGTCATCTAGCTGTCCAAATCAAGGAATTAAGTCCACATTTGAAAAAAATTTCAACAATTCCATCAATGCCACAACTCAATACAACATAACATAGAAGTCTTGTATCAATCGAAGGAAGAAGATTTATGCAAGATCACGCTAGAGATGAACAAGAAGATTTTGAGCATGAGTGAAGACCTAGTGATGGTGATGGATGTATTGAAAAAAGAGAATGCTCTACTTCAAGAAAGAATCATGACAACTTCCCTACAACAAGAAGAAATCACCAAAGATTATGAAGGGAAGATACAACTCTTGAAGAAGAAGTTAGAAGGCAAAGAAGCCTTGGAAACAACAAGGGAGAATATGCTTCAAGAATTGAACAAGAAAATCATACTTGAAAGACGCTCAAAGCTGAAAATGGTACTCTCAAGAAGCATAATGGTGAAGTCTCCTACAAGAACAAAGAATTTGAAGGACAAATTGAGAGACTTGAAGCTGAAAAGGGTACAACATTGAAGGAGCTTGAAGAAACCAATGAGGACTTTGCAAAGAGGATGTGGCTAATGCAAGCCGAAATTCAAACAAGGGACAAGGCTTTGGAGATAATGAAGATGAAGGAAGTTGACCACCTTGCGAAACTTGCAAGGTCTAAGCAAGAAAAAGAAGAAATGCCCGACTTGAGTCAAGCCTCTTCAAGTGCAAAGGTCAAGGAGCCGAATCCTAGCAAAGCAAGGAGGAGAAAGACAAAAAGAAGGAATGAGAACCCTCCACCTCCACTTCCAACAAAGAACCACCAACAAGGTATCATTCCTAACTCTATCACCATGTGCCATCATTGTCATAAGATAGGTCACTTGAGACCACTAAACCAAGAATATGAGAGGCAAGGCACATAAGGGAATTTTAGACATAGAGAGACATATATGCATGTTGGGAAGGTATGGGTTGAGAAGCCTATGAATAGGAAGAGCCCACCTAGGATAAGAAAAATTTGGGTGAGGAAAGAATCAATGAACCAAATGAGAAAGAAGGGAAAGGAAATGATGGGAAAATCATCTACATTTATTTGGATTGTAAAGAAGAATGAATTTCCCAACTTGGTCAAACCACCCTTAGTTAATCCTAATCCCACCCCAAATGCACAACGTTGAAAATATTAGTGCATTTTATTTTTATGCTTTTTGTTTTGTTTGTTTAATTTGTTTATTTCTTTTGAATAATTGGTGTTTCAAGCTATTGTTGGCAATTGCTTGAATTGAGTATATTTTATTTGCCGGAACTTTCTAATGTGCTTTGTAAGTGTGTAGTTATGCTATTGCTTCTTGAGGAAGCAAGTGTTGTGTTGCTTGTGCGTTGAAGCAAGGTTCTTTATCCCTTGGGAAGAAACAAAGACAACTTGCAAGTTTTGGAGGGACGAGCAAGCCAAGAGTGCTCATAAAAAGGGCGATGGCCTTATCCTAAGGAAGCAACATTGTGGAAGTTCGAAGTGCGAAAGCACCATACCATGTCTTGCCTAGACGTTAAATAGAGCGCTTGTGGGAGGCAACCCACTTAGGTATATTTCTTTCATAGTTTAAAATTTTTAATAAGTCTCATCATTTTTGAATTCTTTTATCTTTATTTCATTTTTGCTTAGAATAAGGGTGTGAGATGAATTTTGGTAGTGGATTTAGGATGAATGTGCTCAATTGATGATTTTTGAATGATAGAAATATTGAGGAATATGCCATACTTGATTGAGCATCTTTTTAGATGATTTTGTGCATTTTAGGATGAGAGGGCACTTTGCTAAAATTTTGAAAATACATTGATTATTTGTGGACATATATGCATCTTTTGCTTTGGATTTGTTGGGTTGCGCCTTTTGACAAATTTTGCCTCCCATGAACATTGAGGACGATGTCCAATTTAGGTTTAGGGGTACATTTGCGCAACACCACTTTACTCACTTTGCTTGGTTTTTCAAATTTAAGCCGAATTTTTGAAATTTTTACGATAATGCCATCTTTAAGCATACTTTGCTTATTGAGATTGTTCTCTACATGAAGTAGTGAGGAATTGTGCATCTTTGTCATTGTTTGGTTTAGATTAACACCATGCCACTTAGGGTGTCATTGAACAAATTGCGTTAATTTTTTTCTCATAATGTTAGGGTGAATTATCAATTTTGCTTAAAGGATATGAATTAATAGTGGAGATTCTCATGAGGATCACAAACACGGCCTTAAAAAGCGTATTTTGAGTTGTCAAATATTCACTCTTTAAACACTCACTCTCAAACACTCTTTTAAGCATGTATAGGTCTCATTTGCACTTAAATATTGCATGTCATGGAATATTATGAACTGCTTGTGGAGGCTTGATTTGCTTGTGGACAATCCTTTATAAATGACTTTAGGCAATGCATGTGAAAAAACCGTAAATTGGCCTAAACACTTCCATAACCTCTAAATGTGTGTGCTACCAAGCCCCTTTTGAAGCCAAACACATCTTAAGCTTTTCATTTTTGAATCACATCCACATGAACCATATAGCCTACATAATTGACTTACCTTAACCAAATGATTTTGCTAAGGCTTAGGATATGGTTTAAACTCTTTTAAGAGAAAATGTTGATACATGTACCTAGGCATGTAAAGTTGTGTAAGAGAGTATTGAAATGCAAGAGTGGATAAAAAGAAAAAGAAAAGCAAAAGAAAAGGAAAAGAAAAGGAAAAGCAAAGAAAAAGAAAAGAAAAAAGATTGAAATAAAAGATGTATGCAAAAGAAAAGAAAAGAAAGGGCAAAGCCAAATAAAATAAAAAAGAGAACCATGAATTAGGCACAAGTGGCCTAGATAGAGGGATAATAATTGAATAGGCTACTCAAGAAAAGTTGAGTAGTGAATATGCAATTGAAATGATGTTGTAAGCAATGAGCGCCAAGGGCGTGAACAAATGTGTGAAAGCAATTGGGAATCATTATTAGAATGTATGCCTTAAGTATAAATCATTGGGTTCCTTGTTATCTATTGCCCCATTTTATTGACTCACCATTCACTTAAAGCCCCATTACAACCTAAGAAAGACCTTCACGATCTTTAGGGATGTCCACTTGTGAATTTTGGTTTTCGCATGTTCTTTCTAATTTATGATTTGCAATTCCATTCATGAGACCTCATTTTCAGAAATTGCGCTTTAAATAATATCATATGCAATCAATTTGATATCCATGACATAAACTCATATTGCATATGAATTTTTGAGCGAAACCTAGGAATCAAAGAGAAGAAAAGAGAGAATCTAGTGGGGATTAGATCGAGGCGAATTACATTCTAAACCGAATAGCACATTTGCTTTGAATATTTGGCATTTTGAATGTAAGGTCCCATTGCGTACAATCATATCTAGAGTGGTATGTTTTTAATCTTTACTTGACATTATTTTACATGTTTATGTCCTTACTAATGCATCATTGTGTTAATCTCTTCAATTTTTGGTTTCGCATGTTAATCATTGGATAGTAGATCCTTGTTAGAATAAGTTAGAATAAGTTAGAACTTTATTGAAAATATTTGAAATGTCTTGATGCATTGCTTTGGGGACTAATTTGTGATTGTTTTGCTCGAGGACTAGCAAAAGATAGGTTTGGGGGTATTTGATCGAACCAAAATTGGTACGATTTTGGCCCTCATTTCCGTCTCTTTATGCTTGATTCTCAGGCATTTTCCCCGTGTTTTAATGGTGTAATTAAGTGTTTTTCAGGTATTTATAAAGCTGAAGGGCATTGTAGTAATTTGGAGAAATTAAGGGCAAAAGTGTGATATTTGAGGAAAGATTGCAATTATCGTAATTCTAGAATAATACAGATTGCAATTTGCCGCTCAAATCAGCCACGTAGCCAATGCATGAAATGTTGCGTTTCACTAAAAGAAGAAGCAAGCTTGGCTCTAAGCACACCCCCTGGTCCTTCTAACTGCGCCACAAAAAGTCAAAGAAGACAGCGACTAAGTGCACCCTAGCTTTCTTTTAAACACACCCCATTCAATGCCTAAGTGTAGCAGCTGTACACCCCAACAGCCCTCTCCTAAATACAATCAAACCTGCTGCTTTTCACACCCAAATGGCCTCCCAAATAAATTGAATCAAGTGCAACCCAACATCCAAATGCACCCCAAACTCTTTCTAAATGAGCCCCATTTTAGACAATACAAAGGTCGCTACGCGCACCCCTTTCATTTGCTAAGTGCACCCATCATCTTCAACCTTCCTTCCTCTCCCTCCTCACGAGCAAACAGCCATGGCCTCCAATCCCCACCTGTACAGCCGCCGCCTGAAGTCAGTCCCCCTCGCCTCATTTTCGGTCGATTCCCAACGCAAGAGAACGACGGCTCCACCGTGATCTGACCGGAACCGATATGAGCTCCCCTTCGTCACATTTCAGCCAAAACGATAGCTCATCCATCTACTTTTGGTCACCGTGAAGCTCATCCAAATCCCAAGATTGTCGCGGTTTGTCCATTAGTGTTGCCATGGTGATAGGGGATGAATTTCCACACCCGATTGCATTGCCATTTAGTCGCCCTAGGGTTGCCATTTGAAGAAACCGCGACAACCTCTGTGTTCATCTCTGATTGGTGAAATTTGGGTGGAAAATTACGGAAAGGGCCCCTTGAGGGGCCAAAATGGCAATTTGACAAGTATAGGGGATGTTTTGGTAATTAGCCATTCGTGACCTATTTTGAAAACACTATAAATTCATCCTATTTTCAATTGGAAAAAAAAATTCCTATTCTCTCCTACCTATCTCCTTTCCAACCTAGGATCATCATCAATCATCTCCCAAATTCCTCCATTTCTACACTTGAACTAATCTTTTCCACATAAAAACTCACATCAAATCTTGATTACTTCCCTAGATCATTTATTCCCTACCATTCTCTACATCACAAAACCTTTGTCACTCACCATTAGCCATCCACCTATCCAGACACATCCTCTCCCTCCATTCTTTGCACTAGGAGCATCTAAGGAGAACAAGGATCAAGCACTAAAGAAGGAGGTCCAAAGGTGATTTCCTTATCATTTACTTGTTTTCTATTTTATTGCTACTATGTGTAATTAAACCCCTAATCTAGGGGATTGATTTGATAAACATTTGGTTGTGGGTATTTGCTTAAGCTTTGTAATGAATCTCTATATGTGTTTTATTTACTAATTCATTAGATTCTATTCATTATGTGGTTGACTTATATATCCACTTGTTAATTACAATCTTGTTTAGAATAACATGTTATGCAATCATTCTTGGATTGACACCCTTGAGTGATTAAGAACCCAATAAATAGGATAGATTAGTGGAGGGTATATCAACCACACTAATCTAAACCTAAATTGGTTAACATGTAGAGATTGGTCTTTAAAGTGGCTTGAAAAGCACTACCCATACCCACTTGCTAATCAATCAATTCCCTAGCATCTATATTAATTGTTTACATCCATTTTTCTTATCAAGATTGTGAGTCTTCTATTTTTCATATCACTATATTTTTAGTTAGGTTTATTTTGTATGTATGTTTGATGGTTTGACAAACTATACACTCATTCATTCATTTATGATTTATTTTATTGCATATAGATTAGCTAATTAATTCAACATATTACTCTAATTCCCTATGGAACGAATCTTAATCTTACTGTTTTACTAGTTTTCAAAACTTAAAGTATATTGCATAAGAATTCATTTATAAACATTCTTTTGGTAATTCGCAATTTGGTAACGACACAAAAAGCGAGTCATTAGTAACGCATCTGCAATTGCCAAGTATTCATCCTGTCGACAGAATCAAATTGGATGACGCCAATCAGATTTTTTCTACTAAACGGCCAGCTCCCAGAGGACAAAATGGAGGCTAGAAGGCTCAGCTATCGCTTAGCCAGATATACGGTTATATCCGACAAATTATACAGGAGAGGATTTTCAAGAGCTTTACAACGCTATGTGGGACCAGCAGAGGCAGAAAAAATCCTTGGCGAGATTCATGCGGGAATTTGTGGTAACCACACGGGCCAACTCAGCTTAGCCCATAAAGTCATGAGACAAGGTTTCTACTAGCCAACACTATTTGGCGACGTGAAAAGAGTGGCAGCAAGTTGCGACGAATGCCAGAGAATCAACGACAACATCAAACAACCGCCTGAATGGCTCTAAACAATGGTATCAGCACATCCTTTTGATCAATATGGAGTTGACCTAATAGGCCCGATGCCAACCACTTAGGGTCGGGCAAAATACGCCATCGTAGCAGTGGATTATTTCACAAAATGGGTCGAGGCAAAAGCTCTGGTCAGAATAACCGAAGCCAAAACCACAGATTTCATCAAAAAAATCCATCATCTACCGTTTCGGTGTTCCAAACGCAATAGTCGCAAAATAATGGGACGCAATTCAACAATGCTAAATTCTGAAAGTTCTGTGACAAATGGAACATCAATTGCCTATTCGCCACTCCAGCACACCCATAGACAAACGGACAAGTTAAGGCAATAAATAAAATAATCAAGCACAACATTAAAGCAAAGCTTGATGTCAGAAAGGGGTGTTGGGTAGATTTGCTGCCCGAAGTCTTATGGGCATACAGAACGACATCTAGGACGTCAACCAGGGAAACACCTTTTGCAATGGCATTTGGAGCTAAGGTAGTCATCCCAATTGAAACCGAAGTAGCTTCCCCTCGGATCAGGTTTTATGATCAAAATAACAACATTGCCCTTTTAAACTCCGGCCTTGATGATTTGGAAGCACGTAAGGATAGGGCCAGAATCCGAATGGCCGCCTATCAGCAACGGATCACCCGATACTACAATAACAAAATCAAGCCGATGCATTTCCAAGTCAATGATTTAGTCGTACGAAGGGTAATGCCTAACACCAAAGACAAAGTCGCTAGGACACTGGGCGATAAATGGGAAGGGCCCTACCAAGTTGTCAGCATTGTTAGACATGGGGCTTACCAAATGGCACGACCGGGGGGTGGGATCATACCTCGCCCATGGAATGCCCAATATTTGAAAATTTACTGCTAGTAGGGGTACAGATGCCTTGAATGGCCATCTAGATAGCATCTTTTGATTTGGCAAGACTTCGTTTTGTCAAACTTCCATGTAGCCCACGGGCAGGAATTCCCAATGAAAATGGCTTTTAGGCCATCAAATAAAATGACTATCTGAAAAACATCTTTAGAAGTACTTTATTTCGTTTAGCTTAAGTTTTGGTAGTTTTCCTACTACGAAAACTACAAAAACATAATAACCAAAATAAAAAGGGTACGAACTTGGCTAGGCAGGCTCTCGTTGATCGGATCATTACTGAGTACTATAAAGCCTTTAGAAACATTCAAGTCAAAATCAATTTACGATGGTTACGGCGAAACTGGATCATAACCAAAAACTAAAAACTATCAGAATAATTAGATAAAATCACAAAAGAAAACCAAAACGGAGTCAAAAGGATAATTCATTATATATGCGAAAGGAAAATAAATATCATACATCCCAAAAAGGTCGACCTCATCTACGGATAGCCGAAGCAAAAGGCCTGGATACACACATCCTTTGCCGAAACATCCACATAGTCAAGTAAAAAGAAAGCTTGGTTTAGCTAAATGGATTTATGACTACTATTACATGGGCCATTTTGGATTTTCCACCAGGAGCAGACGAGTTTACAAAGCTGAAGACCAACCTTCAGTTATCATCCCCATCCTTTCCATCCTTCTCCGATCCCTCCATATCACCACCTGTGTCTCCTAGAAAATCTTCAGCGGAATTTTCTTCTCCCTCTCCCTGATCTTCCTCGTCACAATCTCCTTCGGTTTGGACCTCTTCTTCATAAAAATCCTCATCCTCAAAATCAGAATCAGGACCATAGTCGATAAGAGGGTCAAGCCACAAATTGTCGGGGAAAGAACTCGCAAAGCACTGGATCAACCCAAGCTTCTAGGTCAGTATGAACTTTCAACAAAGGCAATCTCCTCTTCTTCCTATCCGACTCCCACCGAGCCAACTATTTCTTCAGGTTCTGTTCGGCCTCCTATTGAGCCTCATGGATTCATCAATTTGGTCAGCTACAATAGGATAATTGAAACTCCGAACGAGATTCTTACAGGCATTAACTCCCCTCATGAATTCCCTATGGGTAAAAGCCTCAAAAGAAAGAGAGTGTTTGAAAAGATCGATAGCACGAACACCAACTTCGGTTTTTGCCATCTCAAAATCCGACGTATAATTTTGAAGGTGGAATTTGAGAGAGTCTTTCTGCTTCTCAAGGGCAACCACTCAATGGGCACTTTCTTCACTTTTTCTCTTCTCAGCAGCCAGAGCACTCCCATGACTAGCTAAGAGCTTGGCATTATCGGCCAGAAGTTTGCTTTTCTCTTTAACTAGCCTATTCACTTGCCCGATGAGCTTTTCCTTGTCCTTCACAGCCGAGACATATCTCCTTAAAAGCTGGTAAGATGACAAAGAAGGTGAGAAAGAAAGAGATTCAATCAAATCCTGGAAAATAAGACACATATAACTAAAAATTACCATAGTTAGAAAATGAAGACTCTTTTGACCCTGATCAGCCACACTCTCCACATTGAAAGCTTTAAAATCCCCAACCGGTCCAAAGGTTAGATCACCCGACATAACCTAACGCAACGCGATTATGGGATCAAGGTGATCCGGGTTTGACAGCAAGGACCCAGTAGTTTCAACCGGAGTAGAACAAGCCAACCCTTCACCACTAAAAAAACCTGATAGGGTGGCTGAAGGATGTGTTACATTCTGAACCAAGACTTGTTCGGGCATGCCCGAAGTAGTATCTTCTTGAATCTTGCTCGAGGCTCTGGCTGCAACGGTTTTTGAGGTCTCTCACTCAGGAATTGTGCTAAGACCTTTAAAATTACTATCGTTAGGCTCACTACTGGTTAGGTCACTACTCTTTTTTTGAGACTATGAAGGAACACTTAGGGTTAGTCTCATTAGTAGAAAATGTGGCCGTAACACCAGAACCGGCTATAGCAGCATTGGGATTCATTCCAGGAGGGTCCAAACCCTCGGCATCACAACCCTCGACCAAGCTGGGATCATTAGGAGGAGCAATCCCTTGTTTTTCGGCTGCCCTGGCATCTTCTTTACTAAAGACTTTCATGCTTTTCAATGCCCGAATTGTTTTTCCAAGAATCGAATCCAAATCTAAGACTGTCAAAACAAAGTGTTAGAGTCATCAGGAAAGGAAATACAAACAAGTAGCCACAGATACTTACTATGATTACGTTTGTTTATGAGTTTCGAAATCAAACCGAAAGCCTCCAGTTTTCTCGCAGTCACCAAGGTCTTGAAATTTCGACTATCCATCTCGGTTTAAATCGCCCGTGCAACTCGATCTGCGTCCTCTTTATTTAGTTTCGGTTGGTCAGTATAAGTACCACGAATATAATAATAAAAGAGGAGGAAAGGCGAAATCATTTTGTGTTTGACAAAACATTTAAATCTAACCCAACGTAATTTTTCCCTTTTAAAAGAAGATGGAAAGTGTATATATATACTTACGGGCTTCACAGAAATGACAAGGAATATTTAAAAGCTCTCCATCAGAACCATCCGAGGAGCTCTTCCCCCACTCTCCTTGAACGAAAAACTAGCTACCTTTCCAATACTTGTTGGAACTCGGCATCCCCCAGATAAGTCCATTCTTTTTCTGTGCCTCCTCTTTACTCGGCAGGTCAAGTTTTCCTTTCCTCCTTTTCCCATCATCTCCAATAGGTAGCCACCTAGAAGAGTGATAAGAGGCCAAGTAGTAGGAGCTAGTTTAATGAATAGATTTTTGAAGAATCAGACAATGTTTGATTTCATTAACCGTAGGAGAGTCAAAATTCAGGTCACGCCAGAGACAATAGAGGGGCCATCAGATTTCGATACGCGTTCGAGGTCAATTGCATGTGCGCACATTTCACCGAACTCAAGTAACGGGCAATAAACTTAGGGAACAACAAAGCATGAAACCATATATTGCCACGCAACCTTGGGGTGGATTCCAAGCGGCATGATCCCCAGGCAAACGGAAGAGGATTTCCTTCGGAATTCGGAAATAAGTCCTGTATTCCTTCAAACATTTTTCATCCACTAAGTTAGCTTCACAATCTATAAAAGAAGGATTCTCAGGGGAAAAGCGAATCTGAAGGCTACGATGATCCTCAACATTCGACTGGGTAACCTCCTCCCGAACAACGAGCAGAGAAGGGCCTTTGAACGCCTTGGTCACCGACAATCGAGCTAGAGGAAAGGGTTCAAAAAACCAGCGGGAAAAGTTGTTTCAAAACTT
The DNA here is from genome assembly GCA_954870605.1 of Acer campestre. Lineage (NCBI taxonomy): Eukaryota > Viridiplantae > Streptophyta > Magnoliopsida > Sapindales > Sapindaceae > Acer > Acer campestre. Next base: position 28,117,032 of record OX940803.1, on the reverse strand, counting down.
TAAGAGCAAGCAGAAAACAACCTAAATCTCGTGGAGGAAATTGAAAAAACCGAAAACTCCCCTTTCAAATCTCCCTCGACAAAACACAAGGAATCTCTTCCGAAACTCAACGAAAGAAAAGAGGAGGAGAGCTCACCAGAAATGGAGTGACAGCCGCGCAAAGAAACTGGAAAAAGAAGCACTCGCGTCGCCGTGGACCCAAGCTTTTGGAAGAAGGAAAGATTTCCCTTTTTAGGCAAGCTAAGGAAGCCAAAAGGAAAGCAAGGACGAGGGTATTTATAGATAGAGGAGTGGGACCCCAACTGGTGGGTTATAATCCCAACAATGTTAGAAGCTTCAAAAATCAAAAACCATCATTAGCACAACCACCAAGGAATGCCAAAGTCAAAACGGTATGGGGTTTAATGCTCGACATGTGGACTTCGGGTAACGCAACTGTCCAATCCACATCGGCGCATATCAAGTTGAGTACAAGGCGAGAAAGAATTTTCAGAAAAAACAATCCAAAACCGTTCGGATTCCCGGATTTTAAGATTTGTTTTTAATTACCATATACATGAATTTTTCCCTAAATCATCTTCTAAAGATTAGGCAAAAACTAGGGGCTAGAAGTTATACCCAATATTTGGGCCGACCATCACATGGCCCAAACAACTTTGAGAAAGCCCAGAGAGGGAACGAGTCTGCCTTTTGAAAGCCCAAGATCCTCACTCGGTAAGGGAAAAGGGCACCGTCCAACTATCATAATCAAGCAAAACCATACTATGATTCAAGTCACCAATATACTCCTCGAAAACCGATTTTTCTATACATCAACACGTTAAGACACACGTCAAGACATCACCGGTCAGTATCTTTGAGGCCTAAAGGGAAAATTCATTGATAACTGTTGATTCGTTGTAAGATCTAAGTTTTACAATAAATAATTCATAAATCGATATAAACTGTATTGTGTCCACCATTCACCAGATTTACACAAAAACAACTACCATGAGACACGTCTCACACCAAAAACCAATTTTTTCCATGCCACGCATAATGGTGGAAGCCACCAGATAGATTCATAACAAAAATGTGTTTTTACGGATATAAACACTTTTCACTGAGAGCGAAGCAACGCCGAAAAATACTCTAAAAAAGCAAAGTTTTGATTCCTAGCTAATGCGCATACTTTTATGAGAATTGATTGAATATGAGAAAGCAGATATGGCCGGAGACCATTTCTGACCCATGTAAGTCCTTATAACCTCAACTTTTTTGCGTCAAAAGTGAGAACTATTTTACAATTTTTCATTTTATCCTAAAGTGATATTATAGTAATTTAAAATCGAGCATAATTCTGCGTAAAGATAATCAAACTCAAATTTAATTTCAATCCTTTTAAAGTTGTCTGCTCATTTCCACTAAAGTTGGCTGCTCTTGTACAACTTTTCTTTTCTTTTTTTACTCCCCTTTTTGATGATCACGCAGCCACTTTGACTTCGACAGAGTGACCTTTTAACTAACCCTAAGAGATCATATTGCATTACAGCATACTACTTAATAAATTAAAATTTAATTACTGTGATTTCTATTTTTTCGAACTCTTTTTCTAAATACATTCATTAAAAAAAAGTACTAAAATATCTAAAAATTCCAAAACTATCCTGTAATTATCATTTCACACTCCTTTCTACAGACAATCAATTTTAATTTGAAATTTCGTTCGCTTCATGAATTTTGATAAATTCTCAAAACTTGGTGTACACTTCAATGCAACAAAAAATCAACAAAATACATCTCCTCCTCCTCCTCCTCCTCCTTCTCAATAACAAATCATTTTATGTCCAAACTATCCACACCACGATGAAACGGAATGGATTTTGATGAGATTTTCTGCATGCATGATAAGAAAGATGAAATATACTTATAGAAAAATAAAAAATAAAAAATAAAAATTTGCAAGTTTGGGAACTAATTTTTCTATATTTTTAAAGTCAAAATATTTATATATATAAATAAATAAATAAAGGAAGGGGGGGGGGGGGGAGGAATGGTGAAAAATAGGAAAAACGGAAATAAAAAAGGTTCTTGGATACAAAAAAAATTCAAAATTTTTACGTAACCAAATCTCATCGATCTTAACATCTGTACAAAAAAAATCTTATCAAAATTTCATCATGGTGTAATGGGTTTGGACATAAGGTGATTTATAGTAAAGAAGTCCTTTATATCTATATATATATATATGGCGTAATCTATAGAACACCGGTATATGGTGTACCAGAAATATTGTTGCATATGATCGTACGTGAGTAATATATAATCGTATGTATATAATATGGTCGCATATGAGTTGTATGTGATTGTTGGGGATAATTCCTATAAACCCGATGAACGCGGAATCGATGTGCCAAATATTATGCCTATAACTCATAGCAAATAATAACGTCAATAATCAGAAAAATAGATGAGAGAGAATAAACAATCACAACACAAGATATACGTGGAAAATCCAAAGCAGGTAAAAAACCACGGGCCGTTAGGACGACAGAGAAAGTTCCATTATATAATAAATTGTTACAACCATATACTCCAAGATTCTCTCTCACACCTAACCCCAAACTCCAATCACAAGATCCTCACCAAAAACGCCACAATATCCCCTAGGTCTCCCCTAAATATCACCCACAGATCTCATACTTGATCCACTGATATTTCCTTGGATCCCTCCTCGGATATTCCCTTGGGTCTCCCCAGATCTCACTCACACTCTCTGATGTTTACATGGTGTTTTAACTCTCACTTTCAACCTAATTACAAGGTTCTATTTATACTAGTTACAGGAAGTTTAAGATAAAAGGAAATCCTACTTCTAAACGTACAAGACTTACTTGTTCCACATAAATACTATTTCCTTTTATGACAAATCTTCTTGTAGGGAGTAAATCATTTTCCTTCAATCACAAGAACTTCCAGAAACATACTACTTCCTTTTCCGCTGAAGATTTCCCGTTTCATGTATGCTTATGATTGACTACGATTCAGGTCACCGTTGTACACCCGCTTCCTAAACCGTTACAAGTCATCTTAAATTACATCGCTCAGAAAACCGCGATTCATACGCTGAAACAAATCTAGCCGCTGTCACTATGACCGCTCCCGGTACCGCTGTGACACCCACATCGTTCTTCACTGGACAAGGACCGCTGCCTAACCGCTGCCGAAATTGGCAGCGGTGTCCAACCACTGCCGAAATTGGCAACGGTGTCCAACCACTGCCTAACCTCTACCAAAGCCGCAGCGGCAACGGCAGTAGTTTGAGCAGTTCTTCGTTTCTTCTGTTCGTCATCCTCCCTCAAACACCGCTTTCAACTCCCAAATGTTATCCCACATCTTTCAGAAAGTACCATATCAATTAAGTCTTGTTTGGTTCACAATAGTTCATTTGAGAATACGAGCCAAACCTAATAGTGATCACGTTAAAATAGTCTTAATCACATTTAAATTTTTAAATGTGTATGGTAAACCGGTGTTCTATAAAGTGACTATGTGTATATATATCTATATAAATGATTATTATAACGTACACTGATGCACCTTTAAAAACTTTTAATATATTGAACATATATTCATTAATCTCACACACAATTCTAATGGTCTTGACCTAACCTTTACTAATTGGTTTCTAGAAAATCATAAACACGGCCAGCTAATAAGCAAGTCACTGCCTAATTAGTTACCGTTTCTTTTCCAATTTGTTGATGTTCTCTTCTATTCCCTTCACGTTCTCCTCCTTCCTTCCCGATCTAGCTCCCTCCTCTACGTCCATTAGACTAGAATCGTCCATGGGATCATAGTGAAAATTATGAGATTATGTCGCTATCCATGTGATACGGTAATTAATTATAATACAATTACGTCGCCGCCATGTGATCAGTTAAGATTTATTGCGATTATATCGATGAAATTTTACAAGTTCAGGTATAATGTGATTACGTTTATCATACTATGATTGGCTTAATTATTATTATTATTATTATTATTATTATTATTTATTTTTTTGGTTACTCTATGTAGTAATGGACATCAGTGGACATTACGTTTATCAGAATATGATTGACTTAATTTTTTTTTTTTTTTTTTTTTTTGGTTACTCTATGTAGTAAAGGACATCAGTGGAGGGCAAATGGCTTTTTACACCAAGGATGAAGTCCAAGACTTTGATATGACTTATATATATATTCTTTCTACCGTCAGATTGTCCTGATAATAAATATATCAAAGTCTTCGACTTCATCCTTGGTGAAACATAGGAAAAACGGAAATAAAAAAGGTTCTTGGATACAAAAAAAATTCAAAATTTTTACGTAACCATATCTCATCGATCTTAACATCTGTACAAAAAAATCTTATCAAAATTCATAAATTTCATCATGGTGTAATGGGTTTGGACATAAGGTGATTTATACTAAAGAAGTCCTTTATATCTATATATATATGGCGCAATCTATAGAACACCGGTATATGGTGTACCAGAAATATTGTTGCATATGATTGTACGTGAGTAATATATAATCGTATGTATATAATATGGTCGCATATGAGTTGTATGTGATTGTTAGGGATAATTCCTATAAACCCGATGAACGCGGAATCGCTGTGCCAAATATTATGCCCATAACTCATAACAAATAATAACGTCAATAAGCAGAAAAAATAGATGAGAGAGAATAAACAATCACAACACAAGATATACGTGGAAAATCCAAAGCGGGTAAAAAACCACTGGCCGTTAGGACGACAGAGAAAGTTCCATTATATGATAAATTGTTGCAACCATATACTCCAGAATTCTCTCTCACACCTAACCCCAAACTCCACTCACAAGATTCTCACCAAGAACGCCACAATATCCCCTAGGTCTCCCCTAAATATCACCCACGGATCTCATACTTGATCCACTGATATTTCCTTGGATCCCTCCTCGGATATTCCCTTGGGTCTCCCCAGATCTCACTCACACTCTCTAATGTTTACATGGTGTTTTAACTCTCACTTTCAACCTAATTACAAGGTTCTATTTATACTAGTTACAGGAAGTTTAAGATAAAAGGAAATCCTACTCCTAAACGTACAAGACTTACGTGCTCCATATAAATGCTATTTCCTTTTATGACAAATCTTCTTGTAGGGAGTAAATTATTTTCCTTCAAGCACAAGAACTTCCAGAAACATACTACTTCCTTTTCTGCTGAAGATTTCCCGTTTCATGTATGCTTATGATTGACTACGATTCAGGTCATGGTTGTACACCCGCTTCCTAAACCGTTACAAGTCATCTTAAATTACATTGCTCAGAAAACCGCGATTCATACGCTGAAACAAATCTTGCCGCTGTCACTATGACCGCTCCCGGTACCGCTGTGACACCCACAACGTTCTTCACTGGACAAGGACCGCTGCCTAACCGCTGCCGAAATTGGCAGCGGTGTCCAACCGCTGCCGAAATTGGCAGCGGTGTCCAACCGCTGCCGAAATTGGCAACGGTGTCCAACCACTGCCTAACCGCTGCCAAAGCCGCAGCGGCAACGGCAGCAGTTTGAGCAGTTCTTCGTTTCTTCTGTTCGTCATCCTCCCTCAAACACCGCTTTCAACTCCCAAATGTTATTCCACGTCTTCCAAAAAGTACCGTATCAATTGAGTCTTGTTTATTTCATATTAGTTCATTTGAGAATACGAGCCAAACCTAATAGTGATCACGTTAAAATAGTCTTAATCACATTTAAATTTTTAAATGTGTATGGTAAACCGGTGTTCTATAAAGTGACTATGTGTATATATATCTATTTTTTTTTTTTTGAAAGGCGAATATATTGAAGGCCAAAAGCCAAACAACCAAAGAACAAAACAGGGGAGAAAGCCCCCACAACACCAGCCGCAAACAGTAGCGACCAAAGCAGACAACCAGCCCCTGTCGCTACTGTTTGACAGCCGCAACCCCACCCAAAACCCAACAAAAACAACCCAGAAAGAGAAAGAAAAAACCATCGAAATCAAGGTGGAAACCAAACAACAACATCCTTAACACTATCAGCACCTTTTTTCGCCAATAAATCAGCCAAGGCATTAGAATCTCTAGGACTAAATTCGACTTGAGCATGCCCCAGAATACCCAAATTATTGCGGATGTCCAGAATAACATGCATCAGCTTCCAGTTGCCAATGCCACTACAGTTGATCCACGATACCCCTGTCAAAGAGTCACTAACGAACACTAATTTCTTCCTTTTCAACTCCTGTCTGGAGACACAGAGCTGACAAGCCTTGGCAATTGCAAGGATCTCAGCCGAAACGACATCTTGAGCATCCACTTTTTCATAGAAATAACATAACACCTTTCCCTTGCTGTCCCTAAGTAGCCCCCCAATGCCCGCCTGGTCTCTAACAGCCCTCACAGAAGCATCCACATTGAATTTCAGGGTATCCAAAACAAGCGAAGTCCAGCTGGAAATATTTTGCATCTTCACTCTTCTTTTATCCACACACCTCTCCGCCACATTAAGAAGCAAAATTATGGTCGCCTCCGAAGACCCTTTCCCTATATTCTTGAACCACCAAACAACACAAAACCTCACCATATCCATAGCTTGAATGATTATTATAACGTACACTGATGCACCTTTAAAAACTTTTAATATATTGAACATATATTCATTAATCTCACACACAATTCTAATGGTCTTGACCTAACCTTTACTAATTGGTTTCTAGAAAATCATAAACACGGCCAGCTAATAAGCAAGTCACTGCCTAATTAGTTACCGTTTCTTTTCCAATTTGTTGATATTCTCTTCTATTCCCTTCACGTTCTCCTCCTTCCTTCCCGATCTAGCTCCCTCCTCTACGTCCATTAGACTAGAATGGTCCATGGGATCATAGTGAAAATTATGAGATTATGTCGCTATCCATGTGATACGGTAATTAATTATAATACAATTACATCGCCGCCATGTGATCAGTTAAGATTTATTGCGATTATATCGATGAAATTTTATAAGTTCAGGTATAATGTGATTACGTTTATCATACTATGATTGGCTTAATTATTATTATTATTATTATTATTATTATTATTTATTTATTTGGTTACTCTATGTAGTAATGGACATCAGTGGACATTACGTTTATCAGAATATGATTGACTTAATTTTTATATTTTTTTTTGGTTACTCTATGTAGTAATGGACATCAGTGGAGGGCAAATGGCTTTTTACACCAAGGATGAAGTCGAGGACTTTGATATGACTTATATATATATTCTTTCTACCGTCAGATTGTCCTGATAATAAATATATCAAGATAAACAATGTGGACCATAGATTATGGAGAAGTTTTGATAAGTGCATACACTTTGAGTCAATGTAAAAAGTTTTGACAAGTGCATACACTTTGAGTCAAAGTATATAAATCTAATGCTCCATATTTTTTGTGCTGATATGTTTATTGTCAGGACGAATTGACAATAGAAAATCTATATATATATGTATATATATATATTTTCTATTATCAGTTTGTCCTGACAATAAATATATCAAGACGAAGAATGTGAACCACTATATTTACATACTTTGACTTAAAGTATATGCACATATCAAAACTTCTCCATAATCTATGATCAACATTCTTCGTCTTGATATATTTATTATCATGACGAACTGACAATGTAAAAATTATATTATATATGTATATATGTAGAACTTTAAAACTAGCCAAAAAAATTAGTGGGTTTATTGTTTTTATCTAAGATTATCATTTTTATTGTTTTTATCAAAATATCCACTTTTGGGATAGAATTGCCCTCCTTTATATATATATATATATAAATTCTCTATTTTCTTTTTCGTTTTCTTTTCTTCTTCTTCTTCTTCTTCTTCTTCTTCTTCTTCTTCTTCTTCTTCTTCTTCTTCTTCTTCTTCTTCTTCTTCTTCTTCTTCTTCTTCTTCTTCTTCTAGGAAAAGTTGCATATTTCTCTTCTTTTTTTTTTCTTTTTCTTCTTCTTCCCGGATGTGTTTAATTGTGTTAGACCTAGTGTATTTAATTGAGTTGCCCTGGTGTGTTTAATTGATTTACACATTGTGTGTTTAATTAGTCTGGAGTGTTTAATTGATTTACACCCAGTGTGTATAATTAGGTTAGTGTGTTTAATTTATTTACACCCGGTGTGTTTATTTAGTCTGATGTGTTTAATTGATTTACACCTTGTGTGTTTAATTGGTTATCTCCAATGTGTTTAATTGAGTTGTCGTGGTGTGTTTAATTGGTGGCCTGGTGTATTTATACAAAATGAAATCTGAAAATTTTGTTTGAAAAAGTTCAAATATTAAATTTTTAGTTTAAAAAAAATCAGAATTTTTTTTTTTTTTTAACAAAACCCAAACCCAAATACAACTCCCACCATTCATAAAAACAACCACCACCCTCAAATCTAGAAATTGAACAAAACAAAATTTGAAAAAAATTTAAACAAAATGAAATCTAGAAATTTTGTTTGCAAAAAAACCAAATCCAAAATTTTTTGTTAAAAAAAATCTGAAATGTTTTTAAAAACCTAGAAAAAAACAAGATCTAAAAAAAATTTAAATAAAATTTGAAAATTAAACACAACCCAAACTTAAACACAACTACAAAAATAAATAAATAAATAAATAATAAAAAAAATATATTAAAACAAAATGAAATCTAGAAATTTTGTTAGCAAAAAAACCAAATATAAAATTTTTTGTTTAAAAAAAATCTGAATTGTTTTTAAAAACTTGGAAAAAAACGAGAAAGAGAAATAGAGGAGAGGAGAGAAAAAGAAGAAGAAGGAGAGCAGACTTGAGAGAGAATAGAGGAGAGAAAGAGAGAAGACGGAGGAGAGAGGAGGAGAGAAAATGAGAAGAATGAGAGAAGCCGTAAGAGAGAAAATGAGAGAGAGAAAGAACCAAAAAAAATGTTCTGCATAAAATGAGAGAGAAGGAGAGAGAAGTGTTAATGAAACAACAATCAGATACAGCAACAATCAAAAAAGGGAGGAAAACTAAATAGAATAACAAACAAAATATATAGATATATATATTTACAATTTAAAAAAAATTGTAATAATAATAATAAGTATAAATACCAGATTAACAATGCAGTGAAAATAGAGGCTTACAATTGCAATGGCCTTAAGACAGTAAATCGGCCTTTACTCCTGTGCTTATAGAACCTTGACCGACTACCTCCCAGGATACTCTGTCTGTAATTCAGAACTTAAGCACAAAGAACTTTGAATTCTAGCGAATTTACTGTGTGTTTTTCTCTCTCAGAATGAATGCAAGATATAATGGAAACTTAAAAAAAAAAAAAAAAACTTAAATTGATTTTGTTTCTGAACGTTTACTGTATTTAAAGAAGATGACAGTTGTAATAGACAGTTGTAACTGTCTTATAAGACACAACTCTTCATGTCTTAAATTCAAAATCTTAAATGAAAATAAATTTAAAAGTTAAATTAATATTAAACAACTTTACTCAAATGTTTTTTTTTTTTTCAACAATACCCCACATTTGAGTCAAAATTTGTTTATCCTACATGTCTGATTAAATGCAGATGCTGAATGATTAACTGAGAGAAAGATAGATATGATATGCATCAAGGTAAGTGTCTTTTGGACTTGAACTTCCCTTAGTGTAAATATATCGGAACTCCTAAGTGAAACAGTGGATTTATGATCTTGAACTGTTCACTGTTGCAGAAGAACAAGACAATATATCACACGTATATCAAATCTTACACATTTCAATTCATACGGTTATGTTCATTTTGGTCCTGAACAAAATCCCGGATCCATAGGAGCTTTAGAGAATTCAGCCATGTTCTCATAAATGCGACCCCACATTTACCCCTATATAGGTGACATTAACTTAGAATATTCTGCCATATTCCTCTTGATAACAAGATGTTAATATCATTAAATGTAATAACATACCCTATATACTTCTACAGACAACACACCTTATCACTAGAATAGGTCTTGGTGTGTTCAATCTTGAATTAAACCAGACTAGTTTTCCTATTGAACTTAGACCATGGGATCTCCAATTAGCTAAGTTAGGTTTCCGTCTGGTTCAACTCATTGTAAAATTGGCTTAAGACCCATTCCCTTTGATGTATACTTTATTTGCTCTTTTGATAGACCTTTTGTTAATGGATCTGCCAAATTTTCTTTTGACTTTATATAGTCAATAGAGATAACTCCATTAGAAAGCAATAGTTTAATAGTATTATGCCTACGCCTGATATGACGTGATTTACCATTGTAAATATTGCTCTTAGCTCGTATTTGTGCAGCTATATTATCACAATGTATGCAAATAGTTGTCACAGGCTTAGGCCATATTGGAATATCCTCTAAAAAATTTTGAAGCCATTCTGCTTCTTCAACTGCTTTATCTAGTGCTATAAACTCAGATTCCATAGTGGATCTTGCTATACATGTTTGTTTAGAGGATTTCCATGATATTGCTGCTCCTCCTAGAGTGAACACATATCCACTTGTAGACTTGGTTTCTATACTATCTGATATCCAATTTGCATCACTATAACCCTTTAACACTAGTGGATATCTTGTGTAATGCAAACCATAAGAGTGAGTATACTTCAAATACCTTAATACTCTCATAAGTGCATTCCAATGTTCTTTTCCAGGATTACTTGTATATCTACTAAGCCTACTTACAGAATAAGCTATATCAGGCCTAGTAGAATTCATTAAATACATTAAACTCCCAATGATCTGTGAATATTCAAGTTGAGAAACAGTATCACCAGTATGTTTCTTCAATTTTATACTCATATCATATGGAGTAAATGCAGGTTTGCAGTCAAAGTGACCAAACCTTTTCAAAATCTTTTCCACATAATGAGATTGTGTAAGGACATATCCTTCATCGTCTCTTTTTATTTGAATTCCAAGAATGACATCAGCTAGACCCATGTCCTTCATTTCAAACTTGGATTTTAACATTTGTTTTGTGTTGTTGATTACATCTTTGTTTGATCCTAAAATCAACATATCATCAACATATAAGCAAACTATAGCATAAGAATTGTCATCACTTTTGACATACACACATTTATCACATTCATTAATTTTAAAACCATTTGTCAACATTGTGTGGTCAAACTTTTCATGCCATTGCTTCGGAGCTTGTTTAAGTCCATACAGTGATTTAACAAGCCTGCACACCTTATTCTCTTGACCTTTAACTATGAACCCTTCAGGTTATTCCATATAAATTTTTTCTTCTAATTCTCTATTTAAAAATGCCGTTTTCACATCCATTTGATGTATCTCTAGATTTTTAATTGCAGCAATAGCAATTAACTTTCTAATGGATGTAATTCTAGATACTGGAGAATAAGTGTCGAAATAATCCAGACCTTCTTTCTGGCGGTATCCTTTAGCTACTAATCAAGCTTTATATTTGTCTATATCCGCCTTTAATTTCTTGTTGAAAATCTATTTGTATCCAATTGGCTTATTTCCAGGTGGTAAATCAACCAATTCCCAGATATGGTTTTGCAAAATAGAATCAATTTCACTTTTAATTGCTTCCTTCCACATAGAAGCATCTGGAGAAGCCACAGCTTCTTTATATGTTTGAGGTTCATTTTCTGCCAAAAGAGTAAGAAAATCAGGACCAAAATTCTTTGGAATTTTTGTCCTTTTACTTATTCTAGGTTCTAAATTTTCTTCTTGAACTCTTGAAGAAGATTCTACTTGAACTTCATAATAAGTTCTCTTTTTGTTAGAATCAATTGTTTTCTCCTTGTAAGGAAAAACATCCTCATAGAATTCAGCATCAACTGATTCTATTATAGTATTCACATGTATGTCCTAAACTTGAGATTTCACAACAAGAAATCTACATGCAGCACTATTGTTTGCATATCCAATAAATACACAATCAATAGTTTTTGGTCCAAGTTTGGTTCTCTTTGGTAGAGGAACCTGAACCTTTGCTAGGCAACCCCATACTTTCAAAATTTTATATGACGGTAATCTACCTTTCCACATTTCATAGGGAGACTTATTTGTTTTCTTATGTGGAACTCTATTTAATATTTTATTTGTAGTAAGTACAGCTTCACCCCATAAATTATGAGGAAGTCCAGAACTATTCAACATGGAATTTATCATGTCTTTAAAAGTTCTGCTTTTCCTTTCAGCCACTCCGTTTTGTTGTGGCATATAAGGGGCTGTTATTTGATGAATAATTCCATGTGTAGTGAAAGTTCACAAATACAACGGGTGTGTTCAATACATATTAATCTAGAGGGGGGGTGAATAGATTATAACTAATTTTCACCCAATTTTCGTTTAAGGTCAATATTACGAAAATGCCCCTAATAGTCAATATAAAAACAACAAGTGGAATATGGTGCGGAAATTAAATGACACTTGATGTATACGTGGAAAACCCAACCACTGGGAAAAAACCACGGGTTGTATAGTGCGCCACACTCGAACCTCGAAATCTACTAATTGAAATGGAGTTTACAACCTATGTAGACCTCGTCTAACACTCCGGTCTATAACCCCCCACTTCTACCCTGCGGGCCTTTAAAAGTGGCTCTAGTCTATTTTGCTTGTGGCCTAAGCAACCTTAGCCACCAAGACTTAAATTCTCAATGAAGAGATTATACAACCTATGTGTGAATATTTAAAAATATTCAATACAAACAATAAGAGCTAGGCAACCCTATATGCTTATCTAGGATGATAATATGTCAATAAAAACACTCCTAGATATCAATAGTTAAATGACATGTCAAATAGCTTAGCTAACAATAGATTATAAAAACCTAGATAGCTATCACAATACAACACTCAATCATGTCATCACAAACAATCTCTATTTTGAATATAAGATATTAATCTAAGATCATTCAAATAATAAAAGAGATGCCTTGATAAATAAAACACTAAATATCAATGAATAAAAGTGAAGAACATACCAAGGGAAGTGTGATGACCAATACCCACTCAAATAAGCAAACTAACTATACTAGAAGATGCTTAGATGATCTTTGATGTATATGTGTATGATTTGAGTGTATAAAAATGAGTTATTGATTTGATTTTCTCTCAAAAATCTCTCTTTTAAGTTTAGGGTTCTTTAGAGTCAGAGAACTAAGTTAGAGAAAAGAGAAAGTATGATATTTATAGACATCAAGAACAGGGCACGTGAAAAGACAAGTATGCCCTTGGAATCACCGATCGGCGGTTTCATTCTGCGGTTGTGGCCGCAGAATTGAACCGCCGAATTGAACCCGAGAAGTAGGGGATCATTCGGCGACCAGATTCGACGGTCAACGAAACCGCCGATCAAAACCCAAAAAGAAACCGACCTAAAATATCTAATTTGGCAGTTTCATTCGGCGGTTTTGAAACCGCCGATTAAACCGCCGAACAGAGACCGAGAATAATAAATGCATCAGGTCTATTCGACGATTTCGATTCGACGGTCTGGCCGCCGATCGTAACTGCAGATCCAATCCAGAGCTCTCTGGAATCAAACGGCGGTTTCCATTCGACGGTCATGGCCGCCGATTAAACCGCCGTTTCACCACTGAAGATGAAACCAAAGGAGAAGCCAAGGGCATTCTACGAATGCGATCTTTGTGCAAAACCAAGCACATAATCGTGCAAGCGCGGACGTTTTCGAATATATTCAGGAAACGGATTACAAGACACTAAAACACACACTAAAAAATAACAAACAAAGTGCTAGTGTGAAAAGTGACATTTGAAGAGAATGCATACAAAAGTAAAGCATACATATGCAAACATTACAAGTGAGTGTGTGCAACTAAATCTCTTCAATAAGAAAATAAGCACATAAGATATACCTTTTGAGTGCTTGTCCACCTTGAGGTCTTGAGAAGGGTCATTGAGCATGATCACCTATCACCTAAGCTACCCTTTACAAACAACCCCAATATGTGGTTTGCTCACGAAATAAGCCAATAAAAAACCGGGAATCCTTACATGTAGCACAAAAATCAGAAAAGATTGAAGAATTATATTCTCCACCTCTATCTGATCTTAATGCTTTGATTTTTCTAGCAAGCTGATTTTCAACTTCTGCCTTATATTGTTTGAAAACATTTAAGGCTTCATCCTTGTTATGTATTAAATAAACATAACAAAATTTACTGCAATCATCTATGAAAGAAATATAATAATTCTTTCCTCCACATGTTAGTGTAGATTTAAAGTCACAAAGATCATTGTGAATTAAACCAAGTAATTCGTTTGATCTTTCAAAAATTGATTTGAAAGTTTGTCTAGCAAACTTTGATTTTGTACATCTTTCACATTTTTTATTAAAATCAATAGCAAACTGTGGAAGCAATCCTAAATTAACCATTCTATAAAGAGAACGAAAATTAATGTGTCCTAATCTAGAATGCCATAAACTAAAAGAGTCACAAAAATAAGCAGAACCATTATTTTTATTATTAATAGTCAGTACATTTAATTTAAACAATCCATCAGCCAAATAGCCTTTGCCTACATACATTCCCCCTTTTGTAAGGACGAATTTGTTTGATTCAAATACAAGTTTAAACCCTTTATTGCTAAGAAGTGGACCAGACACGAATTTCTTCCTCATGTCAGGAACATGTAACACATCCAGCAACGTAAGCACCTTTCTAGAAGTAAACTTCAACATGACTTTGCCCTTGCCAATTACATCTGCAACAGAATCATTGCCCATATACAATTTTCCTTCATTTGAGACTGGTTGATATTCTGAAAACATGTTTTTGTCTCCACATATGTGCTTTGTAGCATCAGTATCAATCAACCAATCTCTGCTATTTGACACCATATTTACTTCTGAGACAACAGCAACAAGATTATTATCATCTATTTCCATCACATTGGCCTGATTATTGTTTTTTGACTGGGCAAAATTATTATTCTTCTTGTTGCGGCAGTCTTGAGCCCTGTGGCCAATTTTCCCACACACCCAACAGGATTATTTAATTTTCTTAAAGTTCTTTCCCTTTGGTGCATGAACAGCAGCATGCTTCTTTGCATTTTTCTTCTGGAATTGGTTCTTTGGCTTTGATGTCCCTTCTTCTGCATTGGTGCATGAACAGCAGCATGTTGGAAAATTTTATGAATTTTGTGATAAACTCATATTTTGAGAGTATTATTTGGGTATGATTAATTCCATGGAAATGGGAGATAAATGTATATTCGAATTCTCCTCCGTGAGAGCTTCGAAATGGTATATTCAAATTCACAAAACGATTAATGGGTGAATGAGAAATTGAGTCTCAAAGTGAACCCATTGTGTAGGGAATAAAGTGAATCTCACATTGCTTAGGGAAATCATTTATATATAGTATATAAGTGAATGGGTGATATGAGCTATCAACAATGTGTGGCATAGAGGCTCTCTCTCGCGCGCGTAGGGGGGGGGTGGCGCAAATCATGGACCTCGAACCTTCGAATGCATAACTCGTGTGTGGGCACGACCTGTGTACACGAATGCCGCTCCGGTTTGGACCATGAGAGTCAAGTTGACTTTTTTCCACTTCCCTAAGTCAACGTTTTTATTGTAAAGAATAAGGAAAGCTATTAATTGTTTGGATTCTGATTTCTTACTTGATCACTAAGAACACAGAATCGGTTTTTAATTAGGAATGAATCTCTTTAAACGGAAGATTATTCTCTAATTAATTTATTTTCCTTATCAGACTAAAAACGTGTTAAGCAAGTATTTTCCAACTAAACCCTAGTTTCAATTGCCTATAAAACCTAAGCTTCTTTTCACAGAAAAATCACCCCGAAATTTATAGCAGCCGCAGCAGCTTCTTCTCTTCTCTGTTTTCTGGTTTTCTTGGTAAGTTTGAGCTCGGTTTGAGTTCGTTGAGGGTGGTGTGTGCTTCACACTTCCACTGGTTAATCCGTTGTATCTTGGGAGACGATCGCTACACACATACGGTGTGATATACGGTGAAATCGTCTTAAGGACACCGTGTAAAACACGGGCCTCGAATTCCTAACACGATATTCTGTGGTTTGTTCATCTTCTGTTATTGCAGGTTCATTACCAGATTGTGTTTTCGAAAATAAGAACAACATTTCCATCACATTGGCCTGATTATTGTTTTTTGACTGGGCAAAATTATTATTCTTCTTGTTGCAGCAGTCTTGAGCCTTGTGGCCAATTTTCCCACACACCCAATAGGATTCTTTAATTTTCTTAAAGTTATTTCCCTTTGGTGCATGAACAGTAGCATGCTTCTTTGCATTTTTCTTCTGGAATTGGTTCTTTGGCTTTGATGTCCCTTCTTCTGCATTGTTTGCATTGGCTTGGAAAGATGTACTATCATTTTTATCACCTTTCCTATGATCCTCTTCAACTCGAAGCCTCAAGATTAAATCTTCAACAAACATTTCTCTTCTTTTATGCTTGAGATAAATCTTGAAATCATTCCAAGACGGTGGCAGTTTTTCAATGATGGCACCAACTTGAAAACGCTCATTGATTGAACAATCTTCAAGATGCAATTCATGAATAAGAATCTGCAATTCTTCAACCTGCTTAATCACAGACTTAGAATCAACCATGTTAAATTTTAAAAAATTTCCAATAATGAATTTCTTTGATCCAGCATCTTCAATTCTGTATTTTTTCTCAAGAGACTCCCACAATTCCTTTGCTGTTTTACAATTATAATAGATATCATAAAGAGTATCATCCAAACAATTTAATATGTAGTTTCCACAGCAAAACTCGGAATGAGTCCAGGCCTCCAAGGCATTGAGAGCCTCCTTTGTTGGATTGTCACCCGTTTTTGGAGCATCTTCTTTGACAACATGTGCCAAATTCATGGTTGTTAAGAAAAATAACATCTTCTGTTGCCATCTTTTAAAGTCCACACCCTTGAACTTCTCAGGCTTCTCAGCATAAGGATTCTTGCCAGAAACAGATTGTTGATCCATAATTACTGTATTAAGATTGTTAATGAAACAACAATCAAAAAAGGGAGGAAAACTAAATAGAATAACAAACAAAATATATAGATATTTATATTTACAATTTAAAAAAAAAAAATTGTAATAATGATAATAAGTATAAATACCAGATTAACAATGCAGTGAAAACAGTAGACAGAGGCTTGCAATTGCAATGGCCTTAAGACAGTAAATCTGCGTCTACTCTTGTGCTTGTAGAACCTTGACTGACTGCCTCCTAGGATACTCTGTCTGTAATTCAGAACTTAAGCACAAAGAACTCTGAATTCTAGCGAATTTAATGTGTGTTTTTCTCTCTCAGAATGAATGCAAGATATAATGGAAACTTAAAAAAATAATTTAAATTGATTTTGTTTCTGAACGCTGTATTTAAAGAAGATGACAGTTGTAATAGACAGTTGTAACTGTCTGATAAGACACAACTCTTCATGTCTTAAATTCAAAATTTAAAATTAAAATAAATTTAAAATTTAAATTAATATTAAACAACTTTACTCAAACGTTTTTTTTTTCAACAAGAAGATGTAAAGAAAAAAAAAATAGGGGCATTTGGGTCTTCACAGCCCAAGAATGGATTGAAACAATAAAAATGATAATGTTGGCTAAAAAATATAATGCATCTTAATTTTAAAAAGACCTATTTCCTACATATATATATATATTGACGGAACTGTGTGGGGGCTAGGGTGGGCTCAAGCCTACCCTGGCCCCCTTAAAAAAATTAAATTAATTAAATAATTAATTTTAATTCCTAATCAGAGTGAAAAATATAATCTTTCTTTCCTTTTTCTTCTTTCTATGATAACAATTATTTCTCCACATTCTTCAAACTTGGTTTAATCTATTTATCAACATCAACATTTAGATATGTTTGAGTAAATATTATGGTTTTAAATATTTTATTTTGTTACTCTTTAAAAATTATTTTATTTTGTTTTGAAATTTTAGGATTATTGTTAAATATAGATAATGAGATTTTAGGAATAATCCAATTATTATTTAATCCAATTTTAAATTTACAAAGTAATGATATTGTTAAATGAATTTCATTAAATTTTTTAGAACATTATATTAGTATATTTAGAATGAATCAACTAATGTAAGAATATTGTATAATTTAATTAGTGTTCTCATTGGTGTTTTATGTTTCTCTTATAATTTAATTTGATTTTTTAAAAATAAAATAAAATTTTGTAAAGTATTTATTTAGAATATATATTTTACGGGGATGTCTGCTATGTCCTCCTAACTAGGTGATGTCGATGTTCAAAAAAAAAATATTTCTAGCATACCCTAGTCTTTAATCTTGGTTACGTCCATATATATATAGACATATTTTTTATTATTAGTTCGTTCTGACAAATTTGTTGTCAGAACGAAAAATGTGGATCACTAGATTTACATACTTTGACTCAAAGTATATATACTTGTCAAAACTTCTCGATAATCTGTAGTTTACATTCTTCGTCCTGATATTTTTATTGTCAAAACGAACTGACAACAGAAAGATTATATATATGGATTAAAAAACGATGCAAACTCTGCCAAATGAGATTGGCGATGAAAATGGGAAATACTATTATGATTAATTTGACATACAACGATGTCTTAGTAATGGAATTTGATATTGTCGACGACGCAGAGTCATTTTTTGAGGGCTACGTTAGGGCAGATGGCTTTAGAGTAAGATTGTCCAATATCGACCATGACAGTGAAGGTAGACTAACTAGGAGAAAATGAGTTTGTGAGAAGGAAGGTTCAAGACTGCAGAAGATCGAATTTGAATAATACAAATAGTTAAAATGGAAGAGCATTATATGTACTAAGATAATTCCTATTTACTAAAAGCTTTAAAGAAAACCTATACTAAGCATAAAAGAAGAACAGAGAAAATGAACTTTGATCTTTCTTAGTCAATATTAGATATATTTTTTTTTTTTTTGGTTTCCTATTTAAACCCTTTCCTTGAAAGGTATATATGAAAACCAATAACTTACATGTAGTAATATGTAGATTGTAGACTATCAATTAAATTATAGAAAGAATTTTCATAAACTATGAAGATTTATTTTAGTATCAATTGTCCTCTTTCTTAAGTAACTGTACTTAGAAAAACTAGGTACGGTTGTCTTGGTTATGTTTTTACATCTTATTTGTCCTTTCTGTTATTTTGAGTTTCTACATTTTGACATATTATTTATATGACAGAATATCAAGTTCAAATTACTAGGCCTTTTGTTTATTTATTTGTTTGGATAAAGGATCATATTATAAAGCGAAGAGTCATTTGTTGAAAATGAAAGGAGGTGGGATTGCAAGTTGCCCTAAAGTTACCGTTTCTAATTTATCGGAAATGCAAAAAGTATTGGAAGAAGTGAAATTAAGGGTTAAACAATCTTTACCTAGACAAGTTCCCTTACCCACCACGGTTGGTTCTTCTTCTGCTTTCACTAGTGTAACTGTTTCCAATTGGATTTACCATCTGTTGAGAAAAAGAAGAGGAAATGAAGTGGACCTATTGAGAAGGCCTTCAACAATAGTGCTAGAGAACAACTTGATAGTTAGATTGTCAAAAATGTTTTATACGGGTGGCTTGCCATTTTACTTTGCCAAAAATTCTTACTATATACGTGCCTTCAAAACTGCTTGTAGTAATACAATTCCGAGTTATACCCCCCAGGTTAGAACGCATTAAGAACTACACTTCTCCAGAAAGAGAGGAGTAACTCAAGTAAGGTTATGGCTAAGAGATGTCAAAGATAAGTTTGTCATTTCCAATAGGCTTATCGAGTACATTCGAGAAATTGATCAATAAAATGTGGTGCAAGTAATAAATGATAATGCCCCAATTTTTAAGGTATGATGATATTATGGAACACTATACCACTCACACCGACCCGCAACCCGTTAGGCGCATCTCATCACACACCATTCACAATTAATCTTTTGTTCTCAAGGGGTGTTGAACCTGCCACCTCGTGGGAAAGCAAAGTCTTATCCACTTTGCAATTGCGTTGAATTTGTTAATTTAAGAATAATTATCATATATAACCTCTGCATGTTATTAAATTTTTATTGATAATTATTTTTTATATTTGTAGATTAATTCCAATAATTAAAATTTTATTTTTATATGATAAATAAATTGATATTAAAAAACGTTTGTTATAGCATTTAATTAAATTATTTTGTTAAAATAATATATTATCAGATCAAATGGTCAATCGTTAATCGTACTTGGATTAGAGAGACTTTCTTTACATTTTTTCAATTTAATAAAAAAATGTATGATTTGAATCCCTATCATAAAAGGGAAGAAGAAATATACAACTTCCTTTTCAAAAAAGTGGTTTTACATTTTACATTTTTATTATTAAATTTATAAAAAGTAATATTATTTTTGTCCTAATAATTCAAACTTTTTTTATTTTCTTCTCTTTAAAAAAATATCAAACTTTTTAGAGACGAATAATTTATATTGTCCCAATACACATCATATGGGAACAAATTTTTTTTCATCCCTAAAAGTCGCCACTTTTGCACTTTTTAGGAACGAATATTTTTTTTCGTCCCAGTAGACATTCTATTGGGACAATTATTTTTTGTCCCTTAAAGTCTCGTCAAGTTTGTCTCTTTTAGGGACGAATAATTTGTTTCGTCCCAATATACGTTCTATTGGGACAAATTTTTTTGTCCCTAAAATTTTTATTCAGGTTTGCAGTTTTTAGGGATGAATATGTTATTATGTCTCAATAGACATTCTATTGGGACAAAAAAATTTCGTCCCAAAAAAATTCATCCATGTAACCCAATTTTCTTGTAATGGAAGAATGTGGTTGGATTGCAAAAGATTTCTAGGAATGGATTATTTGATTATGTTTATATAGAACATGTTTTTAAAATGTAAAATATAAATATATATTATTTTAATTGACGTATCCTACCGTATCTGTATTTTAGTTTTTAGAGATTTACCGTATCTACATATCGTGCCGTATCTGTATCCCATATCCATATCTGTATATGTGCAACATAGAATAACATCCAAAATTTACTCGATGTTCATATGTATAAAACAAAATAAATTGGTAAAATAAAAATTGAGCCTTATATATTTATGGATCCGGTAGATTTGACTAATTTTCATAAAGAAATCTAATGTACGATCTGATCCAATGAATTTTAAAATTTAGGATCCAAGCTGATTTAATCAGATCCTCAAATCCAATCCAATTCATTGGATTGAGTCCAATAAATCTTATTGAATTGGATTGGATGGTGTAGGATGCTTGTTGCAACTAATCACTTGCAAGAGCCGGCGTGGCAGCGTGGGAGGTGGTAGAGGCAAAGAGTGACGCTAGCAGTCACCAAAACATTAAATAATAAAAGTGTAAAAGTAAATGAGTAATTTAGGGAAGCCAAAGCCCCAAATGGTTACTAGAAAGTAGTATTTATGCATGAAGAAATGGAACACTCTCGCCCCCACTTGCATCGTAGTGGCGGTGGCGGCTACGGCTCAGTTGGCTTCAACCCGCTTTTCTTACGGTGTTTCTATCACTGCTCAAACCTATATTAAAAAAAATTAAAGTATTATTTTTACTCATATCACCTTTTAAAGTATCAAAACAATCCTTTAAGTAATATTAGTAAATTTAAATTATTATTTTTACTCATAACACCGTTAAAATATCAAAACAGTCCTTAGTAATATTAGTAAATTTATATATATATATATTCTCATTACACACGTCTTTCTAATAAAAAATGTATGAATAGATAAATACATATTTTCTAAGAGCATCTACAATAGTCTCTTTAGAAGATCCTCATTAGCTTAATTAAGGGGGAAACTGTATTTTTGCAGCTCCAACAGGTCATTTAGAGACTCTGGAGCTCACTCCCTGGCCTCAACCACCCCTTAAGTGGACTCCACATTAATTATTTAAAAAAAAAAAAAAAAAAAAAAAAAAGATATTTAACTTTTAAATCCCAACAACATTTTTTATCCATTGAATAATTTGTTTTATAATAATAATTACAAAGTAAAACGTGAAAATAATAATAATAAATCATTAAGGGAGTCATTTAAAGGAGTACGTATTATTAGAACATATATTGTCTTAATAGTCCCTCACAACAACATCCACCCTTATTTAATGGGGTCTCCAAAATCACTACACTTATGCCAAACTTTTGGGGTTCTCAATGTATTTATACTTAATTATTTTTAAAAGGCGAAAGCTAATGATCTATACACTGGACTAAAGTGAGCCGGCAATATGTTTCTTGGGTGAGAAAATTTAGTTTCAAAAAAAAAAAAAAAAAAAAAAAAAAAGTATGTTACCCATTGAAATTAACGAAAAAGTAAAATGTAACATTTAATAAGCAGCGAAAAAAATAAATTTTGTTAATTTGAAAAAAAAAAAAAAAAAAAACCATGAATTCGTATAGGGTTTATAAAAATAAAATAAAATAATTGGGTGTTTAATTTATGGGTGTAGAGAATAAATTTAAGAGGAAATGGCCCTTTCTAATCATATAATTTTTTTTTTTTTTTTTTTGAAGGAAACAAACTTACAAACAACCATGACATTCAACCGTGATAATGAAATCAATACAGGATGGGAACTCTTCCAGCCAAAACAAATCCTCATCACATGAGAGGCTGTTTTTAGCTAATATATGAGCCACCTGATTTGCTTTTCTAGGAACAAAACTAACGGAACTACCCCGGGCTTGAAACAACAATTCTTTAATGTTAACAATTACATTTCCAATATCAGAACAAAATTGATCTTCAGTGTTGATCCACTTAACCACCACCTCTGCGTCAGACTCAAACATACACTGAGACAAACCAGAGTCTATAACCAACTGAAGACCTCTAAGAATTGCAATTGCTTCTGCTACTTGTGGAGAATAGGTTGCTGTTATTTTTTGAGAGCTAGCAGCCATTACTTGGCCTTCTGAATTACGGATAACAATCCCAACCCCCACAATTGAACCACCTACATCAATTGCCGCATCACTATTCACCTTATACAAACCATAATCAGGTGGTTTCCAAACAGGAATACAAACAGGATTAGCTACTGCAGCCCCAACAATTCTAGCATCAGCACTTTGAACTTCATAAATGAAAAATTGAGCTCATTCCACTATATTAACTTCTCTATTAGAAAGAGGATCATGAACTTCTAAATTTCGCACCGACCAAACCTTCCACAAACATATACAAAGCAACCCCAAATCCTCTATTTTCAAACGAGAGAAGCATTCCAATATAAACACAAAAAAATGAGAAGAAGCCAAGTGAATACTTGACAGTTTTGTTGCCCAAAAAAGATGCATTTTGCTCAACTTCTTGCAACCCCACAGTCCATGGAGGATTGATTCTTCCTTAGCTTTACACATAGGGCAAAGACGATCAACCTGAATTCTTCACCTCGCCAGATTTTGAAAACAAGGCAGTAAATCATTACAAGCTCTCCAGATAAATAACTTTACTTTAGAAGGGATTTGAAGCTTCCAAAGGTTATTCCACCATTCTTTAGATATTAAAGAAAACTGATCCGAACCAGAGGGAGACAGGCTCTTGCTCATAGAACTTTGAATCCAATACCTAGACTTGACAGAGTATGAACCTTTAGCTTCGTAATGCCACTGCAGAGAATCCAAAGAACTAATTCTGCTACCAATTGGAATGCTAAGAATAGCAGCCACATCCTCTTCACAAAAAATAGAACTCACCAAATTGAAATTCCATCCTCCTGAGGGAGATATCAGCTGGTTGACAGTGGCGTTAACACCTAAAATAGGAGGAGAGAATGGACTGAAATTCGTGGGTCTAGGCAACCACTTATCTTTGTAAATCTTAATATTGGACCCATCACCAACTCTCCACCTTGTGCCTACATCAATAACCTCTTTTCCCCACATTAGGCTCTTCCAAATAAATGACGCAGCTGGCTACATTTCAGCTTCTAAAAAACTAACATCCGGGAAATAGCAATCTTTTAATACCTGAGCATGTTGGAAAATTCCAACATGTGGGGCCACACATGTAAATATCAAATGTATTGTGCTATCTTTGATTAAGCCTAAATTGAAGTGATCTAATTAAGATTTAAAGTTTTAAGGCTTAAGGGTGTAATTGTCATGGAATTAATGTGTAGATACCAGAGTGCTATATCTAATTTGATGAGGGGCCAAATTAGAAATAGCAAACCTTATATAATATATTAGGGTTATGGTCCCCAAATTACACGATACTTTTTCTTGTCTGCACCCCATCACAGAACAAGAGAGAACAATTTAGGGTTCATAAAGGTCGTGATAATTTGGAAGATCACAACCCGTTCACCAACCTCCGGCAATGGATTCAGGTACGCTTCCGCTTTCATCTTCTCTTGAATTGACATGGGTTAATAATATGTGTTTAGGGTTTGATTAATCATGATATTAGAAACATGTTTAGGTTGAGATTCGGATTAATTATGTGCCTATGCATGTTGATTTTGTGTTAATCGAATTACTTACAAGTGGTATCAAAGCCACCCATGATCTATTCTTGAGAATTTAAGGAATTTTTCGGAGATTTGTTGTTTAATAAATCAGTGCTTTGTATCAAATATATGTTTGAAATAAAGTAATAACTGATATATTGGTATTGGTATTATTATATTGGTTTGGTGTCTTTTTTTTTTTTTTTTGTGGGTTTTCACGATCTGCAGCAATTTATTGTTTAGTATTGTGAATTGAATTTCTTGATTCTTTGACTTTTGTATATATAATATTGTATAATTGTCTGATATAGTATTTGAGACTTTGTTTTTGAGTTATATATATATATCCAATATTTGGTGATGACTTCGTGATCCATGTTACAAGACATATATATATATATATATATATTGTGGTAAATACTGTTTAAGTTTTGGTTTTCAGAACCGAAGAAAAAAAAAAAAAAAAAAACCCAGTTTTTTTTTTTTCATTTTTTTTTTGATCGGGCCCCTCTGTTGAAAATTTGAAATTCTTGAGGGGCCTGTTGTGTAATTATTTTGGGCCATTGTGTGATTTTGACAAAAAATAGGGGTCAATTTTTATTTACTGTAAATTGAGGGGCCGTTCTGTAATTGTACAGATTCAGGGGCCGATTTATAATTATAAAATTAAGGGACCTTTCTGTAATTTTGCAAAATCAGGGGATGTTTTGTAATTTTCAAAAAAAAAAAAAAAAAAAAAAACAACTCAAATTCAAATATTTTGTGGTATATCTTTATGTTTAAATAAAGTAGTCCATCATTCTAAATGGGCTAATTGAAACAAGATGTCGCCAAAGTGACCTCTCTTGTGTAGATTGTTCATGAGGGATGTTGGATGTTTGTGTGTGTGCAAATTCATACGGGTATTAGCCGACCCAAAGGAAGGTTAATGCTTGGCCGAATTGCACACACACCTGTGGTGATAAACATGTGACAATTATAAGGTTTTACATGTGAATAATAAGTCGATCCAAAGATAGATTTATTATTTGACATGAATTATTGTCAATGTTTGATCACTGCGACAACAATACCACTTACATTTAATATTGTGTGTGTAAATTCATGCGGGTATTAGCCGGCCCAAAGGAAGGTTAATATTTGGCCGAATTGCACACACACCTGTGGTGGTAAACATGTGACAATTATAAGGTTTTACATGTGAATAGTAAGTCAATCCAAAGATAGATTTATTATTTGACATGAATTATTGTCAATGTTTGATCACTGCGACAACAATACCACTTACATTTAATACTGTGTGTGTAAATTCATGCGGGTATTAGCCAGCCCAAAGGAAGGTTAATATTTGGCCGAATTGCACACACACCTGTGGTGGTAAACATGTGACAATTATAAGGTTTTACATGTGAATAATAAATCGATCCAAAAATAGATTTATTGTTTGACGTGAATTATTGTCAATGTTTGATCACTGCAACAAGAGTACCACTTACAATTAATATTACTGTCCAAAGACTTGATATTAATATTGTGCTAGGTATCTTGAGATGGGACTTACCATTATTTGAATTTGTTGATTATTGTATTTGGTTATTAATGTGAGCATATTTGTTTGTTTGTTTGTTTTGTTCTCTTTACGGCTAGTGTTTCTATTATATCTGCTAATATCAACTCAATACTCATGCTTAATGGGACCAACTTTAAGGATTTGAAGGAGAACATACTTATTGTTCTCAGCTGCATGAATCTGGACCTTGCACTTCGGATTGAGCAGCCCATTTCTCTTACGGATGTAAGTTCTCCTGATGACAGAAAGAACTTTGAGAAGTGGGATCGCTCAAATCGCATGAGTCTTATGATCATCAAGCGCGGCATTTTGGAGGCATTTAGGGGTGCGGTATCTGAAAAAAATAACCAAAGCCAAAGAGTTCCTAGCCGAAATTGAAAAGCGTTTTGCGAAAAACGATAAGGCAGAAACAAACACGCTTTTGCAAAGCTTGATTTCTATGAAGTACAAAGGCAAGGGGAACATAAGGGAGTACATTATGGAAATGTCTCATATTACTTCTAAGCTTAAGGCACTAAAGCTCGAGCTGTCTGACGACTTGCTCGTGCATTTAGTATTAATATCACTTCCTGCACATTACAGTCAGTTTAAGGTCAGTTACAACTGTCAAAAGGAGAAATGGACTCTTAATGAGCTCATTTCTTACTGTGTGCAAGAGGAAGAGAGATTGAAGCAAGATAAGACCGAAAGTGCTCATTTGGCTAGCACCTCTAAGCCTAAGGGCATAAAGAGGAAGAATAATGAGGCGCTGAAAACAGCAGCTTATATTCTGAACCGAGTGCCAACTAAAGCAGCTGCAAAAACACCTTATGAGCTTTTGACAGGTAAAAAGCCTAGTTTAAAGCATATTCACATTTGGGGATGTCCAGCTGAGGCAGGGCCTTACAGGTCACATGAAAAGAAATTGGACTCCAAAACTGTGAGCAGCTACTTCATTGGCTACTCTGAGTGATCTAGGGGCTATAAGTTTTATGATCCCACACTTAGGTCAATTTTTGAGACGAGAACTGCAACATTTTTTGAGGATGTTGAGTTTGGGGGGAGAAATAAGGTTAGAGACATTGTCTTTGAGGAGGAATCGACTTCGATTCCCACTATCGCTTTTGACAATGTGCAGGTTCCTACACCTGTCATTGATCAAGAAGCGAATCTGGATCCTCAACCAAACAATGTTGATCAACCCCTCATTCAAGATGAGGTAATTGTTCCTAAGGAACAAACTCAACAACCTCAAGAACCAGTGACATTAAGGCGATCCACTAGAGAAAGGAGAAATGATATTCCAGACGATTTTTTCGTATTTCTCCAGGAACATGAGGAAGGCATTGGAATGGTGGAAGATGATCCAATCAACTTCCATCAAGCCATGCAGAGTTCCAACTCTCAATAGTGGATTGATGCCATGAATGAGGAGTATAAGTCTATGCAAGACAATAAGGTTTGGGAACTTGTCCCATTACCAGAAGGTGCGAAGCCCATTGGTTGCAAATGGATTTTTAAAACCAAAAGGGATTCGAAAGGTAATGTGGAGAGGTATAAGGCTCGTCTTGTAGCTAAAGGCTTTACCCAAAAGGAAGAGATTGACTTTAAAGAGACTTTCTCTCCGGTTTCAACGAAAGATTCTTTTAGGACAATCATGGCACTTGTTGCACATTTTGATCTTGAGCTTCATCAGATGGATGTCAAGACGGCGTTTCTCAATGGTGACATTGACGAAACAATTTATATGGTGCAACCAAAAAACTTTGAGTCGGGAGACCCAAAGAATATGGTCTGTAAATTGACAAAGTCTATCTATGGACTCAAGCAAGCTTCTCGTCAGTGGTACCACAAGTTTCATCAAGTGATTATCTCGTTTGGTTTTGAGATAAACGCTGTTGATAATTGTGTATATCACAAGTTCAGTGGGAGTAAACACATATTCCTGGTTTTGTATGTCGATGACATATTGCTTGCCACAAATGATATAGGCATGTTGCACGAAACCAAGAGATTTCTATCAAAGAATTTTGAGATGAAAGATCTTGGTGACGCCTCCTTTGTATTAGGGATTCTGATACAACGAGATCGCTCTCGGGGTATTCTTGGATTATCACAAAGAAGCTATATCGATAAAGTGCTCAAAAGGTTTGGCATGCAGGATAGTAAACAAGGTGACACCCCTGTCGCTAAGGGAGACAAGTTCAGTCTCAATCAGTGCCCTAAAAATAACCTTGAAGTTAAGAAAATGCAGAAGATTCCCTATGCATCAGCTGTAGGGAGTCTAATGTATGCTCAGGTGTGTACGCGTCTGGATATTGCAAACATTGTTGGTATGTTAGGCAGATATTTAAGTAACCCTGGGATGGATCATTGGAAAGCAGCCAAATGGGTTATGAGGTATTTGCAGAGAACAAAAGATCACATGCTCACATATAAGAGATCGGATTAGTTGGAGATCATAGGGTATTCCGACTCTGATTATGCTGGATGCCATGGCAGCAAAGTTTGTAGCATGCTATGAGGCATCCAACCATGGGATATGGCTGCGAAATTTTGTCACTGGGCTGCCATTATGGAGGGTATTGAAAGACCACTCAAACTATATGTTACCTGAAAATCGTTATCGAGATAGAATTCCAAATAACAACTTTAAAGGGACCAAGATCAAGATTAACCTTGGTCGGAGGGGTATCAAGTAGTTCGATACCGACTAAATCCCTATCAAAGCCGGAGCTAAATAATGATGTATATCAAACTGATCAATCAATAAGTTTTATTGGATAGTCTCTTTTCCTTACAATACATGAACTAATTTCTGATTTGGATTACAATGGAGTACGGGTCATAATCCCGGCGATGGAGATGATGATGGTGGAAGAATTGTGCCTGTCGATAAGTGGTATCTCGGGTCCTCCTTTTCCTGAAGAAACTGTTTGTATATATATGTGTCTTCCTTGCCATGCACTCCTAAAATCTCGGTTTAGGGTTTGGCTAATGCAGTATCGTCTTCTTTCTAGGAGATAATCTCGGAGCTTTACTTGTAGAATCTAGTCTTTCCTTCCTAGAAGGAGTCAATTTCGTGATCAAATTGTTACCTTCCTAGTAGGATTCTTAGTATATCGACCTGCTCAAAATAGGACTCTCTGGCGAGAAAGTGTACTTCTCCTCTGTACGGCAGCGTTTTAATGAGTCTTTTATGGAGTTTTTAGTTTCTGATACGAGAATCTTGCTGCCCGGTATCTACCTGCTTGTCGGGCTAGTTATACTAGAAAGTGCGAGCCAGTAGGCATCCAACTGATGGAGTTGGGGAATATCTGGCTAGTATTATAGTGGGATGCTCAATGGAACTCCGTGTCGGGGTACTGCAGGGTTTATGAGAGACCAGGGTGTGACGGGTTTGGACCTCGCTGCAGGTTAGGATGCAGGTTGGGTGGATCCCGCTGAAGGAGGTTCATATTTGGGCCAGTCAGGCTCCACTCTGTCGAGGTAACCGAATTGTGTCCGCACCTGCTTCTTGTGTTAAGGTGGAAAATTCTTCCTTGGTCCCTCGCCAATTTTGGCGGTTAACAGAAGTCCCCCCTGACTTGGACACTGATATTTTGTCGGGGTCGGGGTCGGAGTCAGGATCTTTTCGTTTACTTGAAGGATTTTCCACTTTATCCCCTTACTTCCTTGTCTGACTAAGTTTCCACCTAGAAGGGGGAAATCTTTATTCCGTACGTTATAATTTGATTGCGTGTCGACTGTTGATTGGGTTCCCCTTTTCAAAAAGAGCCGTTTTGGCGCGATTAATGCAAAAAAACACCTCAATCCATCCCCCCGGTCACCGTTTTCGGTTTCCGAGTAAGTAACCGTCACTCCCCCTCTATAAATAGACCGGCTCCACTGGTGATTACTTACTTACTTTCGAGCTTTCAAAATCGCGATTGAAAACAAGAACCTTCTCCTTTCCAACTTCCAGAATTTCTTCTTTTCTTCTTTTTCTTCAATGGCTTCTACTTCCCAACTTCCATCTTCTCAAGAAAATGTTGCCGAACAAAACCCCTCTATAGCGGCGAACCCTATTCATCCTGACCCTGCCTCTCCTCCCCAGTCTGATAGTATCGACGCTCTCTTCAATATGGAGGCGGCCGACGTGGTGGTAGATTCCCCGTCCCTGGAGAGGAAGAAACGGGGTAGAGAGGGTAACGGTGCTACTGTCGATACCCCGTTAGCTCAACGCCGTCGCTCCGCTTGAAACCCGCAAGTTGGGTTGGGTTTTCGCAATCGACCCGAAGACCCGGTCTTGATCGGTGGTGAAGTGGGCGCCACTAAGTCTGATAATGGTGATGGAGGTAACGACTAGAGGGTTTCTCTAGTCGATGTCCAGGCCGGCTCCTTCGCCCTTTTTCATGATGGGAGGATAGTCCCCGACTCCGTCTACACTGTGGACACTCTAGCTAAGCTAAGGGAGGAGTATAAAATCCCAGATAACATCATTCTCTCCCTTCCTCATCAGGGTTATGACGTATACACCCCGCCTCAAGATCGCCTATTGATTCACAATGCGGCCTTCGAATGTGGTGTCCGTCTACCATTACATCCTTCGCTCCGCCATGCTCTTGTCGCGCTGGAGCTAGCCCCCTTACAGATTTCGCCGGGGTTCTGGAAACACCTGACGGGGTTCCTAGTGTCTGGAAGGAGCAGTGCGAGAAGGATCGCATCGAACGAGAGCCGGGATTAGATGAACTCCGCTACCTCTTCAACATCACCAGTATGGTGCCTCGGGGTCAGTTTTACCTTAGGGCGAGCAACGACATGAGGTTCATCGTCCCAGGAGCAAACGTGAAGTATGCCGCGCCCTGGAAGGAAGAATGGCTAGTGGTGGAGGGCGAGTGGGGGCGCACTGCCTTTATTGGGGGATATGAATACCCCGTCCCTACTCAGTTCACAGTGCGGGATAAATGGGCGAAGGGGGTGCTCGCTCCTGAATCCCGGGAAATCCTTGCGAGGATCATGAAGAGGGGGTATACTAATATGCAATATCCCACTCTTGATCCCTTCGAAGGAGGCCGATTGGAGCGGTACTTGAGGATATCCCTTGCTCTCCCTGGTGAGTTAATTGTATCTTGCTCTCTTGCTTTCCTGTGCATATATTTTCCTTCTTCTGCTTTCATTGATCATTTTCTTTTCTCGTAGTATCGGCTACCCCGATGGTAGCGGGATCTCCTTCTTCTATTGTGGAAGGGGAGATGACTCTGCCAGCTCTTCCCTCCCCTGTTCCTTCTCCTACCCCTGCTGCCAAGACCGCATCGGGGTCCATCCGAGTGGGAACCGACCCCAACCCTCTTCCTAATCCCTCAAAAACGCCTGCTCTTGCTCCAGCGAGGTCTAAGGCCAAGACTCCCCTTCCCTCTACTCCTCCATCGTGTTCAAAGATTTCGGCGATGTTGGCCAGGGCAGCTAAAGCCCGAGGTTCTAGGAGGTCGGCACAGAAGAAGGCTCCCCCTACAACAAAGACTTCCCCTGCTCCTCCTCCTACTACAACTTTTCCTAAGGACCCCGCGTGCATCCTGGTGGAGGAAGCAGCTGTACACACCCCTGCCCCTGCTGCTGTTGTTGCTTCTGGATCGGGGTCAATGGGTACTACCTTTGACGAGGTGGTATCCCGTTTCGCGGACTCATGCCCTGGTGGAAGTTTGGTGGATATGGCCCAGCTTCCTACTGACATTTTGGTCACCAAGGGGGCATCGGTTCTGGCCGAGGTGAACTTCTACTTCCTTCCCGCTATTTCTTTTTCTTCCTCTGGCCTAAGACTAACTTTCTTCCTTCTTGCAGGGCTTCAAGTTTGCCATGGCCATGGCCATGGAAAGGCAGCTACTGACTTTGAGGGAGGCTTACATCGGCCTTCAAGCGAAACTGGAGGATAGCCAGCAGGAGCTGGTCCAGACCCGACAGAGCTTGGCTCCTCTGCTACATGAAGCCAAAAATGCTGAAGAAGGGAGGCAGGAGGCCTTGGTGGCTCTTAGGCGTGCTGAACGCAGCCTGGACACCGAGACAGTCAGGTCTATTCACCGCTGGGAGGAGAGGGAGTGCGTAAAATGAGAGAAGCAGCTGCTACAGAGCGAGAATCAACTCCTTCGGGAGACTATAGCAGGCTTGGAGGCTCAGCAAGGGTCTTCATTTTGAGGATGGTTATTTTACAGCCTGTTACGAGGTGGCTACAGCTTTGCCTCCTCCCTTCGACCTCGAGGCAGCTTTGAACTGGGATCGGGAGCAAATTATGGCAAAGGCTGCCCAGTTAGTAGGAGGGGATCAAGAGGCAGAGGCCCCTCCACAGGAAGTGGCCCATCCGGGTCACGAAGCTGACGTGGCTGCTGAAGTCCAACATGATGGCACGGTGGGAGCTGATCTAGATCCTCCTGCTATTGAAGAACAAAGAGTGGATCCCGAGTCCGCTTCTGGAGCGGTCCTTGTGGAAGAGGATGAAGGGCCAGCTAGATCCGAGGTCCCGGTGGTTGAGGGGATTTAGACTGGGTCTTCTGTTGTGGAGGAGGTTGTCCAAACTGATGCAGCTGCTGAGCTTATGGGGGAAGGGGCAGTTGACCAAGGTGAGCATCCAGATGGGGAAAAAGAAGACTAGCCTGGCCTCCTTCTTTTTTTTTCTTTTTTTTTTAATAATTTTTTGTAGCCCGATTTGGGAACTGGGCACCCCATTTTATAAGTATAACTTGTAGCCCGGATGGGGATTGGGCACCCTTACTGTTAATATAACTGTTTTTCATTACTTGCTTCGTACTTTGTGTTCTTGCTTTTGTACTCAGGAACTTTTCATAGCATATTTCCATAGCATATTTCCATAGCATATAATTTTGTTGATACCTGGAACCCCGATGAGTAATAAGGACGATGACTGGACCCCGATAGGTAGTAAAGATGAAACACATGATGCTTATATCTCGTAATCGTAAGAATCAACGGGGTCAGATCACATCTCCCTTTAATCGAACTCCCAACAGTATAAAATGCAAAGTAATCAGTCGATGACATCCGCTACTTACGAACAATTTGACTTGCTGACGGTAAACTTCTGAGTTTTTTCCTGACTATTGGCCCTCTATCGGGGTTGTAAGTGGGGAAATAAAGGGCAAAGCATCTCAATAAGTAACCTTGATGTTAGTGTTGATCTGTCCTGGTAGGCAACTAAGGCCACTTTAGCACCAGGCTTCTTGGAGGAAGGTATTCCTCGACCAAGGCAGCAGGAGCGCCTTTAGGCTATTTCCTGGTCTTGAGGCGAAATAAGAAACCAGGTACCCTGAGGCAGCCCGAGTCTTACTGTAAACTGTCCTGGTAGGCAACTAAGGCCATTTTAGCACCAGACTTCTTGGAGGAGGGTATTCCCTGACCAAGGCAGCAGTAGCGCCTTTAGGCTATTTCCTGGTCGTGAGGCGAAGTAAGAAACCAAGTACCCTGAAGCAGCCCGATTCTTACTGTAATCTGTCCTGGTAGGCAACTAAGACCACTTTAGCACCAGGCTTCTTGGAGGAGGGTATTCCCCAACCAAGGCAGCAGGAGCGCCTTTAGGCTATTTCCTGGTCTTGAGGCGAAGTAAGAAACCAAGTACCCTGAGGCAGCCCGATTCTTACTGTAATCTGTCCTGGTAGGCAACTAAGGCCACTTTAGCACCAGGCTTCTTGGAGGAGGGTATTCCCCGACCAAGGCAGCAGGAGCGCATTTAGTCTATTTCCTGGTCTTGAGGCGCTTTAGTAATGGAGATCCTCTTGGTGGGTTGGTCCCGGCCCAAGGTATCAGGAACGCTATGCAACTTTCTGAGTCTCAAGGCGCTTTAGCAATGGTGAATTAAGTATATTTAGGGAGAGGCGTTGAAGAATCTAGTAGGAGACATCATGCAATGGACACAAGAGAGTCAAATAGGAGAAAGAACTGCTTTATTGAATTTCCTCAACGGTACAAACATGAAATCAGGGTGTTAGATTCCCCTTGACACGAACAAGATTTCTAGGGGTAGAATTTTCGGAGATGATCAGCATTCCATGTGTGGTCTACTGGGTATCCCTCCATGTCTACCAGCTTGTAAGTACCACCCCGGAGTGATGTCTTAACCAGATATGGCCCTTCCCAGTTTGGGGCTAGTACTCCATCGGACCTTCTTCGTGTGTTCTGGGTCACCTTTCTGAGAACCAAGTCTCCTTCCTTGAAGCTTCGGACCTTCACCTTCTTGTTGAAATGTCGGGCTATCTTGCTCTGGTATATTGCCACCTTCTCCGCCACCCGGCTTTGCTTTTCCTCCAGTAAGTCTAGGCTAGCTCTCAACTTAGCCTCGTTATCTTTCGATTCATAATTTTGGACCCGGAAAGAAATGAGCTTATGCTCGATAGGCAAGACTGCTTCCGCCCCGAATACTAGGGAATAGGGGGTCTCCCCTGTGGCTGTCCGCCTAGTTGTTCTGTAGGCCCATAGTACATGAGGTAACTCTGCCACCCATAATCCTTTCTTCTGTTGGAGCTTTTTCTTCAGGAGCTTCTTGATGGTCTTGTTAGTAGCTTCAACCAACTCATTGGTTTGAGGATGAGCAACCGAAGCAAAACGGAGATTGATCTTCCAGTCTTCACAGAATTACCTGAAGTTGGCATTGTCGAACTGCTTTCCCAAATCAGTTATGATGGCCATCGGGGTGCCAAATCGGTAGACAATGTGCTCCTTGACAAAGTTTGTAGTCTTTTCTTCAGTTATCCGAGTAAGAGCCTTGGCTTCTACCCACCGAGTAAAGTAATCTATCGCCACTACTGCATGCTTGGCTTGGCCGGGTGCAGTGGGAAGTGGCCCGATCAGGTCTAGTCCCCAGATGGCAAAGGAGTAGGGAGTACTGATCGAAGAGAGCCTCTCTGGTGGGAGATGATGGAGGTTTGCTGTTTTTTGACAAGCCTCGCAGGATCGTGCGAACTGTTTTGCATCCTGGTGTATAGTCGGCCAATAGTAACCCATCCTGATTACTTGGTAAGCCAAAGTTTCTCCTGACACGTGGTTGCCACAGTCCCCCGAGTAAACCTCGTTGAGCGCCCAGCGCTCGTCATCGGGATGGAGACATCTAAGTAGGGGAAGAGACTTCCCTTTGCGGTATAGGTATCCTTCTACCAAACAGTACCGGGTCGCTGTCCTCTTGAGCCGGCGGGCCTGATCCTGGTCTACAGGGAGAATGCCACTTTGGAGATAGTCTGCTATTGGATCCATCCAACACGGGAGGCGGTTCACAGGAAGGACTTCTACCTCTTTAGCTATGCTGGAGGAAGAAATCACTTGGAGGGGTACCCCTTTTGGTAACGCATGTCACTCTCCAGTGGCAATCTTAGCTAGAACATCAGCGCGGTGATTCTTCTCCCTGGGTACTTGCTCTATTCTTACCCCCATGAATTTTTTCATAATCTCCTGGACTTTAGCTAGATAGGCCACCATGTTATCACCCTTTGCTTGGTACAACCCTGTTACCTGGTTGACCACTAATTGAGAATCACTCTTAATCTGAAGGTACTCGGCCTCCAGAGCTCCAGCTACTCTCATTCCTGCTAACAGAGCTTCATACTCCGCTTCGTTGTTGGTGGCTCTGAATTCAAACCTGAAACAATGACTTACCTCGACTCCGGCGGGGTCGATAAGGACGATCCCAGCTCCGCATCCTGCCTGGTTCAAAGCTCCATCCGTGTAAAGTATCCATACCTTACTGTTTTCAGGCCATCCCAGAGGGGTTTGACTCGGGTCGGGGTCTACTGACTCACCCGGGTCTAAGATCGGGCTAAATTCTACTATGAAATCCGCCAGGGCTTGAGCTTTAATCGTAGTTCTTGCTCTGTATTTGATGTCGAACTGTGTGAGTTCAAGGGCCCACAGGACCAGTCTGCCTGACACATCTGGCCTCTGGAGGAATTGTCTCAATGGCTGATCTGTGACCACCGCGATGGTGTGAGCTTGAAAATAAGGCCGGAGCTTTCTGGATGTGGTCACCAAAGCGTAGGCGAGCTTCTCCAGTAAGGTATTATTCTTCTCGGACTTCGTAAAAGCCCGGCTTACATAATAGATCGGCCTTTGCACTCCATCACTGCATTCCTTTACTAAGGCTCCACTAGTAGCTACTTCGGAGACTGCTAGGTAGAGTAAGAGCTCCTCACCTAGGATCGGTTTTACCAATAGCGGCGGGCTTGACAGGTATCCCTTTAGAGCTTGAAAAGCCTGCTCGCTCTGCTCATCCCACTTCATCTTTTTCCCCTGCTTGATGACTTTGAAAAAGGGGAGACATTTGTCTGTGGAGCGGGATATGAACCGGTTCAAGGCCGCTATCCGCCCAGTTAATCCTTGTGCCTACTTGAGGTTTGTAGGAGACTCGAGATCCAAAATGGCTTTGATCTTCTCTGGATTTGCCTCAATTCCCCTTTCATGCACCATGAATCCCAAGAATTTGCCTGCTGCCACCCCAAATGCGCACTTAGCGGGGTTCAACCTCATTTGGTTCTGCCTTATTACCTGGAAGGTTTGACGTAAGTCCCCTGCATGCTGTCTCGCTTTTAGAGATTTAGTGATCATGTCATCTACGTACACCTCCATGGACTTCCCTATCTGTTCTTTGAATAGTTTGTTCACCATACGCTAATAGGTGGCACCTGTATTTTTAAGTCCGAAAGGCATTACCTTATAACAGTAGAGGCCTTGCCCGGTGATGAAGCTGGTTTTGTCTTGGTCTGACGGATGCATCATGATCTGATTGTACCCTGAGAAAGCATCCATAAAGCTCAGGAGCTTATTTCCCGCAGTGGAATCAATAAGCTGGTCTCTTTTAGGCAGGGGGAAGCTATCTTTGGGGCAGGCCCGATTGAGATCAGTGTAATCCACACACATTCGCCACTTCTCGTTAGACTTAGTTACCATAACCACATTGGCGATCCAGTCGGGGTACCGGGATTCCCTGATGAACCCGGCCTTTAGGAGCTTGTCAACCTCTTCCTGAACCGCGGCATTGCATTCAGCATTGAAGTGCCTTCTCTTTTGTTTTATCGGTTTGAAGGTTGCATCCACTGCCAACCTATGGGTCGCCAGACTGAGTGGAATGCCGGGTATATCCTCATGGCTCCAAGCAAAGATGTCATTATATTCCCTGAGTAGCTCTATCAAATC
Organism: Acer campestre; assembly: GCA_954870605.1. Lineage (NCBI taxonomy): Eukaryota > Viridiplantae > Streptophyta > Magnoliopsida > Sapindales > Sapindaceae > Acer > Acer campestre. Next base: position 28,079,743 of record OX940803.1, on the reverse strand, counting down.
CTCCTTCACTGCCGGGTCCAGACCTTCTCCCACTTTTACTGTCTTTGTCGGATCTTCGCACCGGATCTGAATCTCCTCTAGCTGCTCTGATGGATACCCGCTGCTCCAACCACGCTCTTCTTCTTCTGATTCCTCCACGACTATGTCTGGTATCTCATCTTCCTCTAAGACATGATCATCCCGCTCTGCCGTGACATGATCATCCCGCTCTGCCGTTCTCGGACCCGGGTAGCTGGCCACCGATGCGCATTGCTTGGCCAACGCAGCGGGGTTGGTTGACACCGCATAGCAGTTGCGGGCTGCCTACTGGTCTCCCCTTACCTCTCCTACTCCTGATCCTACTGGAAACTTCAACACGTTGTGGTAGATAGACAGCACTCCCCTAATCCCTGATAGGAAAGGCCTTCCCAAGATTGCATTGTATGCCGACGGGGTGTCCACTACAATAAACTCCGTCATTATGTTCTGTTGAAGAGGAGCCTCCCCCACTATCACTGGTAGTATCTTTGTTCCCATCGGCATTACGGAGTCCCCTGTGAATCCGTATAGTAGAGAGGTACAGCTGTTGAAGCAAGAATTCTTCAAGTTGAGCTGCTCATGTGCTCCTTTGAACAAAATATCCACGCTGCTTCCCGTATCGATCAAGACGCGGTGCATTAAGCAGTTAGCGATCTGTACTGTTATGACCATGGGATCATCATGCGGCTGCACCGTATTGTAAACATCCTCCTCCGTGAAGATGATTTTGGTGGAACGGGATAAGTCTCGGGGTCCTCCATTGACCTTTAGCAACTCATGTTCAACATTGAGTCTAGGAATCTTCCTTGCGTGGTTCTTTCTCGAATTGTTGGAGGTTCCTGCTAGAGTGGGGCCTCCACTGATTGTGTGGATCACTTGGATCTGCTGCATTAAATCCTTCTCTCCCTCTCTCCTTCTTTCTGCTGCTTCCTGTATCCCACTTTGAACCTGCTTTCCTTCTTTGATGCTGTCTCGTACCTGTTGTAGGAATTCAGTCAGAAGTCCTCCTCTAACCAGTGCTTCTATCTGATTGCGGAGACTGTAGCATTCTGAAGTGTTATGTCCCACATCTTCATGGAAGTCGCAATATTTATATTGGTTCCTCCTGTCCACAAGGATCTTCATAGGGACCGACTTTCTGAGTAGGCCCTTATCCCGAATAGCGAGATAGATAGTTTCCCGTGAAGCATTTAGGGGGGTGTAGTGGTTATACCCATCTTCCTCTCTTGCTATTCTGGATACCTCCTTCATGGGAGGTTCTCTGGGAGGGGATCTCCTTACTGGGTATCTATCCTGGTACGGAGGAATTGGAGGCGGCCTGTAAGTAGACCGATTTGGGGGCAAATTCTGAAATTTCCTAGTTGGTGCAGGCTTCGGAGCCTCCTTCTTTGGGCGCGGCGCAGCGCTAATCGGGCTTCATCGTGTTCAATTTTGATCCGGAGTTGTTCCTCGATATCCACCTGTTCCAGAGCCCGATTATAGGCTTCCTGGTATGTCTCAGGAGGATGCTTGGCAAAAGACCGGAATAACCTGCCTGCCCACAAATTCCTCCGGAAATTGGCTAAAGTTTCCTTCTCGTTGAACACTCCCATCTGGACGACCTCTTTGTGGAATTTCTCCACGTAGGATCTCAGAGTTTCACCCCGCTCTTGAACTACATACTGCAGCAGGATAGGATCCTTGGGACGGAGTTTGATTCCCTGAAACTGTGCACATAAAGCTTTGGTAAGTTTGGAGAAAGAATCAACACTACCTGGTGGTAATTTTCTGAACCATGTCTTGGCACAGTCTGTCAGGGTTGAGGGGAACATCCTGCACATGGCAGTCCTGGTTGCACTCTGAACTTCCATCTGGTGGACGAAGCTTTCTAGGTGGCTGACAGGATCCTCGGTTCCAGAATACTTTTCTGAAGGCATCCTGAATTTGGGAGGCAATCCTGCTTCTCTCACCCTTTTGGAAAATGGTGCGTTCATCTCTTCCAAGGGGTTTTTCTGACTCCCTTGATGCTTTCCCTTCTTCAACTGCTCCAACTCCTTTGCCATTTTCATCATCTGATCCTCCAGGCGTTGAGACTTTTTGGTTCCAGACCGGGCTGCTGAAATTTCCTCATCTGATGAATCTGAATCCAGGATGACCTCCTTTCGCTTAGCTCTTTAACGCTTTTCTCTGGTACTCTTTCGGGATTTGGCGCTTCCCTTTGAATCAGGATGCGGATCCCTCTCCTTGGCTCTTGGTTTTGGTGGAGACTGGACCTTCCTTGGAGGAACCTCGATTGCGGACTTCACTAGCCTGGGTCTGAGCTCTGCCTGTCGGACTAAGAGGGGTGGGCCTAATCGGTCAAAAACAGGTGCCCTGGCACTCGGGCCAGCATCCCCTGGGATCCCGGTGTCTTCAAAGGGAATCCCCTGGGCTATCATCCGGAGTCGGATTGCTTCTACGTAGGCTGCAGCGTGCTGTTCTAAGACATCCCGATTGGCTTCCTCCCTAACGGGGTCTTGAGGAACTAGGCCTTCAACTGGTGGGGGTACCGGCGGAGGATTCTCGTTCCTAGCGCCTTTACCCCGCCTCTGGGCTCTTTCAGTGGAAGCAAGGGACTGAAGTCCTGATGGCTTCGGGTGACCCTAAGAGGATCGGAGTCTCATTCTGGATATTTTTCAGATGGAAGAAAATCGTTTTTTGAATGATGGTTGGGATAATGGATTTCCCACAGACGGCGCCAAAAGTGTTACCTGAAAATCGTTATCGAAATAGAATTCCAAATAACAACTTTAAAGGGACCAAGATCAAAATTAACCTTGGTCGGAGGGGTATCAAGTAGTTCGATACCAACTAAATCCCTATCAAAGCCGGAGCTAAATAATGATGTATATCAAACTGATCAATCAATAAGTTTTATTGGATAGTCTCTTTTCCTTACAATACATGAACTAATTTCTGATTTGGATTACAATGGAGTACGGATCATAATCCCGGCGATGGAGATGATGATGGTGGAAGAATTGTGCCTGTCGATAAGTGGTATCTCGGGTCCTCCTTTTCCTGAAGAAACTGTTTGTATATATATGTGTCTTCCTTGCCATGCACTCCTAAAATCTCGGTTTAGGGTTTGGCTAATGCAGTATCGTCTTCTTTCTAGGAGATAATCTCGGAGCTTTACTTGTAGAATCTAGTCTTTCCTTCCTAGAAGGAGTCAATTTCATGATCAAATTGTTACCTTCCTAGTAGGATTCTTAGTATATCGACCTGCTCAAAATAGGACTCTCTGGCGGGAAAGTGTACTTCTCCTCTGTACGGCAGCGTTTTAATGAGTCTTTTATGGAGTTTTTAGTTTCTGATACGAGAATCTTGCTGCCCGGTATCTACCTGCTTGTCGGGCTAGTTATACTAGAAAGTGCGAGCCAGTAGGCATCCAACTGATGGAGTTGGGGAATATCTGGCTAGTATTATAGTGGGATGCTCAATGGAACTCCGTGTCGGGGTACTGCAGGGTTTATGAGAGACCAGGGTGTGACGGGTTTGGACCTCGCTGCAGGTTAGGATGCAGGCTGGGTGGATCCCGCTGAAGGAGGTTCATATTTGGGCCAGTCGGACTCCACTCTGCCGAGGTAACCGAATTGTGTCCGCACCTGCTTCTTGTGTTAAGGTGGAAAATTCTTCCTTGGTCCCTCGCCAATTTTGGCGGTTAACACTATATTATGACAATAAGTCAGCAGTGCTATATTCCAACAACAACAGGAGCTTATCTAGGTCAAAGCATATTGATATTAAGTTCCTAGTTGTGAAAGAAAGAGTGCAAAGTGAACAAATATCCATAGAGCACATTAGGACAAACTTCATGATAGCAGATTCACTTACAAAGGGATTACCACCCAAGGTCTTTCATGAGCACACTGCTCATATGGGTGTTATTTTGTTTGAGGATACCATATTATAGTGGGAGTTTGTATTATATTTTGTATTTTATTGCTTTATGTTTGGTTTTGGACATTCTTATGCATTTATATATTTGGATATTTTTCTGATCAGAAATAAAGTATTCAGTTTATTTCACTCTGTTGCATTGTGTTAAATATTGATCTCACTTAAGAATAAAGTAGGACCAGTTGGAAATAGACATGTACAGATCACATTGCATGTAATTTCCATGCTATGCATCCATGATTGGTCTATGTCATTTGGTTATGTTGTTGTATGTGACCATTGATGGGTTTAGTCATGCTAAATGTGACGAAAACCGCTTTGATCCTATAACGGCATAATCAATGGATGAGACTGTTCTGATATACCCTAAAATTATGATAGCAAAATTTTGGAGCTCATAAAGTCATACACATTTGTATAGTTACATATGTGGCCCAGTGGGAGATTGTTGGAAAATTCCAACATGTGGGGCCACACATGTAAATATCAAATGTATTGTGCTATCTTTGATTAAGCCTAAATTGAAGTGATCTAATTAAGATTTAAAGTTTTAAGGCTTAAGGGTGTAATTGTCATGGAATTAATGTGTAGATACCAGAGTGCTATATCTAATTTGATGAGGGGCCAAATTAGAAATAGCAAACCTTATATAATATATTAGGGTTATGGTCCCCAAATTACACGATACTTTTTCTTGTCTGCACCCCATCACAGAACAAGAGAGAACAATTTAGGGTTCATAAAGGTCGTGATAATTTGGAAGATCACAACCCGTTCACCAACTTCCGGCAATGGATTCAGATACGCTTCCGCTTTCATCTTCTCTTGAATTGACATGGGTTAATAATATGTGTTTAGGGTTTGATTAATCATGATATTAGAAACATGTTTAGGTTGAGATTCGGATTAATTATGTGCCTATGCATGTTGATTTTGTGTTAATCGAATTACTTACAGAGCAGCCAATGAAGTAGCATTAGTCAAAATACGCCAACACTGATTCGCAAGTAGAGCTTTATTAAACCTTTGTAAATCTTTAAAACCTAAACCCCCTTTATATTTAGGTCCACATAACCGGGACCAATTACACCAATGCATTTTCCTATTGGCACCATTACTTCCCCACCAAAATCTTGCACAAAGCCAATAAATATCATCTAGGAGCCCCTTAGGTAATTGAAATAAATTCATCGAATACATGGGAATAGCTTGAATAACGGCTTTGATCAAAACTTCCTTTCCTACCGCTGAAAGGAATTTGTCTCTCCATCCCTTAATTTTGTCCCAAATCATACTCACAATACTAGAAAAAATCTCCTTTTTTTTCTCCCAGTGAAACAAGGTAAACCGAGATAAGATTCATGACAATTAACCACCTTAATACCCAAAACTGCAGCCAAATTAGAACAATCTTGTGCTTCCAAAGAAGGGCTAAAACAAACAGCTGATTTATCATAATTAATAACTTGACCCGAAGCTCTAGCATATAAATCTAATCTATTCTTAATCAACCCACAATTAGTAACAGTTGCCTTAGCAAAAATCAGACTGTCATCCGCAAACAAAAGGTGCGAAATCATAGGACCATTCCTACTACATTTGAATCCCTAAATAGCACCACTAATCACTACCAAATTAAACAGATTAGAGAGACCTTCTGCACACAAAATAAAAAAAAAGGAGGAGAGGGGAGCTCCTTGCCGCAGCCCTCTCGTTGGCTTGATTAACCCACTGATTCTACCATTAATCACAAAAGAAAAGGAAACGGAAGGAATACAATGCATTACAAGTTTAATCCATTTTTCTGAAAATCCTAAAGAACGCATCATACTCTCAACAAAAATCCACTCCACTCTATCATAAGCCCTCGATATCTAACTGAATCGCCATAGAGCCTTTTTTCCTCTTCCTCCGTTTAATCCTATGAAGACACTCAAAGCCTACTATAATATTATCAGATATCATCCTGCCTAGAATAAATGCTCCTTGTGTCTCCGAAATAACCTCTCCAAGAACATAGCGAAACCGGTTAGCAATAACTTTTGCAATAATCCTATAAATTACATTACATAAACTAATTAGCTTGAAATCCGTTACTCTAATCATATAATTAAGTGGTTTACTATTATTAACCTGAATCGGTGTTTTCATTGTTTTTACTAAACAATCCATTGAAGAGATAAAATTACCCGTACTTTTTCTATTTAATTTTATTTTTTAAAACTAATTTTGTTTAAAACAATGGCATAGTAAGATATTTTTTTGGTTGGCAAAAGAACCACCCTTTTCTTACATTAATAATGCTTGAATTTTTGTGTCAAAAAAAAAAAATAATGCTTGAATTTGATACCCAATTTAAATCAACAAAAATTAAGTAAAATGATTTTGGGTTATATTCTTTCATATATATTGCCAATAATTTAATATATTATATTCCTTTAGTCATTAGAAAAGAACTGCACGTATCATTCCAAAATCTTCTATTTTTTTTTTTTTTTTGGTAATATTTTTTAAAAATATTTCATCAACTTAATTGGAAACTAATGAATATTAAAGTCATTAAATTGTTATAAATCTTTTATAGCCACATACCCAAGTTTATATATATAATTTTATATTTTATTTCTTAATTATTGCTAACTTTAAGAGATTCGTTTAATAATATTCTCAAATCCAGTTTATAATATTTTCATAAATTTAAAAATAGATATAAATACTTCATAGTAATATAAAAGCTAGAACTTTTTGTTTTCTAAAATAAAAAGGGTTATCTTTTTCAAAAACTATTGACTAAACTTTGTTTTTTCTCTGTTTTTAAAGAAAATTTTAGATTTCTTTTATTCAGAGAGGGAAAATTATTAACTGATCTCTTATATTTTTCTCTCTCCCTTTTTTTTTTTTTTAAAAAAAAAATTATCTTATCTCCCATATGGCATCTAAAAGTGTTTAATAATTTAATTTTATATTTCAGGTATACTTTTTAAAAATTCAAAAGTATATTAAATTTTTGTTTAAAAACCAATATAGGAAACATCTTTTATTAGGTTTATTTTGAGTATATTACCATATACACATTTACTTTTGAATACAAATTGGTGTTTTATAAACCGTAGAATTATTGTAATATTTTTTTATTTTATTTTTAAAGTAAATAATAGTTGTTGAACAATATGAGATTGATCCAGTAGTATACACCTCACATATATGTCAAGAGGTCATAGGTTTGAGTTTTCCTCTTAAAAAAACTTAAATTTATGTAACACTAATGCTGGACAACCCAAAAAAATTAGCCCAAAAACCGGTCCAAATGACGTGACAAGTGGTTTTTTCATTAAAAATATCATCTCATGATTTGTGTGATAATGAAACTCACTTGCGGGTTAATTATTTGGCTTGTAAGAGCATCTTCAAAAGACTCTTCTATTTTCACTCTTCAAATGTTTATTTGCTTACCTATGTGGCAATTTGAGGAGTGAAAAAAGAGAAGCTCCTCCAAAATACTATTCAATTAGAAATAGGTTTATATTATTTTAATGAAAGCACTCAAATTCCTCCCCCAACAAATCTAGTTACCCTTCATTTTTATTTTTTTTCAAGTTAGATATAATAATATGTTATTATTAAATATTCAATATTAGTCTCATTTTAAAGATCTAAATGAGACCTTTTTAATGATATAATTTTTATGATGTTAAAATTTAGAAATTAAAACTTATTATATATAAATTGAATTTAATTAAAAAGATAAAAAGATATAGATGTCAAATCATATATATATATATAATAATAGAGTTTCACAGTGCCACGTGTCACCGTATGAGAGCTTTGGAATTAAATGTAATCAATCAAATATGATTGTTCCTAATATCTTAAATTATCAAAAAAAATTTCCTTTCTTCAAAATATAAAAGAAAGAAATAAATGCTACAATTAAATCAATTTAGTAAATATAATAATAATAATAATAATAATAATAATAATAATAATAATAATAACTTTTAAATGTAATCAATCAAATATGATTGCTCTTAATATCTCCTATTATTAAATGTTTTTTTTGATTTATTGTGCGGTGGGAAGTCCCAAATTCAACTTAATTAATTTTGACTCTTATGATTCCACTTCCTGTTCATTAATTAAACTTTTATTAGTAGTAGTTACTATTATTGATTTTCATTATCTCATTGAAGAGAAAAACGTTTTAACTTTCCAATGCTAACCTTTGAGTTTTCAATACACATGTTTTCATTGATAGCTTATTGGGCATATATTATATATAAAGAAGCATTTGCATTCAAAATTATACAAAACTACAGGTAGTGTAATGGATTGAAAATAATCCAAATTAGGCATCAGTTTTTTTCCCATCCAAGGTGATGATGCTCTCCGCGCTGACAACATTCTCCTCTCCGTCATGCCGACGATGCTCTCCTATCAATAGTGCTCTCCTCTCCTCTCCTGTACACCAAGACCACTGCCCATGTCGACGTCATTCTCCCTGTTGGTATATCTACTTTGCACCAGAATTTGTCTTCCACCGTTCCACAATTTATAGTTTATAGTTTTTAAATTCTTCGATTTTTTGCATATATTTTATGGTTTGTGTGATGGGTAGTTGATGATTGTTTGGTTGGTTTGTATTTTATTATTCATATGCTTTGTTTTTTTTTTCCTAGAAAAATAGAAAGGAGATTGAGATCCTATGTTATTTAGATATAGATCGATTACGTATTGGTAACCTCAAATTGATTCAAAATTCAAATCAAATGATACTAATATATTTATTTCATCTCTTTTTGGTTTGCTTTGTTTTATTTTTTACTGTTTGAATGTTTTCTTGCTGTCTATTGCCTTTCTTGAATGTCTTTTAATTTTATTTTAAGTTTTAATTTTTAATTAACCTATGTAATAAATTAAATAATCCTTAAGGAATCTGTTCATCTAAACTAGAATAATGGTGATAGAAATGAAGAGTCTCCTTAATGGATTATTATAGACAATAACCATCATTATAATTGATAATGATTTAATTAAAATCAGATTTATTGCTTTAATGAAAGGAAAAACTACATGTTCATTAGGTTTAAACATGTTTGCATAAAAAATTATGGTATAAACAATATAATGTTTTACAAACAATTTTTTATATAAAGCCCGTGCAGCGCTCGGGTTGGAAAACTAGTATTAATAATGATGTGATATAAAAAATAATATAATAATAATTGAAGAGGGAGAAGTTGCTCTTCAATATTGAAAAGAAGCAAAATCTTATTTGAAGAATCTCATTTAAAAAGTCTGTTGGAGCAAAATATTCTAATATGGTTCTTTTAACTTTAACAAATATCTCATTTGAATAGTCTTTTGGAGATGCTATAAAATATTACTCTTTATGTAATAGCCGTAGAAAAAACAGCAGTAAATAACATAAGACATATTCAATGACGTCACCGTAATAATTTCTCATTTGTCGCCAATTATCATTAATCACTATATAAGTAGCACTCCAGCCCAATTGCTTTTCACAGCTTCTATCTTTCTTTGCTTTCAATATCAATAAGTAGCACGTCACCGTCAAAATTTCTCAGGTGTTTCGTTTCTCTCTGCTAATAAATTCCAAGCAGGAAAACAAAACAACAAGACACACATATATACATTTTCTTTTATTTCACATTGGTTCTCGCTCTGTGTTCTATATTTATAATCTCAAAGAGAGTTTAAGATGTTGGAAATGGGGCATTTTTGTAATTTAATAGATGGGTTGAAACCAGCTTTGATGATGGTGGTGGTTCAGGTGGTGTTTGCAGGGGTGAATGTGTTCTATAAACTGGCTGCTAACGATGGGATGAGCTTGCAGGTTATTGTTGCCTACAGATTCATTTTCGCCGCAGCGTTTATGATCCCTCTTGCTCTTGTTCTCGAAAGGTTTGTTTGTTTGTTTTTTCAATTCCAGTTTATGATCTGTGTTCGAGATTTGAATCAAAGACCACTTATATATATAAAACATTTTACAACAGTTTATGATAGCACTTTTTAACCAAAAATTAAGGGGTTTCTATTTTTTCTGGAATTAGTATTTTCATTGTTTTTACCAAACTTTCTACTGAAGAGACAAATTTATCCATGTCCATATTAAACACACTAAGAATTAAACACACAAATTAAATACGTTAGGAATTAAACCGGTAGTATGTTTAATTGATGAAAAGTGTTTTTAATTGAAAAAAACCGGTGTGTTTAATTGAAAAATCATTGAGGGTATTTTAGTCCCATCGGTTGGATTCTTATTTTTGTATTCTCAGTACTACTTCCGGGTTTTGGCATTTTATTAATTAAGAGTTTTCTAATTTTTTTGGAAATTTCTACACTATTTCCACGTTGAAACTTTCCAGAAAATACATAAATATATATTGAAGCTCATACGAAATATAAAAAAGAAAATCACCATAAGGTAACTAGAATTTTCAAAAAACTGAAATGATTTTCATTTATTTTGCAGGAACAGCAGACCAAAGCTGACTTGGACGATCCTTTTCCAAGCTTTTCTTTGTGGGTTATTTGGGTAATTAGTTAGATTCATGCACATATAGTGTTAATTAGTCATTGTAATATCTGTTGAAATTGGTAATTGAAGATTTGCATTAAGAGAAATGAGCAGCATCAAGGTGGACAGTGACGCGTCTATTTGGTGGCATCAAGGTGGACAGTGACGTGTCTATTTGGTGTTGAGCAGCCAGCCAGCTGTATATATATATATATATATAATTTTTGAAATATTATTATAATTAGAGATTGAGGCAAGGGATGGACTTGAACCCACGGCTTCATGGTGTAGTTGTGAAGGGTAATCCATTAGGCTAATCTCATTTTATCTAGGTGTATATATATTTAATAAGAGTAATACCATACTTTCCAAATTTTTTTTTTTCAAAAAACTTCCTAATGATAACATCTTATAAATCATGAGTTTTTTTTTTTTTTTTTTTTTTTTGGAAGGTTAAAACATGAGTTAATGTAGTGAGGGATATGATATTAACAATTCACATGCAACGTCATTTGAAAAATATTTTAGGAAAAAAAAATTAAGAAATCTAGTATTACTCATTTATTTTTTAGAAGGGGGAGGATTCGAATTCACTACCTTATGACGTAGATGTGAGGGGTTTACCACCGGATCAACCTCATCTCGTCCTAACCATACTCATTTAATAATACATGCATGGTGAATTGAGATTCTCTGCTCACCTTGTTTATGTGTTGGTCTTAATAGATTTTGTGATATATATAATTAATGTTTTAAGATTTTTTTCCTGTCCAATTTTAGAAAAAGAAAATCTCTTTTTCTTTTTTCTTTTTAAAAAAAAAAATTCATTATGGTATCTGTAAGACTGTAACAAATTTTAATCAGGAAAAAACAAGGCAGAGAATCTGATTAATAAAAGCTTTACTGTCTTACTTTTATTAAAGCAACCCTTCCTTTTTCCAAATTATAAATTCTCTTCTCCCACTTTCTTTTGGTCACACTACTCTTTGTTTCTTTTTTTTTTTTTTTTTTTTGAACAATACAGAAAAATAAAGCAAGAAAAAGAACTATACTCTTTGTTTCTTTTATTGTCGATATAATAATTCTTTTGTCAATAGTCAATACGATCTTAAGTTTATTATTATTATTTTATAGCTTTACACAGGTGTATGTGTATTGTTATAAAACAAAGATCAAGAAATTATTTAGTTTTATCACGTCCTACATATCTATGTTGGGCCTTCACTTATTTGATGATAGCACAAATTAATCAACTGCCCATATGGAGAAAGGTAAAACTAATTGGGCCAACACAGTAGAATTCGTCTTCAACTGCACGGCCTCCTTATAATAAGTTGTTGTCATTAATATGAAATTACACTGCACAGTAGTATTAATTGATTATTTTTTACTTGTGATTTACTACTTACTATGAATGTGTTATTTAAGAGACTATAGTAACAACAAAATTTTCTTATATTTATTTCTCTTCATAGAAAACTAATGTCATTAATATGAAATTGCAGGGGATCACTGGCTCAAAATTTGTATTTGAAAAGCTTGTCCTTAACATCTGCAACGTTTGCTTCCGCCATTGCTAACCTTATTCCGGCCATTACCTTCATTATGTCCCTTTCTTTTGGGTAATATTACTATTTTATATCATGAAATTGGGATTGTCTGTATTCAATAGCTAAAATTTAATTTTTTTTAAAAAAAATTATCATTTACATTATTTTCATATACGGTGTATCTATAAATATTTGAAGTCAGGAAAGATATCAATATAAAGGACCTGAATCCCATAAAATTACATCTGTGCATGTATCTTTGTAATGTGAGTTTGATATGGTTTTTTGGGTTTACAGATTAGAAAAACTGGGAATACAGACTGCGGCTGGGAAGGTAAAAGTGATAGGAACATTAATGGGAATCGGAGGGGCAATGCTGCTCACTTTCTATAAAGGAGTTGAGATTAACATCTCTTCCACTCATATTGACCTTCTCCACCATGATCACCCGCATTCTGGCCACATGGCATCATCACATGCTTCTTCTACTAAACATCTTCTTGGTCTTTTATTGGCATTGGGCAGTTGCTTCTCTTATGCTTTTTGGTTGATTGTTCAGGTGATTTTTCCCTCCATTACTGTAAATATTAAATAATATTTAAATAATTCATTTTAATAGTCTTATTAAATTTGGTTTAACTTTTTGTTATAGACGAAGATGAGTGAGAGGTACCCATGCCAATATTCAAGCACAGCTTTAATGTGTCTAATGGGATCAATCCAAGCCACTGTTTATGCTCTTTGTATGGAGAAGGACAGAGATCAATGGAAATTAGGGTGGAATATTAGGCTTCTCACTGTAGCATTTTCGGTATGTAAACACTAATAGTAGCATCTTGTTATGATATTGGTGGCCGATTAACTAGCAAAGCCATTACTGTTATTGGTTCCTTTAGTGTAATATTGACGATGATATGCAGGGAATTGGGGCGTCTGGTTTGATGGTGACATTAATATCATGGTGTGTGAGGATGAGGGGACCTCTCTTTGTTTCTGTCTTCAACCCACTTATGCTGGTGGTTGTAGCCTTTTCAGGTTCTTTTCTACTGGACGAGAAGCTACACCTTGGCAGGTATCAATTTGTTTAATTTACTGTCAATGTAATGCAAAGATAAAAGAGATGTTATTTTCATTGACGAATTTAATCGTTACTATCAAATGCAGTATACTTGGATCAATGTTGATCATATGCGGGCTATATGCTGTGTTGTGGGGTAAAGGCAAGGAGATGAAGAAAATAACTCAACTAGTGCCTTCTATACACCCTAAAGAATCTCAATCGATTGAGATTATTATCACTTCTCCTATTGTTCACAATATTTCCAGCAATAACAGCAAAAACAAAAACACCAACGGCGACATCATTAATGAAGAGGATACATATCGATCACCACAGGAAATTGAAGAAAAATAAGAAAGTGATGGTTAAGAAGAGATAAAAGAGTTGGGCGCGACGAGTTTAGTTACGATCCTCTTTTATTTTTTTTTCATTTATTTTATAAGTCAGATAGGTAACTGAGAGCTTTGAGCTCTGTTAACGCCTAACGGAGAGTAGACTGATTTCCATTGATTGTCGTTAAAGGTACAATTGATTAATAAATGTAATATATAACAGTCTAGATGATGAGTTGGATAAGTAACTGTAGTAGAGTTTGTAATTAACAACTATTAGCTAATTACTTGATAAACATAGTGTAGTAAGAAGGCATGCAGAGACACTCGAATAATGTAACTCAGGATTGATTAATTGTGACTTTGAGCAGCCTTAGGCTGTTAAATCTATGTCTTTTTAAACATTTGAGAATGTACCTCACCATTCAAAGTGTACAGATCGATTTGATATCTCGCAAATTATGTTCGAAATTGTGATAACAACGTTATAAGTATATTTAAATTTATTTTCTTATTTTTTTTTTAAAAAAAATTAAAATAAAAAAACAATGTTGAGGCAATTTAGCTGGCTGCTCACTCATGTTTAATTAGGTTTTTCAGTTGTTTTTATAAGTGTATATTTGGTATAGCTTTCCAAATATAGTTTTTGGAGTGTGTATTTTTTACAATTAGAGTTTTTAACCAAAAATTGTATATCGTTTAGTATTCAATTAAAAAAACACTTAAGTCACTATTACAAAAATGTAAAAAGACATCGGTTGTTTACATCGGTTTTTTGATAACCGATTTAAAAAAACTTTTAGAAATCGGTTTTTATAAAAACCGATTTCTTAAATATTGTGGTTTAAAAAGACAACGGTTTTTGGGAAAACCGATATGGATTTATTTTCCAATAAGAAATCGGTTTTCCTTAAAACCGATGTCTTAAATATTACCATTTGAAAAGACAACGGTTTTTAGAAAAACCGATATGGTTTTCTTTTCCAATAAGAAGTCGGTTTCCATTAAAACTGATGTCTTAAATATTACGGTTTGAAAAGACAACGGTTTTTGGGAAAACCGATATGGATTCAAAAGCAAAATTCTGCTGAAATTCAAACCTGACCTATGTCCACATTCAAGTGCACATCTCTAAAAATACTTAACTTTATTTTCTCAAATTTTTATACAAGAAAGTAGACATGCAAAAAAACACGTTTTGTTTAGAAAATATTCCAAAAATCGATTTGGAAAAGTGTGAAAATGAGCGATGAAAACATCTCACTCGCGGATTCGCGTCACTTCTGACCTTTGACTGAATAATTGATCATAACTTTCAAAATACCACCCGGAATTTTACGTTCTTTATACCGTTGGATTCGTATCGAAATATTGAAGAACATAGAATGGACGAAAAAATTTATTTCTTTACCAAAAGATACAGTTTTAAGGAAAACGTTTGCACAAAAATTGATCATCTCCAATCGCTTCTGACCTTTGACTGAATAATTGATCATAACTTTCAAAATACCAGACAAAATTTTACATTCTTTATACCGTTGGATTTGTATCGAAAAATTGAAGAACCTAAAATAGAAAAAAAAAAATATTTCTTTGCCAAAAGATACAGTTTTAAGGAAAACATTTGCACAAAAATTGATCATCTCCAATCGCTTCTGACCTTTGACTGAATAATTGATCATAACTTTCAAAATACCAGCCAAAATTTTACGTTCTTTATACCATTGGATTCGTATCGAAAAATTGAAGAACCCAACATGGACCAAAAAATTTATTTCCTTGCCAAAAGGTACAGTTTTAAGGAAATATTTTGCACAAAAATATCTCCAATCACTTCTGACCTTTGACTAAATAATTGTTCATAACTTTCAAAATACCACTCAAAATTTTATGTTCTTTATACCGTTGGATTTGTATCGAAAAATTGAAGAACCCAGCATGGACAAAAAAATTTATTTCATTGCCAAAAGATACATTTTTAAGAAAAAAATTTGCGCAAAAATATCTCTAGCAAAACACATGCAAAACCACACAAAAAATGAAATGAAAAATAAACCCACTAATAATTTTTTTTTAATAGATGTTTGTAGTAGAAATTAGAATTTTGATTAGTTGAGTAAATTTAAATTTATCAAACAAGTTTTTTATTTTTATTAAATTTCTAACAACTCATATAGGTTATATATAAATATTGTGCAATTGTTAACACATTCAATCTTGTAGTTAGGTGGTAAAGGTTTACCATTTCGACTTTGAGGTTGCAAGTTTGATTCCTTATATTGACGATTAATTGTGATTATTATTAGAGGTGGGGCTGGCCGGACGGTGGCCGGCGGCGGCGGCCGGACGGTGGGGCAGGCCAGCAGCGACGGTCGGACGACGGTGGCCGGATGGTGGAGCGGTCGGACGACGAGATTAATTTTTATAATTCATCAA